>CM065591.1:9277053-9586870 GCA_033119425.1 Bufotes viridis | reverse complement strand
GGACAGGCTGTGGACTGGAGATTACATGTGAGGAGGTATCAGGAGATGAGGTCAGAGATGTATGGAGAGGGACAGGTTGTGGACTGGAGATTACATGTGAGGAGGTATCAGGAGATGAGGTCAGAGATGTATGGAGAGGGACAGGCTGTGGACTGGAGATTACATGTGAGGAGGTATCAG
Source organism: Bufotes viridis (assembly GCA_033119425.1). Classification (NCBI taxonomy): domain Eukaryota; kingdom Metazoa; phylum Chordata; class Amphibia; order Anura; family Bufonidae; genus Bufotes; species Bufotes viridis. The sequence continues at coordinate 9,586,690 of CM065591.1, read as the reverse complement.
GAGATGAGGTCAGAGATGTATGGAAGGACAGGCTGTGGACTGGAGATTACATGTGAGGGAGGTATCAGGAGATGAGGGTCAGAGATGTGCTGGAGGGGACAGGTTGTGGACTGGAGATTACACGTGTGGGAGGTATCAGGAGATGCAGGTCAGAGATGTATGGAGAGGGACAGGCTGTGGACTGGAGATTACATGTGAGGGAGGTATCAGGAGATGAGGTCAGAGAGATGTATGGAGAGGACAGGTTGTGGACTGGAGATTACGTGGGGAGGTATCAGGAGATGAGGTCAGAGATGTATGGAGAGGACAGGTTGTGGACTGGAGATTCCATGTGAGGAGGTATCAGGGAGATTGAGGTCAGAGATGTATGGAGGGGACAGGCTGTGGACTGGGAGATTACATGTGAGTATCAGGAGATGAGGTCAAGAGATGTATGGAGGGGACAGGCTGTGTGGACTGGAGATTACATGTGAGAGGAGTATCAGGAGAGGAGGTCAGAGATGTATGCAGAAGAGGACAGGCTGTGGACTGGAGATTACATGTGGGGAGGTATCAGGAGATAGAGGTCAGAGATGTATGGAAGGGACAGGTTGTGGACTGGAGTTACATGTGGGGAGGGTGTATCAGGAGATGAGGTCAGAGATGTATGGAGAGGACAGGTTGTGGACTGGAGATTACATGTGGAGGTATCAAGGAGATGAGGAGTCAGAGATGTATGGAGAGGGACAGGCTGTGGACTGGAGATTACATGTGAGGAGGTATCAGGAGATGGGTCAGAGATGTATGGAGGGGACAGGCTGTGGACTGGAGATTACATGTGGGGAGAGTATCAGGAGATGAGGTCAGAGATGTATGGAGGGGACAGGTTGTGGACTGGAGATTACCATGTGAGGAGGTATCAGGAGATGAGGTCAGAGATGTATGGAGAGGACAGGCTGTGGACTGGAGATTACATGTGAGGGAGGTATCAGGAGATGAGGTCAGAGATGTATGGAGAGGACAGGCTGTGGACTGGAGATTACATGTGAGGAGGTATCAGGAGATGAGGTCAGGAGATGTATGGAGAGGACAGGCTGTGGACTGGAGATTACATGTGAGGAGGGTATCAGGAGATGGGTCAGAGATGTATGGAGGGACAGGCTGTGGACTGGAGATTACATGTGAGGGGGTATCAGGAGATGAGGTCAGAGATGTATGGAGGAGGACAGGTTGTGGACTGGAGTTACATGCGGGAGGTATCAGGAGATGAGGTCAGAGATGTATGGAGAGGACAGGCTGTGGACTGGAGATTACATGTGAGGAGGTATCAGGAGATTGAGGTCAGAGATGTATGGAGAGGACACAGGTTGTGGACTGGAGATTACATGTGGGGAGGTATCAGAGATGAGGTCAGAGATGTATGGAGAGGACAGGTTGTGGACTGGAGGTTACATGTGAGGAGGTATCAGGAGATGAGGTCAGGAGATGTATGGAGGGGACAGGCTGTGGACTGGAGATTACATGTGAGGAGGTATCAGGAGATGAGGTCAGAGATGTATGGAAGAGGACAGGCTGTGGACTGGAGATTACATGTGGGGAGGTATCAGGAGATGAGGTCAGAGATGTATGGGAGAGGACAGGCTGTGGACTGGAGATTACATGTGGGGAGGTATCAGGAGATGAGGTCAGAGATGTATGGAGAGGACAGGTTGTGGACTGGAGATTACATGTGGGGAGGTAGTCAGGAGATGAGGTCAGAGATGTATGGAGGGGACAGGCTGTGGACTGGAGATTACATGTGAGGAGGTATCAGGAGATGAGGTCAGGAGATGTATGGAGAGGACAGGCTGTGGACTGGAGATTACATGTGAGGAGGTATCAGGAGATGAGGTCAGAGATGTATGGAGAGGACAGGTTGTGGACTGGAGATTACATGTGGGAGAGGTATCAGGAGATGAGGTCAGAGATGTATGGAGAGGACAGTTGTGGACTGGAGATTACATGTGAGGAGGTATCAGGAGATGAGGTCAGAGATGTATGGAAGAGGACAGGTTGTGGACTGGAGATTACATGTGAGGAGGTATCAGGAGATGAGGTCAGAGATGTATGGAAGGGACAGGTTGTGGACTGGAGATTACATGTGGGGAGAGTATCAGGAGATGAGGTCAGAGATGTATGGAGAGGACAGGCTGTGGACTGGAGATTACATGTGAGGAGGTATCAGGAGATGAGGTCAGAGATGTATGGAGAGGACAGGCTGTGGACTGGAGATTACATGTGGGGAGGTATCAGGAGATGAGGTCAGAGATGTATGGAGGGGACAGGCTGTGGACTGGAGATTACATGTGGAGGTATCAGGAGATGAGGTCAGAGATGTATGGAGAGGACAGGCTGTGAGACTGGAGATTACATGTGAGGAGGTATCAGGAGATGAGGTCAGAGATGTATGGAGGGACAGGCTGTGGACTGGAGATTACATGTGGGGAGGTATCAGGAGATGAGGTCAGAGATGTATGGAGAGGACAGGTTGTGGACTGGAGATTACATGTGGGGAGGTATCAGGAGATGAGGTCAGAAGATGTATGGAGAGGACAGGCTGTGGACTGGAGATTACATGTGAGGAGGTATCAGGAGATGTAGGTCAGAGATGTATGGAGGGGACAGGCTGATGGACTGGAGATTACATGTGAGGAGGTATCAGGAGATGAGGTCAGAGATGTATGGAGAGGACAGGCTGTGGACTGGAGATTACATGTGAGGAGGTATCAGGAGATGAGGTCAGAGATGTATGGAGGAGGACAGGCTGTGGACTGGAGATTACATGTGAGGAGGTATCAGGAGATGAGGTCAGAGATGTATGGGAGAGGACAGGTTGTGGACTGGAGATTATATGTGAGGAGGTATCAGGAGATGAGGTCAGAGATGTATGGAGAGGACAGGCTGTGGACTGGAGATTATATGTGAGGAGGTATCAGGAGATGAGGTCAGAGATGTATGGAGAGGACAGGTTGTGGACTGGAGATTACATGTGGGGAGGTATCAGGAGATGAGGTCAGAGATGTATGGAGAGGGACAGGTTGTGGACTGGAGATTACATGTGAGGAGGTATCAGGAGATGAGGTCAGAGATGTATGGAGAGGACAGGCTGTGGACTGGAGATTACATGTGGGGAGGTATCAGGAGATGAGGTCAGAGATGTATGGAGAGGACAGGCTGTGGACTGGAGATTACATGTGAGGAGGTATCAGGAGATGAGGTCAGAGATGTATGGAGAGGACAGGCTGTGGACTGGAGATTACATGTGAGGAGGTATCAGGAGATGAGGTCAGAGATGTATGGAGAGGACAGGCTGTGGACTGGAGATTACATGTGAGGAGGTATCAGGAGATGAGGTCAGAGATGTATGGAGAGGACAGGCTGTGGACTGGAGATTACATGTGAGGAGGTATCAGGAGATGAGGTCAGAGATGTATGGAGAGGACAGGCTGTGGACTGGAGATTACATGTGAGGAGGTATCAGGAGATGAGGTCAGAGATGTATGGAGAGGACAGGCTGTGGACTGGAGATTACATGTGAGGAGGTATCAGGAGATGAGGTCAGAGATGTATGGAGAGGACAGGTTGTGGACTGGAGATTACATGTGAGGAGGTATCAGGAGATGAGGTCAGAGATGTATGGAGAGGACAGGTTGTGGACTGGAGATTACATGTGAGGAGGTATCAGGAGATGAGGTCAGAGATGTATGGAGAGGACAGGCTGTGGACTGGAGATTACATGTAGGGAGGTATCAGGAGATGAGGTCAGAGATGTATGGAGAGGACAGGCTGTGGACTGGAGATTACATGTAGGAGGTATCAGGAGATGAGGTCAGAGATGTATGGAGAGGACAGGCTGTGGACTGGAGATTACATGTGAGGAGGTATCAGGAGATGAGGTCAGAGATGTATGGAGAGGACAGGTTGTGGACTGGAGATTACATGTGAGGAGGTATCAGGAGATGAGGTCAGAGATGTATGGAGAGGACAGGTTGTGGACTGGAGATTACATGTGGGGAGGTATCAGGAGATGAGGTCAGAGATGTATGGAGAGGACAGGCTGTGGACTGGAGATTACATGTGAGGAGGTATCAGGAGATGAGGTCAGAGATGTATGGAGAGGACAGGTTGTGGACTGGAGATTACATGTGAGGAGGTATCAGGAGATGAGGTCAGAGATGTATGGAGAGGACAGGCTGTGGACTGGAGATTACATGTGAGGAGGTATCAGGAGATGAGGTCAGAGATGTATGGAGAGGACAGGTTGTGGACTGGAGATTACATGTGGGAGGTATCAGGAGATGAGGTCAGAGATGTATGGAGGGGACAGGCTGTGGACTGGAGATTACATGTGAGGAGGTATCAGGAGATGAGGTCAGAGATGTATGGAGAGGACAGGCTGTGGACTGGAGATTACATGTGAGGAGGTATCAGGAGATGAGGTCAGAGATGTATGGAGAGGACAGGCTGTGGACTGGAGATTACATGTGAGGAGGTATCAGGAGATGAGGTCAGAGATGTATGGAGAGGACAGGCTGTGGACTGGAGATTATATATGAGGAGGTATCAGGAGATGAGGTCAGAGATGTATGGAGAGGACAGGTTGTGGACTGGAGATTACATGTGAGGAGGTATCAGGAGATGAGGTCAGAGATGTATGGAGAGGACAGGTTGTGGACTGGAGATTACATGTGAGGAGGTATCAGGAGATGAGGTCAGAGATGTATGGAGAGGACAGGTTGTGGACTGGAGATTACATGTGAGGAGGTATCAGGAGATGAGGTCAGAGATGTATGGAAGAGGACAGGCTGTGGACTGGAGATTACATGTGGGAGAGGTATCAGGAGATGAGGTCAGAGATGTATGGAGAGGACAGGCTGTGGACTGGAGATTACATGTGAGGAGGTATCAGGAGATGAGGTCAGAGATGTATGGAGAGGACAGGCTGTGGACTGGAGATTACATGTGAGGAGGTATCAGGAGATGAGGTCAGAGATGTATGGGAGAGGACAGGTTGTGGACTGGAGATTACATGTGAGGAGGTATCAGGAGATGAGGTCAGAGATGTATGGAGAGGACAGGCTGTGGACTGGAGATTACATGTGAGGAGGTATCAGGAGATGAGGTCAGAGATGTATGGAGAGGACAGGTTGTGGACTGGAGATTACATGTGAGGAGGTATCAGGAGATGAGGTCAGAGATGTATGGAGAGGACAGGCTGTGGACTGGAGATTACATGTGAGGAGGTATCAGGAGATGAGGTCAGAGATGTATGGAGAGGACAGGCTGTGGACTGGAGATTACATGTGAGGAGGTATCAGGAGATGAGGTCAGAGATGTATGGGAGAGGACAGGCTGTGGACTGGAGATTACATGTGAGGAGGTATCAGGAGATGAGGTCAGAGATGTATGGAGAGGACAGGCTGTGGACTGGAGATTACATGTGAGGAGGTATCAGGAGATGAGGTCAGAGATGTATGGAGAGGACAGGTTGTGGACTGGAGATTACATGTGAGGAGGTATCAGGAGATGAGGTCAGAGATGTATGGAGAGGACAGGCTGTGGACTGGAGATTACATGTGAGGAGGTATCAGGAGATGAGGTCAGAGATGTATGGAGAGGACAGGCTGTGGACTGGAGATTACATGTGAGGAGGTATCAGGAGATGAGGTCAGAGATGTATGGAGAGGACAGGCTGTGGACTGGAGATTACATGTGAGGAGGTATCAGGAGATGAGGTCAGAGATGTATGGAGAGGACAGGTTGTGGACTGGAGATTACATGTGGGGAGGGTATCAGGAGATGAGGTCAGAGATGTATGGAGAGGACAGGCTGTGGACTGGAGATTACATGTGAGGAGGTATCAGGAGATGAGGTCAGAGATGTATGGAGAGGACAGGTTGTGGACTGGAGATTACATGTGAGGAGGTATCAGGAGATGAGGTCAGAGATGTATGGAGAGGACAGGCTGTGGACTGGAGATTACATGTGAGGAGGTATCAGGAGATGAGGTCAGAGATGTATGGAGAGGGACAGGCTGTGGACTGGAGATTACATGTGAGGAGGTATCAGGAGATGAGGTCAGAGATGTATGGAGAGGACAGGTTGTGGACTGGAGATTACATGTGAGGAGGTATCAGGAGATGAGGTCAGAGATGTATGGAGAGGACAGGCTGTGGACTGGAGATTACATGTGAGGAGGTATCAGGAGATGAGGTCAGAGATGTATGGAGAGGACAGGCTGTGGACTGGAGATTACATGTGAGGAGGTATCAGGAGATGAGGTCAGAGATGTATGGAGAGGACAGGTTGTGGACTGGAGATTACATGTAGAGAGGTATCAGGAGATGAGGTCAGAGATGTATGGAGAGGACAGGCTGTGGACTGGAGATTATATGTGAGGAGGTATCAGGAGATGAGGTCAGAGATGTATGGAGAGGACAGGTTGTGGACTGGAGATTACATGTGAGGAGGTATCAGGAGATGAGGTCAGAGATGTATGGAGAGGACAGGCTGTGGACTGGAGATTACATGTGAGGAGGTATCAGGAGATGAGGTCAGAGATGTATGGAGAGGACAGGTTGTGGACTGGAGATTACATGTGAGGAGGTATCAGGAGATGAGGTCAGAGATGTATGGAGAGGACAGGCTGTGGACTGGAGATTACATGTGAGGAGGTATCAGGAGATGAGGTCAGAGATGTATGGAGAGGACAGGTTGTGGACTGGGAGATTACATGTGGGGAGGTATCAGGAGATGAGGTCAGAGATGTATGGAGAGGACAGGCTGTGGACTGGAGATTACATGTGGGAGGTATCAGGAGATGAGGTCAGAGATGTATGGAGAGGACAGGTTGTGGACTGGAGATTATGTGAGGAGGTATCAGGAGATGAGGTCAGAGATGTATGGAGAGGACAGGTTGTGGACTGGAGATTACATGTGAGGAGGTATCAGGAGATGAGGTCAGAGATGTATGGAGAGGACAGGCTGTGGACTGGAGATTACATGTGAGGAGGTATCAGGAGATGAGGTCAGAGATGTATGGAGAGGACAGGCTGTGGACTGGAGATTACATGTGAGGAGGTATCAGGAGATGAGGTCAGAGATGTATGGAGAGGACAGGCTGTGGACTGGAGATTACATGTGAGGAGGTATCAGGAGATGAGGTCAGAGATGTATGGAGAGGACAGGTTGTGGACTGGAGATTACATGTGAGGAGGTATCAGGAGATGAGGTCAGAGATGTATGGAGAGGACAGGCTGTGGACTGGAGATTACATGTGAGGAGGTATCAGGAGATGAGGTCAGAGATGTATGGAGAGGACAGGTTGTGGACTGGAGATTACATGTGAGGAGGTATCAGGAGATGAGGTCAGAGATGTATGGAGAGGACAGGTTGTGGACTGGAGATTACATGTGGGGAGGTATCAGGAGATGAGGTCAGAGATGTATGGAGAGGACAGGCTGTGGACTGGAGATTACATGTGAGGAGGTATCAGGAGATGAGGTCAGAGATGTATGGAGAGGACAGGCTGTGGACTGGAGATTACATGTGAGGAGGTATCAGGAGATGAGGTCAGAGATGTATGGAGAGGACAGGTTGTGGACTGGAGATTACATGTGAGGAGGTATCAGGAGATGAGGTCAGAGATGTATGGAGAGGACAGGCTGTGGACTGGAGATTACATGTGAGGAGGTATCAGGAGATGAGGTCAGAGATGTATGGAGAGGACAGGTTGTGGACTGGAGATTACATGTGAGGAGGTATCAGGAGATGAGGTCAGAGATGTATGGAGAGGACAGGTTGTGGACTGGAGATTACATGTGAGGAGGTATCAGGAGATGAGGTCAGAGATGTATGGAGAGGACAGGCTGTGGACTGGAGATTACATGTGAGGAGGTATCAGGAGATGAGGTCAGAGATGTATGGAGAGGACAGGCTGTGGACTGGAGATTACATGTGAGGAGGTATCAGGAGATGAGGTCAGAGATGTATGGAGAGGACAGGTTGTGGACTGGAGATTACATGTGAGGAGGTATCAGGAGATGAGGTCAGAGATGTATGGAGAGGACAGGTTGTGGACTGGAGATTACATGTGAGGAGGTATCAGGAGATGAGGTCAGAGATGTATGGAGAGGACAGGCTGTGGACTGGAGATTACATGTGAGGAGGTATCAGGAGATGAGGTCAGAGATGTATGGAGAGGACAGGCTGTGGACTGGAGATTACATGTGAGGAGGTATCAGGAGATGAGGTCAGAGATGTATGGAGAGGACAGGTTGTGGACTGGAGATTACATGTGAGGAGGTATCAGGAGATGAGGTCAGAGATGTATGGAGAGGACAGGCTGTGGACTGGAGATTACATGTGAGGAGGTATCAGGAGATTAGGTCAGAGATGTATGGAGAGGACAGGCTGTGGACTGGAGATTACATGTGAGGAGGTATCAGGAGATGAGGTCAGAGATGTATGGAGAGGACAGGCTGTGGACTGGAGATTACATGTGAGGAGGTATCAGGAGATGAGGTCAGAGATGTATGGAGAGGACAGGCTGTGGACTGGAGATTACATGTGAGGAGGTATCAGGAGATGAGGTCAGAGATGTATGGAGAGGGACAGGTTGTGGACTGGAGATTACATGTGAGGAGGTATCAGGAGATGAGGTCAGAGATGTATGGAGAGGACAGGTTGTGGACTGGAGATTACATGTGGGGAGGTATCAGGAGATGAGGTCAGAGATGTATGGAGAGGACAGGCTGTGGACTGGAGATTACATGTGAGGAGGTATCAGGAGATTAGGTCAGAGATGTATGGAGAGGACAGGCTGTGGACTGGAGATTACATGTGGGGAGGTATCAGGAGATGAGGTCAGAGATGTATGGAGAGGACAGGCTGTGGACTGGAGATTACATGTGAGGAGGTATCAGGAGATGAGGTCAGAGATGTATGGAGGAGGACAGGCTGTGGACTGGAGATTACATGTGAGGAGGTATCAGGAGATGAGGTCAGAGATGTATGGAGAGGACAGGTTGTGGACTGGAGATTACATGTGGGAGGTATCAGGAGATGAGGTCAGAGATGTATGGAGAGGACAGGCTGTGGACTGGAGATTACATGTGAGGAGGTATCAGGAGATGAGGTCAGAGATGTATGGAGAGGACAGGTTGTGGACTGGAGATTACATGTGAGGAGGTATCAGGAGATGAGGTCAGAGATGTATGGAGAGGACAGGCTGTGGACTGGAGATTACATGTGAGGAGGTATCAGGAGATGAGGTCAGAGATGTATGGAGAGGACAGGCTGTGGACTGGAGATTACATGTGGGAGGTATCAGGAGATGAGGTCAGAGATGTATGGAGAGGACAGGTTGTGGACTGGAGATTACATGTGAGGAGGTATCAGGAGATGAGGTCAGAGATGTATGGAGAGGACAGGTTGTGGACTGGAGATTACATGTGAGGAGGTATCAGGAGATGAGGTCAGAGATGTATGGAGAGGACAGGCTGTGGACTGGAGATTACATGTGAGGAGGTATCAGGAGATGAGGTCAGAGATGTATGGAGAGGACAGGCTGTGGACTGGAGATTACATGTGAGGAGGTATCAGGAGATGAGGTCAGAGATGTATGGAGAGGACAGGCTGTGGACTGGAGATTACATGTGAGGAGGTATCAGGAGATGAGGTCAGAGATGTATGGAGAGGACAGGCTGTGGACTGGAGATTACATGTGAGGAGGTATCAGGAGATGAGGTCAGAGATGTATGGAGAGGACAGGCTGTGGACTGGAGATTACATGTGAGGAGGTATCAGGAGATGAGGTCAGAGATGTATGGAGAGGACAGGCTGTGGACTGGAGATTACATGTGAGGAGGTATCAGGAGATGAGGTCAGAGATGTATGGAGAGGACAGGCTGTGGACTGGAGATTACATGTGGGGAGGTATCAGGAGATGAGGTCAGAGATGTATGGAGAGGACAGGTTGTGGACTGGAGATTACATGTGAGGAGGTATCAGGAGATGAGGTCAGAGATGTATGGAGAGGACAGGTTGTGGACTGGAGATTACATGTGAGGAGGTATCAGGAGATGAGGTCAGAGATGTATGGAGAGGACAGGCTGTGGACTGGAGATTACATGTGAGGAGGTATCAGGAGATGAGGTCAGAGATGTATGGAGAGGACAGGTTGTGGACTGGAGATTACATGTGAGGAGGTATCAGGAGATGAGGTCAGAGATGTATGGAGAGGACAGGCTGTGGACTGGAGATTACATGTGAGAGGTATCAGGAGATGAGGTCAGAGATGTATGGAGAGGACAGGCTGTGGACTGGAGATTACATGTGAGGAGGTATCAGGAGATGAGGTCAGAGATGTATGGAGAGGACAGGCTGTGGACTGGAGATTACATGTGAGGAGGTATCAGGAGATGAGGTCAGAGATGTATGGAGAGGACAGGCTGTGGACTGGAGATTACATGTGAGGAGGTATCAGGAGATGAGGTCAGAGATGTATGGAGAGGACAGGTTGTGGACTGGAGATTACATGTGAGGAGGTATCAGGAGATGAGGTCAGAGATGTATGGAGAGGACAGGCTGTGGACTGGAGATTACATGTGAGGAGGTATCAGGAGATGAGGTCAGAGATGTATGGAGAGGACAGGCTGTGGACTGGAGATTACATGTGAGGAGGTATCAGGAGATGAGGTCAGAGATGTATGGAGAGGACAGGTTGTGGACTGGAGATTACATGTGAGGAGGTATCAGGAGATGAGGTCAGAGATGTATGGAGAGGACAGGCTGTGGACTGGAGATTACATGTGAGGAGGTATCAGGAGATGAGGTCAGAGATGTATGGAGAGGACAGGTTGTGGACTGGAGATTATATGTGAGGAGGTATCAGGAGATGAGGTCAGAGATGTATGGAGAGGACAGGCTGTGGACTGGAGATTATATGTGAGGAGGTATCAGGAGATGAGGTCAGAGATGTATGGAGAGGACAGGTTGTGGACTGGAGATTACATGTCAGGAGGTATCAGGAGATGAGGTCAGATATGTATGGAGGGGATGGGTTGTGGACTGGAGATTACATGTGAGGAGGTATCAGGAGATGAGGTCAGAGATGTATGGAGAGGACAGGTTGTGGACTGGAGATTACATGTGGGGAGGTATCAGGAGATGAGGTCAGAGATGTATGGAGAGGACAGGCTGTGGATGGCCTTGAACTGAATTTGCTGGGAAGTAAGAAACCAATGAAGGGATTGGTTGAAGGAGGTTTCTACTCTCAGCTCATAGATTTCCTCATGGTATTTGATGTTTTTATGGTTTGAGTATGTTATAGACTTGTAGTCATTGACACATACTGTATGGCTGAGGATCTATTTTGCTTGTAGTTTTTGTTCCCCCACAATGCTCCTGTCTGTCCTCCTGCTCTTGTGTTCACCGTTATACCTGTTTACTATGAAAATGATCAACCTCCCAAGCACCGTCTAAATCATATAGCTGCCATTAGATCTTTTCATATTAGTAAGTGTGCTTATAGTTTTCTATTCAGCCTCTAAAATGATAGCGCAGTAATGCGAGGCGTCCTTGTATACAGATATACATCCCTTTGTTTCCTTCAGACACCTGGAACATAATCACATTTCTTGTTGATATTCGTAATATCAAAGACACTGGGAAAGCATTCTCAAGGAGTCTATTATACACAATGCACTCAGAAAGTCTTCAGACCCCTTCACTTCTTTCACATTTTGTTATGTTGCAGCCTTGTACTAAAATATAAAATAAAAAATCAAGTTTTCATTCTCCACTCAATCCCCTATATTGAGAAAGAGAAAATAGGATGTTAGAAATCTTTGCTAATTAATTAAAAAGGAAAAACGAAAATCTCATATGAACTTAATTATTCAGCCCCTTTTACTCAAGACATAATTCTTCAGACCCTTTTACTCAGGACATAATTCTTCAGGCCCTTTTACTCAGGACATAATTCTTCAGGCCCTTTTACTCAGGACATAATTCTTCAGGCCCTTTTACTCAGGACATAATTCTTCAGGCCCTTTTACTCAGGACATAATTCTTCAGGCTCCTTTTATTTAGGACATAATTCTTCAGGCCCTTTTACTCAGGACATAATTCTTCAGGCCCTTTTACTCAGGACATAATTCTTCAGGCCCTTTTATTTAGGACATAATTCTTCAGGCCCTTTTACTCAGGACATAATTCTTCAGGCCTTTTTACTCAGGACATTATTCTTCAGGCCCTTTTATTTAGGACATAATTCTTCAGGCCCTTTTACTCAGGACATAATTCTTCAGGCCTTTTTACTCAGGACATTATTCTTCAGGCCCTTTTATTTAGGACATAATTCTTCAGACCCTTTTACTTAGGACATAATTCTTCAGGCATTTTTTCTCAGGACATAAGTCTTCAGGCCCTTTTATTCTGGACATAATTCTTTAGACCCTTTTATTCAGGACATAATTCTTTAGACCCTTTTACTCAGGACATAATTCTTCAGGCCCTTTTATTTAGGACATAATTCTTCAGGCCCTTTTATTTAGGACATAATTCTTCAGGCCTTTTTACTCAGGACATTATTCTTCAGGTCCTTTTACTTAGGACATAATTCTTCAGACCCTTTTACTCAGGACATAATTCTTCAGGCCCTTTTACTCAGGACATAATTCTTCAGACCCTTTTACTCAGGACATAATTCTTCAGGCCCTTTTACTCAAGACATAAGTCTTCAGGCCCTTTTACTCAGGACATAATTCTTGAGCCCCATTCCCCTGGACATATAGTTAGGTCCATATATATATTTGGACAGAGACAACATTTTTCAAATTTTTTGGTCTGTGCATTACCACAATGGATTCAGATGCAGCTGAAGTTCAGACATTCGGCTTTAAGTCCGTTGTTTGAACAAAATGATTGCATAAAAATGTGAGAAACGAAAGCATTTTTTAAACTCAATCCCTTAATTTCAAGGGCTCAAAAGTAATTGGGCAAATTAAATAATTGTAAATAAAATGTTAATTTCTAATACTTGGTTGAAAACCTTTTGTTGGCAGTGACTGCCTGAAGTCTTGCCCTCCTGGACATCACCAGATGCGGTGTTTCCTCCTGTTTAATGCTTGGCCTTTACTGCCGCGGTTTAATGCTCGGCCAGGCCTTTACTGCTGCGGTTTTCAGTTGCTGTTTGTTTGTGGCCTTTCTGTCTGAAGTTTAGTCTGTAACCAGTAAAATGCTCTATTGGGCTCAGATCCGGTGACTCGGCCATTTAAGAATATCCCACTTCTTTGCTTTAATAAACCCCCCATTGCTTTGGCTTCATGTTTTGGGTCATTGTCCATCTGTATTATGGAATGCCGACCAATCAGTTTGTCTCCATTTGGCTGGATTTGAGCGCACAGTATGTCTCTGACAACCCCAGAGTTTATCCGGCTGCTTCTGTCCTGTGTCACCTCATCGATAAACACTAGGGACCCAGTGCCACCGGCAGCCATGCATGCCCGAGCATCACACCGCCTCCGCCGTGTTCTACAGATGATGTGGTAGCTTTGGATCATGAGCTGTATCGTGCTTTCACCATACTTTTTTTCTTTCCATCATTCTGTTGATCTTGGTTTCTTATGTCCAAAGAATGTTCTTCCAGAAGTGTGCTGGTTTTTTAAGATGTTTTTTTTATTTTTTTGTTGTTTTTTTAGCAAAGTCCAATCTAGCGGTCTTCTTCTTGAGGCTGATGAGCGGCTTGCACCGTGCGGTGAACCCTCTGGATTTCCTTTCATGCAGTCTTCTCTTTATGGTAGATTTGGATATTGATGCACCGATATCAAGGAGAGTGGTGGTCACTTGGTCGGCTGCTGTGAAGGGCCTCCCCACCGTGGTCATTATTCTGCCATCATCCACCATTGGTGTCTTCCGTGGGCGTCCAGTTCTTTTTGGATCGTTGAGGTCACCAGTTCTTTCTTTCTTTCCTTTCTTTCTTTCCTTTCTTTCTTTCTTTTTTCCTTTCTTTCTTTCTTTCTTTCTTTCTTTCTTTCTTCCTTCTTCATATTGGCTGCTCTGCATGGAGAGCTGATTGAAGCAAGCAAATAAAAATCAGCAAGAGGATGACCGGAGATTAATGACCTATGCATAGTCTCAGGGACGCCCGATGATCAGTAGAACTGTGGCCCCTTGATTGCTTACCCCAGAACGACAGTTCACCTGTGTCTGCTACTGCAGCTCAACCCCATTCAGGTGACGTTCTCCTCTCTGTAGAAAAAACACGCTGCTCAGTTTGATAGAGGCTTCTCGCAGTCAGCTGGAGGTATGACGTTAAGGCTCTGTTCACACTTCAGTGGCAGCCAGAATAGCCTGGCGTTCTAGTAATAAATCATCTGAAGCTCCTATAAAGACATAAGTTATGACTCAAGTGTGAACCGAAGACCGGCGTTCTCCGACTAACTTATCCGGGTCGTTCTGTTGTCCGACTTCCTGCAGCTTTCTCAAAGTTCTCTTCACCTGCACCGATCCTGAAAATGAAGGGGTTGCAGGTTCGGTTTAGCACTCTGTCCCCTTCCCTCTGCACATCGGTGCCCCAGCCACTGCCGGCTCTATTCAAGTGCATCGCCGTCAGAGAAAACAGAGAAAACTTTGAAGGTGATGCAGCAGTAATGAATGGCGGGGGTCCTAGCAATTTACCACTACTTTATCATATAGAAATAACCCTTTCGATGGCATTTCTTGACGACTTGTTACTGTTTTTTTCCAGGATTCTGATATTGACGATCTATCTTTATGATAAATTATCAGTATCCGATTGTTTGGGGGCCAACACCCTCTACCCCCACAATCAGCTTTTAGTACCAGAATTAGAGCTTTGAACATGGCCGTTCTGGGTTACATTCATGTGAATGAGAGCTGAGATGTTTTGTACTCTGTTCAAAGTGCTGGAGTCTGCAGGGAACAGCTGAATGGGGAGGGGTGCAGGGTGTCAGACTTCCACCATTTTGGATATTGATGACCTATTATGAGGATAGATCATCAATGTAAGGCACCTGGAAAACCCCCTTTAGCGAATCGGTATTCATGGATTGCCATCCTGCAGAACAGATAATTAAAGGGTTATTCCTATATTGTAAAGTGATGACCCCACCATTCTGAAGAATGAAGATGGCAGAGCATAGAACAGGAACCAGTTAGGGCAGGAACACATAAGCTTTTTCCCTCTTAGTATTTTTTTTAGGAGGTATTAATAATGAAGATGAGTCGTTACTGTATTTTTCACCCTATAAGACGCACCTAGGTTTAGAGGAGGAAAATAAGAAAAAAAAAAATTTTTCATCAGACCTCAGCTTCGAGCACCAGTCAGACTCCCAATATTAATCACCGCTTCCCGATTCTTCGGTATGTTGTGGCAGACCAAGGGTCAGACACATGAGGATTGAGCCACGTGTTCAAGGTGAATGACGTCGACGGAGGAAAATGACAGAAGTCAGCACACAGGTTCAAATTCTTCCAGGATCCCAAATTGGGAGTGTCCTAGGCCCTTTATTCATACCTATTCCAAGGGTGTAACCTCTTAAAGTATTGACATAATTGGTTTACAGATATTCCAACAATGACTTCTGATTGGTACACAAATAATCTACTAAAGGGTTAATTGCTGAGACTTTTATGCTTTTTAGCAAGAAATGCATACTGCTTGTTTAGCAGGTACACAGCTTATCTTATCTCAACACACACTTGGTAACTTCTTTAGTTTTAACTTATGTCATTGCCATCTTCATCTTCTTATAGGCACCGAGAAATTTTAACACAAAAGTTCTTTATGAAATCACAGAAAAACTGGATACTTCTTTAACAGGTACTTGTGAGCACTTCCATAATGCACTGTCATTTTCCCTCCACTTTGGGTTAAAAAAAGTGTGCATTTTTTGGAGTGTTGGCCCTTGATGAGAGTTTGGTGTGAATCTGAGGATTGCCGAGACTTGAGCTCCAGGACCGGGTTAGCTGGCACTGTTTGGAAGATTTGATTATCCAGCATGTTCTATGACCTGACACCTCAAACATACCTGTTGAGGGA
This sequence comes from Bufotes viridis, assembly GCA_033119425.1. Lineage (NCBI taxonomy): Eukaryota > Metazoa > Chordata > Amphibia > Anura > Bufonidae > Bufotes > Bufotes viridis. The sequence goes on along the minus strand of CM065591.1, from coordinate 9,570,606 downwards.
GGTTGTTGTTAAAGGTTGTGTACACCTGGGCCCCTAAGGCAATAGGCAATATCTGTCCATCCATGGCGCTTGGAGAATTGTTTTGGCTAGTCAGTTATAGGCAAGTTTACATCGTTTCGTGTACGTGTCTACAATGTCTCTACGTAGACTGTCAGAGGGTCCTTGAAATCTTGATTCTGGAGCAGCAAAACTTTTTTGTTTTCTTAATGAACTCTATGGAAATGACTTCAAAGGACTTCTCCAGTATTTACCAGGAAGCACGTTGCCTCCTTGAGAGGCTTAGTTTATTTTTTGATTCACCGCTCGCTCATCAATAGCTCGCATAGGACTCTTTTGTTGTGGTTAGCTAAAGTATGGCGGCTGCATGACTCATAATCTACGTAGAATGTAGATTATCCTTTGGAAGAGTTAAAGCCATGGTCTGCAGACTCCAAACAGGAACAGGCCATGTATGGTCCCTGGCATCCACCTACAATGTCTTCAAATGAGATCTAGACTTTTCTGCAGCAGTGGGTTAGAAATAAGTAAAGTAGCGTAGACTATTTTCGATTGTTGATTCTGGCTTTTTATTAAAAGCTGCTGAAAAATGGATAGTAGCCTTCGGTTTGGGAAATTTTGAAGCGGTGCCCTGTTTTTGCAGCTGCTAAAGCCAACGTCACATAGTCAGATCAATGGCAGCATTGTGGCCCTCTGTCCTCGTTCCTGCGTCTGTTTTGGAGATGTACATAGTCATGTGAATTTCATTAGATTTATCGAGGGCAATAGTCCAAGCTTGGCAGATATCTCCCTGTCCACTTGGTAGACAATCAGAAGTCCTGCATGACCTGCGGGGGAAGAGGATAGAAGGTGAGCAGAGGCGAGTGTTTTGAATGTCTGTAATACACATAGTCTAGCCATCGAGACATTCTGTTGGGCCTAAAATTAGAAAAAAATCTTCTCTCTGACTAGAAAATCCTATGACTATGGACTTTTGGCATTGATTAGTAAAAAGGTGGCACCAAATTGTGTGTCTCAATGTTTCTGCCGTCTTGGCCGTGCACTTTTTATTTGTGGCACGGTACCCCTTCTAAAACACCAGTTGCTTAAGGTACATACAATCCCTAAAATCTTCATCTGGTAGAATCTGTCGTAGTAGGTCACCTCACCAATAAGTTGGTCCCTAATATTTCTGCCCTGTTTTGAGCTGTGCCAGTCACCTTTCCGAGCTATTATTGGGATGATGATCCAGTCACTTGACTACTAAGAGTTTTAAAGGAATCTTTTCCCTTTTGAGGCATTTTGGCCCATGGTTATTTTTTGCCTTCCTTGGGGAAACCAAATTCTCCCATTTACCGCTTACTTGCTTCTGTTCATCTTCTTTTCTCCTGGTTGAACATCATGGACTTACATATTTTTTTTACTATCAATAATCCTTATTCTGTAACTTTCTAACAGCAGCTGTGAGGAGGACAGAGCGCAACATCAAGTTCTATATTTTCTCATCAAAATGTTCATCCAGAGTTTCATGGAATTGTGTTTCCACGGCTGAGCAGCCGCTCGCCAACCTAAGATCAGAGTGAGGTCTGGGGTGGTTCAATGCCACAAACATTAGTCTTTCTAGAAACCTGGTTTTTACATCTCTCACCTGGAGATGCGGAGTTTAAGGAATCCCATGAACTTCACTCTAAAATTCCCGTCGTCCCCTGCAAGGAGATATGTACTTTGCCAGTTGAATTTGAAGTTCCCCCAGAAAAGTTATGGGGTGAAATTGGAACAAAATCTGTATTTTGCTATCGTTTGTGGCTTTTGTTTTTAAAAGGGCGATCCAGAAATATTTTTTCATGTCATCTCGCCCCAGTGACGAGTATTCCAGGTATAGACTGATGATAATTTTAGACTCCTTCCCAGGCGGGCATTGTGCTCCTGGTCTAAATCTATAGTGGACCTGGACACTTCTACCTACAATGCTCGCACGCTGCGCATGTGCACTTAGGGGCAGCCTGAGACTGCCTGAGTGCACACGTACAGCCTGTAAACATTGTGGGTAGAAACAGGGCTAGGATCACATGCTAAAAAAAGGTATCATTAACCTATACTTGTAATACTAGCCACTGTGAGCGAGATGACGTGACCATGACCCCTTTAAAGCATTGGTGACCTTATTCTGAGCGTCAGTGTGATTACAGCGATACAACATTTATATAGGTTTTATGTTTTTCTACTTTAAAAAAAAAAAAACACTTTTTGCAAAAAACTTTTCTTGCATCTCCATAATTTGCGATGAGTTTTTATATTTCCATCCAGAGAGTGGTGTGGCTTTTTGCAGATCAAGCTGTAATTGTTATTGGTACCACATTGGGGTGCATTCAACTTTTTAATTGCTTTTTACTTAATTTTTTTGAGGTGGCAAGGTGAACAAAAGGCAAATCAGCATTTTTAATTTTACGACGTTCAACGAACATGAGAAATTATTTTATGTTTTAATAGTTAGGATATTTTGGACAATATCAATTATGTTTATTTTTATGTCAGTATTCAAAGAAAGGAAATCGTGCTGCTCACCATAAAATCAGTGTCCTACTCAAAAGTATATAAAATCACAGCATAGATGGGAGAGATGCGAAAAAGAGGCGACGGCCGTTTCGTGGATGTCCACTCTTCTTAGAGGCATACCAAATTATCTTAGTGTTTCCGGTAAGGTATCGGGTTCCATAAAGAGATGCCGACCTATGTCTTCTTCATATATTATTTTATATGTGAAATTGGGAAAGGGAATGACTTACATTTCTGTGTTTCTTTTTTAGTATTTAATTTTTTTATTTTACTATAAGTTTTATTTCTCTTAGAGGACTTGAACATATGATCCTTTGATCGCTCATCTCATAGACTGCAATATTTTACTGTTGCAGTCTATGGGATGTTTACAGGCTTAACAGGCAGTTTGCTTTGGCAGGCCTGGGATCTTTTACATGGTACAGACTGCTATAGCAACCAATTGGAACCCCACAATGTCACAACTGGGGCTCCTATCAGTGAACAGAGAGCGTCCCCTCCCTCTATCTAACCTCTTACATGCCTTGGTCCCTATTGACTGCATTAGCGCTATATAAATATTATTAATATTACTTGCGTTTGAACTTGCTCAAGCTCTGCTATGTCTGTCTTGTTCACAAGAGCCCAGAACTGTACACAGTCCTCCATGTGTGGTCTGACTAGTGATTTGTAAAGTGGCAGGACTATGTTCTCATTATCTATGTCCCTTTTGATACAACCCATTATCTTTTTGGACTTCGTAGCAGCTGCCTGACACTGGTTACTACAATTAAGTTTACTGTAAAGTTCCTATGTCCTTTTTTATGTCCTTTTTACCCAGTGTTTTACCATTTAGTATGTACTGGTGACATGTAGAAGATGAGGCAAAATTACGGACGCACTCTTTTAACTGGTGTAATGTGTAGAAAATTGACTTCCAATGTGTGAAATTGTTATTTGTTGGATTATTGGATTCAGATCAGGTTTTTCCAGTGGGAAGGGGGTCATGTAATATATAAGTCTTGGCCAGAATTGACTCAGAAACACACTGGAAGTGTTGGTTTTGACGTCTATTTACCTGTTTAGGAGTTAAGTGTGGTCAAAGTTTCCTAAAATGCTTTACATGTCGTGTTCTATGTGTCCACCGCTGTGCCGGATGAAGATGGTTAAACGTTTAATCCAGTCTTGGTGAACACGCTGAGGAACCGCAGGTGATACTTCTGCACAGTACTGTAGGAGTCATCATTTCTGGTCAACCATTGTGTATTGGGAACATCGTCCCAGTTTGGGAGGCTTATGGACTCCCCAAGCTGGTCAAAATTTGCTTTCCTGATTGTCAATCAGTAAGGTGTTTTGTTGGGGAGGACCAAAAAATGGTGAAAATCAGAGGTTAATAATATTAAGGTCAGTATTTCCCATTGTCCCCCGACCTGCACATCTGTTGTTCTGTCAGGTCTATTGGTTAGCTCTAAGTCCAGTATGGCCGTCCCTCTAGTCGGATTCTGTACCAGTTAGGACAGTCCCTAGCTTAAACTCTCAGTCCCTAGATTAAACACTCCTCCAGCCTTCTAGCCATCTTCTCCCCAAAAACAGCTGTCAATCCTGGAGCACATATCTGCTAATGGAGAGCCACCCTCCATTAATTTCCAGGCAAGCGCTGGCTTAGCTATTTCCGCCAGTCCCATAGAAGTGAGGGGAGCAGTGGCTGCGCTTGCACACTTGCTTGGCTTTTCTAAAAACTCCCATTTAATGGAGCGCACGCTGCTTATGCTTGGTGCACTGGCCTGCAACTGTCTGACTAGCAGTATAGTTACATAGTTGTTAAGGCTGAAAAAAGACAAAAGTACATCAAGTCCAACCTGTAATCCTGCTATATCGATCCACGGAACAAATCCCTGGATCAATGTCCATCTTCCTTTTAAAAAGGTGTTGGGCCAAAGGGAAAGGGCGCGTAGGACAATATTTCTATGCATTGTCATAAGCCTCAATGTTATTTTGAATTAAAAAGTCATCTAAACCTTTTTTGAAGTATCTCCTGTATTTGCTCCTGTGGCTATTCCAGAGATTCACCGCCCTTACAGTAAAGAATGCTTGTGGCCTCTTATGACTAAATCTTCTTCTCCAGGCATAGGGAGTGGCCCCTTATTTTTTGAGGGGTTAAAAACAAAATAGCTTCTCTTGATATTTTTTGTATGGTCCGTTTATATATTTGTACAGGTTAATCATGTTGCCCCTTTTTTAAGGCTAAACAAATTCAGTTAATTTAATCTTTGCTCATAACTAAGACCCTCCATTGCCCCTTATCAGTTTAGTCGTTCTCTTCTGTACTTTTTCCAGCTCCAGGGCATCCTTTTGATGAACTGGTGCCCAGAACTGAACCACGTATTCCAAGTGAGGCCGCACCAACGTTTTGTATAGTGGCAATATTACATTTCTTTCCCTACAAGGCAAAATTCTGTTGGCCTTAGAGGCAGCTGACTGGCATTGCATGCTGTTATTTAATCAGATCCTTCGCAACCAGTGACTCTCCCAGTTTTACTCCCCGAGCACATATGCTGCAAGCAGATTATTTATCTTTACATTTATCTATATTGAACCTCATTTGCCAAGTAGAGGCCCCAACAGTAAGGCCCCTTGCAGAAGAGCGGGAGCGGATTAGGTCTGGATGCGTTGCGGATGCATTCAGGTAAAACTGCGGGATTTCGCAAGCAAGTCCATTCAGTTTATTTGCGTTTAGTTTTTATCGCGTGGGTGCAATGCGATTTGCTAAAAAACTGAATGTTTACAAACAACATCTCTTAGCAACCATCCGTGAAAATCGCACAGGCATAGGCCGCTCGGCCTTCTTCTCAGATAACTCCTCTCCAGCCTCTTGCTTGGCCCGAGATCCCGTGAGTGCACAGTTCACCGCCTGGCCTGGCACCGTGATGACCATTGTGCGCATGCGCCGGCAGGATCTCTACCAGTACACTAGATGACGCAAAGGCTTACAGGGTGGGCCAAGCAAGAGGCTGGGGAGGAGTGATCTGAGGAGAAGGCAGAGCGGCCTGGGCACTTACTGCCCGAACGCCGCCCCTGGGCACTTGGGGGCCCTCATTTGCATATGAATAAAACAGCGTTTTTGCTGCTGGTGTATGTCAGAACAAAATAACAAAGGTACCATTTGAATCATATGCTACCGTGCTATGTAAGCAGTGTATAAGGTCAAATTGTGGTGACAGACTCCCTTTAATCTCAATTTACTCACTTAAAAAAGTTTTCTGAGATATCCACAGAATAGGTCATCAGTATCTGATCGGTGAGGGACTGACACCTTGGACCCCTTGCGATCAGCTGTTTGAGAAGGCTCCGTGGCCTTCTCGCTGCTTTCCGTAGGCCATGTGACATCATGTTCATTGGTCACGTGGCCTAGGTGCAGCTCAGCCCCATAGAAGTGAATAGGGCTGAGCTGCGATACCAAGCACAACAGCTCTACAATGTATGGCTCTGTGCTTGGTCACAGGAGCCCCGATGCCTCCTCAAACAGCTGATTGATGTGGGTCCCGGGTGTCAGACCCCCACCAATCATATACTGACGACGTATCCAGAGGATAGGTCATCAGTATTAAAATCTCAGAAAACCCTTTTAAGACAAAACACACTTGGGATCAAAACACACTCACAAGCTCCCACACTCGCTTTTGTCAGTTTGCTTAAAAGCTGCTTCTTTCCAATCAGCTGCAAAACATTCTGCAGATTTTTGCCTCCGGTTTCAGATGAATTAATGAATGCAAAAATTCATGTTATTGTTTTATCCTTACTGATATCGTCAAACTGTTTGCAGAATATTGTGCCGTCGTATTGTGCCATCACTCCGCCCTCATGTCAAGGTTTTCTCCCGTCCAGGTTTCTACATAGACAGAAATTCTTTCATGTATATTTTCGGAGATCTTGCTAGTTCGTAATAATATCTGTTCCCCTGCATTGTGTCAAGTGAGAGCATACAGCGAATTGTTCTTTTTCTATAGCATATTCACATGTCATACTTGTGTGCCGTGTGACCTTGCGCACAATATCAGTATAGCTCTTTTCAGGATATAAAGCCATTAACAAGTGGAAGCATTGTATGTATCCGCGAAGCGGCATATCACATTTTGCTATTTATGTTCGTAACTCCAGTGAACGCGCGGGGGATACGTGCTGCAGTAAATAGGTCCCTACCGGATGTCTGAAACTTCCCACCTGCAGGAAGAGATTCAGTGGTCGTATTCAATCATTAGCGGGCGATCATCTTTTCATTTATAGAGCGCCAGCATATTCGTTGCACCTTTCGATCAGAGGGTGCATGTATGAAAATCGGACATCGCAGTGTGACAAACTAATCAACAATTCAGACAATAGGCGTGAGAGCTCGTATAGGCTTACAAGCCAAGAGGAGATGGGGGTGACCAGAGAAGAATTACATTAGTTAAAGTAATGTCACCCTAAAAAGTGATATATTTGGGGATTTAATCTGATTGCCGGGGGTATCACATTCCGGAGAACTGGTGTAGCTGTAGAGTCCTGGAGCTAGCTGTATCATGTGTGACTCTCTCTCCTAACGCTCTGTCCTGTGACACTCTTTCCTAACACTCTTGGCTGTGTAAATAGCCAAAACTAAAGCTTGCCAAACATATTCAGTGAGTGCATATGACTGTATGGAGAGTACAGAACCATGCGGTATAGATACACAAACCACATCACCAGTTCTGTGCGCCACTTTTTCTTCTGTATGTTTCTTATGCTGTTCGATTTGTTCTTTGTTCCAAGCAATATGGGCAGAGAAGTTGTCCGTACTTTTTGGAAATATAGAAGTACAGTAAATACACACAAGACAAAATTCAGTGGAAATTGACCTGGGGTGCAGATCATTTTTTCGTAATCCACGCCAACAAACCTGTACCAACATCAGCACAGTTTGCAGGTTGTTTGCTGTATTGCTGTGGAGATTTTTTTCACCGCAGATTCATCCCTTTTGCACTTGCCTTTAGACCAGGCATGTCCAAACTGGCCCTCCACATGTTGCAAAACTACAACTCCCATTATTCCTGGACAACCTACAGCTATCAACCTACAGAAGGGCATGATGGGAGTTGTAGTTCTTCAACACCCGGACATGCCTGCTTTAGACTCACCCAACGATAGGACGCACCCAGATTTAGACAGCAGCAAAGATTAGAAAACTATTTCATACTAATAAAAATGTCCATCATGGTATAAAGTAGTAGAAAAGTTAATGTTGTCAGCTCAGGTGGTCTAGGGTAGTGTGGTCTAAAGTGAGGGATACCACAATGTGCTCTATATTAGCGTTCACCTTCCTGATTATCAAAGGTATAAAAGGGCGTTATTACCTGGTAGTTTACGGTAGAAGATGGTTTAATATTTTATTCCATAATGTATAGGGTAAAAGAGAAGGGCGATACCTGGTGGTCTAGGGTAGTATTCCCTTGCATAGTGGTCTAGGGAAGAGAAGGGAGTTAATATATCTGACGGGCTGTGTGAGAACAGGGGTTAATATTTTATTTCTTGGTTCTTTAGGGTAAAACAAGGGATTAACACCTGATGTTTTAGGATAATGTCCCCTTCCCTGGTGGTTTAGGGTAGGAAAGGGGTTACTATTATACTCACAGTGATCTAGGGTAAAAGTAAGGGCTTAATACATCATTAAATAGAGGTATATGAGAGGGTTAATATTCCATTCCTTGGTGGTTTATTTTGGCAGGGCAATACCTGGTAGTGTTCCCATGCCTGGTGGTCTAGGGTAGAAAACGGGTTCATATTTTAATTTCTAGTGGTCTAGGGTAAAAGAGGTGTTAATATTGTATTTCCAGTGGTCTAGGGTAAAAGTGTGCTTGTTAGGGGGGGGGGGCATACATAGTGGTCTGTGGTCTATTAGGGGCCTCATATTTTATTCTGTCGTGGTTTGTATTAAAACATGAGGTTCATTCCTGGTGGTCTGGTGTTTTTATATGGACTTTCCATTCAGTAGGGAGCGTACAAAATCTGGAAACAGTCGTGTGGATATCTGCCATAGTTAAAGGGCTGGGTGTGACGGAGGAGAACAATATGAAGGCCTGGACACAGTGCCGGGTCCCTTGGTGGTTCTGGTGGACTTTGCTTCTTCCTCAGATTTGCATATTGTTTTTTACCGTCCTTTTTCTCTCTGTACAATCATTTTGGATCCTCCATTTTTCCTCGGCAGCCACACTAAGTTCAATACCTTCATTCAGCTGTGAGATGTCTGCAAAGATATGTCTAAACATCCAGAAGCCTCCTCAGGATACAGGGGTATTACTGTAGTGGCTGCATGTCGGCAGCCTGCAGGCCATGCATCTGATTAAATCATAGTATCCCGCTCAATGAGAGAGGTATAGGAGCCAAGACAATAATCCCAGGAGGCCTGGCAGATGGCACAGACCCTTTTTATTGACCGAGCGCTGCTAAAGGGCAGGATTTACACTTCTGGAAAATGTGCCTTTTGTGTAAGTGTAAATGTAGAAGCACCATAGGCGCTCACTAAGGGCGAGGGAGAAGCCACCACCATGCGGAGGGCGCAGCTCCTGCAGAAGTTCTCTCTCTGATACCTATCGAATATCAGTCCCCCCCTCTAATGAATTCATATTTTTCACATGATCTGTTTGCTGGATTTCCAAATGTGGCAGCTAACGGCAGACTTTACGGCATCATACCCCGAGAGCCCATGCCGGACCAGCCTTAGGACTGATAAGGGACCTGTGGTGGGGGGGATGTCTGTGCTGAACTGCCTTCCGCATGCTGAGGCACTGGGGCGGACACTCTGCCGATCTATTGTCCGGATTGTGCCAGCAAATCTTACCCGCACTCTACTTAAAAAAAAAAACACACACACAAAAAACACTGATTCCACTTGAAAATCGATCTTGAATTTCCAACATACCAATTTACGTTGCAGGTTTTTGCCACAGATTTCACCCTTTGCAGAAAAAAGGGTAAAATCTGTGGCAAATCCTTATATGCAAGAAAATTCACAGTAAAGCATGCAGATTTTACAACAAATTCGGCAGCAGATGCCCAGTGTTTTTTCTTTTTCCATTGCAATATTTTGCCCATGTGGATATACGGTCCTAGTGACTACTTGCAGCTACCAGCAGGCACCTACCTAACAGCCCACTGCCTGCAGCAGTTACAGCGCTCCTATTGAGTTTATAGAATATAAACAGCTCCCCCTAGTGGCTGCTGCAGGCAGCCAGAATGATAGCATTTTACATGGCTATTAAAGGGCTTCTCTAGTCTAAGAACCAGCAACCCCAATGCTCCTAATGTGTGTGGCATAAAAAACCCAAAGAGAACATCTGTCCTTGGTCCTGCTGTGCCCGTGCTGCTGCCCCGTTAATTTATTTATTATTTGTTTTTTTTATTATCTATTTGTTTTATTCTTTTCTTATTTGCACAACTTTGCTGTTCTTGATGCCATTGCAAGTCTGTAAGCAAAGAAATGAAAAGGCTCCAGAGCAAAACTCTGAAAGATTCTGCAACAGGAGCCTCCCCCCAAAGACCCTTTAAGTGGAAGAAAGTACTTTTTTTTGTGACGACAGTTGCGGTGAAGCAACAAGGGCACAGGGTCCCTTTTAGTGATACTGTGGATGGTACCCAGGTGTACAGTAGGAATGCTAGAGTGGTGAAGGATAGCCTATAATGCTACTTAATGTTTTGTGCACATGTCACGGTGCTCCTACCTGGTTACGCTGGACCTCAGGCGTTTGCTCCGAAGCAATGACATGGTGGGTTGTTGATGAAGGGGATGATGAAATAAATTGAGTCCAGACCTTGTGATGAAGTTCAATAACAGCTTTACTCGAATAAATGTTCCTCCAAACGGTTTACAGGCTTTATCTTGGTTCCAGCAGGCGTTAGCATGAACTGTGGCAGGCAAACTCCTCTATGCTACATCTGTTGCTCTCTGACTCTGCTGTGCTGACAGGCTGGCTACAGAACTCCGCTTTCTCTGGATGCGGCAACTTCTCTCTTTGTAGTCTGACTCTTAACTGGTCCAGAGAACTTTACTCCTGGCTTCAGAGGCTTTAAGCTGTGGCCTCCACATCCAGCAGAGGGCTCGTCCAACAGGGACGTGCACCTGCTGCACACCTAACCCCTAGGAGGGGATAAGCGGAAACTCACTAGAAACTGAACCCCACCCTTGCTGCAGGAAGTGGGCCTAGCCTACTCCTCCACAGAAAGGGGGGGGGGGGGGGTAGAATGGAATGGAAAGCTCCATTCTATGTACCTGTAGCTCTGCCATGCTTGCTGCCACCTGCTGGTGAACCAGGCACATTACATTTTAACACAACAGCTGCAAAATAGGAAATGCACATTATACAGGACCTGGAAATAAATACATAGGATGACACTATATTAACCCATTAAAGATAGTAGCAGAGTGCCGAAGTGGTAATGCCACTCTGGGCCGTTACAGTTCAGTTCCGCACTAAGAGCTCCACCAAATGTACAGCTCCTTCATCAAAGTTAATATCCAACATTCAGTTTTGATTAATTTTATAATTTTATTAAAGAGGTTGTCTGGTCTAGGAGGCGACCACCGCATTGCGTCAAACATGTGCCCCATTAAAGGGCATCTGTCAGCAGTTCTGTACCTATGACACCGACTGACCTGCAGCGTGTGCTCCTGGCAGCTGAAGACATTTGTGTTGGTCCCATGTTAATATGTGCCCGCATTACTGCGAAAAATTATATTTTGTTATATGCAAATGAGCCTCTAGGAGCAACGAGGGCGTCGGCGTTACACCTAGAGGCTCAGCTCTCTCTGCATTTGCCGCACCCTCCGCACTTTGACAGGGCCAGGTAGTGAAAACGTGATCACACCTAGTCCTGTCATTGTGGGGCGAGCACAGCAGTTACAGAGAGAGCAGAGCATCTAGGTGCAATGGTAACGCCCCCCATTGCTCCAAGAGGCTCATTTGCATATACTATTTTTCAGGAATGCGGGCACATATGAACACGGGACCAACACAGATGCCTTCAGCTGCCAGGGCACATGTAACAGGTCAGCCGGTGTCATAGGTACAGAACTGCTGACAGATGCCCTTTAATGGGCCAGATGTTAGGAATATTGGGGTTGTCACCTCCTAGGCCAGACAACCTCTTTAATAAAATTATAAAATGAATCAAAACTGAATGAAGGATATTAACTTTAATGAAGGAGCTGTACGTTCAGTGGTGCTCTTAGTGCAGAACGGAACCTTTCAGAGTTTTGCTCTGGAGCCCTTTGCTTACAGACTTGTAATGGCATGAGGAGCTGCAAAGTTGGGCAGATCACACCCCTATCCCCCCGCCTATCACCCTGCCCTGTTCATGAAACTGGGGTTCAGGGGAGGATGGGGTCTCCTAGAATACCCCGTCGTCTCTGGATGTCCTTTTTTATAGCTCATATTAGTTTTCCAAAAAGTATCTTCTGCAGAGGCGAGTTCACCGTCCGAGCCCAGAAAATGCAGAGGAAGGAAGTGTGTTGCTTTACCAACTCCCAAGACAATGGAGGAGCATTCTTCTAACCAGAAGAGAATGGATGAAATCACATGTCACCTTCTTGTTTCACTACTGAAATAAGAGTGCACTTCTGCTCCAGAACCCATCATGAATGTAAATTTAAAGGGACATGACCATCCTAATGTAGAGGGTGTTGTATACAGTGGGTGTGACGAGTCTTATTTGTCTATATTGTGGCTACACTGGGCTCCGCTGCTGTTGTAGTGAACGCCTCGTAACGTGCCATCCGCCTTCAGTCTCGTAAATTCCTGTTTTTGTATTGCTACAGATGAGAAGTAGCTGCTTTATTACTAGATGGCTCTTTTATAGTTATAGTTTTATCTGCTGTATATCACACCCGATATAGCCTGAACCCACCGAGTGTAGTAATGTAGACAAGTAAAATCACCACATAACTCCAGATTGTCGTACATGACTCTTAAAGTGCTGCTCCAGGAGCTACAGATAAAGCATTGCTTCACGCAAAATGCCTATAAAATGCTTCTCACTATGTTATAATCCACCGCTCCACCCGGCACCTGAAAAGAGTTGCCTTCTATATATTACTATCCAATTACAGTGGCTGGAGGCATTACATACCAACTGCAGGCAAAGGACTCACTGTAACATGATCGTTTAGATAGATGGGTTAGGAATCATTTTCTTTCTGGAATGAGCAAGAATAGTACTGCCTCCCTGTCTGTCCATATAAATGATATAGGTACAGATAGTACTGCCTTCCTGTCTGTCCATATAAATTATATAGGTACAGATAGTACTGCCTCCCTGTCTGTCCATATAAATGATATAGGTACAGATAGTACTGCCTCCCTGACTGTCCATATAAATGATATAGGTACAGATAGTACTGCCTTCCTGTCTGTCCATATAAATTATATAGGTACAGATAGTACTGCCTCCCTGTCTGTCCATATAAATGATATAGGTACAGATAGTACTGCCTCCCTGTCTGTCCATATAAATGATATAGGTACAGATAGTACTAACTCCGTGTCTGTCCATATAAATGATATAGGTACAGATAGTACTGCCTCCCTGTCTGTCCATATAAATGATATAGGTACAGATAGTACTGCCTCCCTGACTGTCCATATAAATGATATAGGTACAGATAGTACTGCCTCCCTGTCTGTCCATATCAATTATATAGGTACAGATAGTACTGCCTCCCTGTCTGTCCATATAAATGATATAGGTACAGATAGTACTGCCTCCCTGACTGTCCATATAAATGATATAGGTACAGATAGTACTGCCTCCCTGACCGTCCATATAAATTATATAGGTACAGATAGTACTGCCTCCCTGTCTGTCCATATAAATTATATAGGTAAAGATAGTACTGCCTCCCTGTCTGTCCATATAAATGATATAGGTACAGATAGTACTGCCTCCCTGACTATCCATATAAATGATATACTTGCAGATAGTACTGCCTCCCTCACTGTCCATATAAATGATATACTTACAGATAGTACTGCCTCCCTGACCTTCCATATAAATTATATAGGTACAGATAGTACTGCCTCCCTGACCGTCCATATAAATGATGTAGGTACAGATAGTACTGCCTTCCTGTCTAATTCTATAAATGATGTAGCTACAGATACTACCACCTCAATATCTCTCTGTAAAGGATGTTGTTACAGATAGTACTGCCTCCCTGTCTGTCCATATAAATGATATAGGTACAGATAGTACTGCCTCCCTGACCGTCCATATAAATGATATAGGTACAGATAGTACTGCCTCCCTCACTGTCCGTATAAATGAAATACTTATAGATAGTACTGCCTCCCTGACAGTCCATATAAATGATATAGGTACAGACAGTTCTGCCTCCCTCACTGTCGTTATAAATGATATAGGTACAGACAGTACTGCCTCCCTCACTGTCCATATAAATGATATAGGTACAGACAGTACAGCCTCCCTGACCGTCCATATAAATGATACACTTACAGATAGTACTGCCTCCCTCACTGTCCATAAAAATGATATACTTATAGATAGTACTGCCTCTCTGTCTATCCGTGTAAATGATGTAGGTACAGATAGTACTGCCTAGATGTAAATGATGTAGGTACAGATAGTTCTGCCTTCCTGTCTCTCTCTATAAATGATGTATGTACAGATAGTTCTGCCTCCCTGTCTCTTTCTATAAATGATGTAGGTACAGATAGTACTGCCTTCCTGTCTAACTCTATAAATGATGTAGCTACAGATACTACCACCTCAATATCTCTCTGTAAAGGATGTTGTTACAGATAGTACTGCCTCCCTGTCTGTCCATATAAATGATATAGGTACAGATAGTACTGCCTCCCTCACTGTCCATATAAATGATATAGGTACAGACAGTACTGCCTCCCTGACCGTCCATATAAATGATATAGGTACAGATAGTACTGCCTCCCTGACCGTCCATATAAATGATATAGGTACAGACAGTACTGCCTCCCTGACCGTCCATATAAATGATATAGGTACAGATAGATCTGCCTCCCTCACTGTCCGTATAAATGAAATACTTATAGATAGTTCTGCCTCCCTCACTGTCCATATAAATGATATAGGTACAGACAGTACTGCCTCCCTTTCTATCCATATAAATGATATAGTCACAGACAGTACTGCCTCTCTTTCTATCCATATAAATGATATAGTCACAGACAGTACTGCCTCTCTTTCTATCCATATAAATGATATAGGCATAGACAGTACTGCCTCCCTGACCGTCCATATAAATGATATACTTACAGATAGTACTGCCTCTCTGTCTATCCGTGTAAATGATGTAGGTACAGATAGTACTGCCTCCCTGTGAGTGATATAGGTACACATAGTACTGCCTCCCTGTGAGTGATACAGGTACAGATAGTACTGCCTCCCTGTGAGTGATATAGGTACAGATAGTACTGCCTGCCTGTAAGCGATATAGGTACAGATAGTACTGCCTCCCTGTGAGTGATGTAGGTACAGATAGTACTGCCTCCCTGTGAGTGATATAGGTACACATAGTACTGCCTCCCTGTGAGTGATATAGGTACAGATAGTACTGCCTCCCTGTGAGTGATATAGGTACAGATAGTACTGCCTGCCTGTGAGCGATATAGGTACAGATAGTACTGCCTCCCTGTGAGCGATATAGGTACAGATAGTACTGCCTCCCTGTGAGTGATGTAGGTACAGATAGTACTGCCTCCCTGTGAGTGATATAGGTACAGATAGTACTGCCTCCCTGTGAGTGATATAGGTACACATAATACTGCCTCCCTGTGAGTGATATAGGTACACATAATACTGCCTCCCTGTGAGTGATATAGGTACAGATAGTACTGCCTCCCTGTGAGTGATATAGGTACAGATAGTACTGCCTCCCTGTGAGCGATATAGGTACAGATAGTACTGCCCTTCTGTGAGTGATATAGGTACAGATAGTGCTGACTCCCTTTCTCTCCCTGTAAATTTTATAGGTGCAGATAGTGCTGCCTCCCTTTCTCTCCCTGTTAATGATATAGGTACAGGTAGTGCTGCCTCCCTTTCTCTCCCTGTAAATGATATAGGAACAGATAGTACTGTCTCCCTGTGAGCGATATAGGTACAGATAGTGCTGCCTCCCTTTCTCTCCCTGTAAATGATATGGGTACAGATAGTGCTGCCTCCCTTTCTCTCCCTGTAAATAGTATAGGTACAGATAGTGCTGCCTCCCTGTGAGCGATATAGGTACAGATAGTACTGCCCTTCTGTGAGTGATATAGGTACAGATAGTGCTGCCACCCTTTCTCTCCCTATAAATGATATAGGTACAGATAGTGCTGCCTCCCTTTCTCTCCCTGTAAATAGTATAGGTACAGATAGTGCTGCCTCCCTGTGAGCGATATAGGTACAGATAGTACTGCCCTTCTGTGAGTGATATAGGTACAGATAGTGCTGCCACCCTTTCTCTCCCTATAAATGATATAGGTACAGATAGTGCTGCCTCCCTTTCTCTCCCTGTAAATGGTATAGGTACAGATAGTGCTGCCTCCCTTTCTCTCCCTGTAAATAGTATAGGTACAGATAGTGCTGCCTCCCTGTGAGCGATATAGGTACAGATAGTACTGCCCTTCTGTGAGTGATATTGTCACGACGGGAGGTGGGGAAAACCCCCCGCCGTGCAATGTCCGCGGCCGCTGGGCCAAACGAGCTAAAAGCAGGGAAAAGGGAACCGCTAGTCTAGCATGTCCCTAAAGCTGGCCCTGGTCTCCTACGAGTATGGGCCGACCCCAAAGGTGGGAGGGCCCATACGACAGGAACCTAAAGCCCTGGACAACCCTGCTCGACCCTGGAACTAACAGGGCAGAGACCACCTGCTCCCCCAGGGACACGGAGGAGCAGAAGTCTCCCGAGGCCCCTCTGCAGCCGGGACCCGAACAGTGTGTGCCCGCACGGCAGGCAAGTTACATAGGAAACATGTACAAGGAACCCACACTTACCTGCCGTGCTGAAGACTGAGAAGCAGCGCCAGGACCTCCCGGACCCCCAAGCGGAAACCAGATGCCTGGGGGGAGACCTGGCCGGGCAACACACCATCCGGTTTATGCTATACCCTCCGGGTAAGCAAGCCCCTTTCGGAGCAGACATACCAACAAACTGCAACATACAAACCCACAACAAAGACATAACCAAGTGAGGGAAAGGGTAAGCAGAAGCACACAGGAGGGGAATACA
This sequence comes from Bufotes viridis, assembly GCA_033119425.1. Lineage (NCBI taxonomy): Eukaryota > Metazoa > Chordata > Amphibia > Anura > Bufonidae > Bufotes > Bufotes viridis. The sequence goes on along the minus strand of CM065591.1, from coordinate 9,553,824 downwards.
ATCAAACAGAGAAAACAATATAACAAATAAGGGTGGCTCACGCAGACATAAAGGTGGGATCCAAACACACTCCAGCCATGCTCACACCATGGCTAGACCAAACAAAACTGACCTCAGGTTCCACACACAAGGTAATAAGGAGGCCTGAGGTCACACCCACAATGCAGCCACACCTTAACCCCGTGCACGCCACACATACACAGAAGACACTAAACAAGGGCATCGTGCACAGGAAAGGGGGAAAGACACATATGCACCACAAGTACCAGCGGCAACCACATGTGAGGCAACACACAGCCCTCACATGCGGCAAGAAAACCTCGCCGCCGACAAGTGCATGCGGCACAAGAAACACGACCGCAACCTCGGTCGTGGCGCACTGGTTGCCCACGGCAACCGCATGCCGCAATCACGAGTCACGACCCCACCGCGGGTCGTGACACTCCCACCCCTCAAAGCCCCCCCCAACAAAAAAGGACAGTTGGAAGGGCAAACCACCAGGGAGGGGGAGGGGCAATGCTAAGTGACGAAGGCACTGCCCAAAAGGTGCCAGTCTCTTCCCCAAGACTCCCGCCAAGCTACCTGGACCACAACCAAGGCCCCAGACAGACGAAAGAACAGGCAGTCTGAGGAAAAGCACCGACACCTTGTCCAATTCAGGGCAAAAGCTCCTACTCCAGGTCGCTGCCCCCAGCCATACTCCCAAATCCGCACGCAGCCAGATTGCAAGGGAAATGTAGGGAGCCAGCGACCAGAGCTAGGAACCCTGAAAAGGAGGAGGGGAACCCTACGTCCGGCTCAGGGGGGAGGCTCCTACTCCAGGTCGTTGCCCCCAGCCATACTCCCAAATCCGCACGCAGCCAGATTGCAAGGGAAATGTAGGGAGCCAACGACCGGAGCGAGGAACGCTGAAACGGACGAGGTGGGGGGGGGGAAGGAGGAGGACACCACCACGGACACAATTAGGGAGGTGACGGGGAAAAGGCACCCAGCGTGCCGTAGGCAGTGATAACCCCCGTGACGTTCTCCCTCCGGAGAACGCGCACACGTGCCAACAAGAGCAGGCGACGCATGCTGCACCCTCTTTCGAAGGCGGGAGTCGCGGAGCCACTATTTGTTATAATGTCACGACGGGAGGTGGGGAAAACCCCCCGCCGTGCAATGTCCGCGGCCGCTGGGCCAAACGAGCTAAAAGCAGGGAAAAGGGAACCGCTAGTCTAGCATGTCCCTAAAGCTGGCCCTGGTCTCCTACGAGTATGGGCCGACCCCAAGGGTGGGAGGGCCCATACGACAGGAACCTAAAGCCCTGGACAACCCTGCTCGACCCTGGAACTAACAGGGCAGAGACCACCTGCTCCCCCAGGGACACGGAGGAGCAGAAGTCTCCCGAGGCCCCTCTGCAGCCGGGACCCGAACAGTGTGTGCCCGCACGGCAGGCAAGTTACATAGGAAACATGTACAAGGAACCCACACTTACCTGCCGTGCTGAAGACTGAGAAGCAGCGCCAGGACCTCCCGGACCCCCAAGCGGAAACCAGATGCCTGGGGGAGACCTGGCCGGGCAACACACCATCCGGTTTATGCTATACCCTCCGGGTAAGCAAGCCCCTTCCGGAGCAGACATACCAACAACTGCAACATACAAACCCACAACAAAGACATAACCAAGTGAGGGAAAGGGTAAGCAGAAGCACACAGGAGGGGAATACAATCAAACAGAGAAAACAATATAACAAATAAGGGTGGCTCACGCAGACATAAAGGTGGGATCCAAACACACTCCAGCCATGCTCACACCATGGCTGGACAAACAAACTGACCTCAGGTTCCACACACAAGGTAATAAGGAGGCCTGAGGTCACACCCACAATGCAGCCACACCTTAACCCCGTGCACGCCACACATACACAGAAGACACTAAACAAGGGCATCGTGCACAGGAAAGGGGGAAAGACACATATGCACCACAAGTACCAGCGGCAACCACATGTGAGGCAACACACAGCCCTCACATGCGGCAAGAAAACCTCGCCGCCGACAAGTGCATGCGGCACAAGAAACACGACCGCAACCTCGGTCGTGGCGCACTGGTTGCCCACGGCAACCGCATGCCGCAATCACGAGTCACGACCCCACCGCGGGTCGTGACAGATATAGGTACAGATAGTGCTGCCACCCTTTCTCTCCCTATAAATGATATAGGTACAGATAGTGCTGACTTCTTTTCTCTCCCTGTAAATGATATAGGAACAGATAGTACTGCCTCCCTGTAAGTGATATAGGTACAGATCGTGCTGCCTCCCTTTCTCTCCCTATAAATGATATAGGTACAGATAGTGCTGACTTCTTTTCTCTCCCTGTAAATGATATAGGAACAGATAGTACTGCCTCCCTGTAAGTGATATAGGTACAGATCGTGCTGCCTCCCTTTCTGTCCCTGTAAATGATGTAGGTACAGATAGTGCTTTCTCCCTTTCTCTCCCTGTAAATGATATAGGTACAGATAGTACTGCCTCCCTTTCTCTCCCTGTAAATGGTATAGGTACAGCTAGTGCTGCCTCCCTTTCTCTCCCTGTAAATGATATAGGTACAGATAGTGCTTCTTCCCTTTCTCTCCCTGTAAATGGTATAGGTACAGATAGTGCTGCCTCCCTTTCTCTCCCTGTAAATGGTATAGGTACAGATAGTGCTGCCTCCCTTTCTCTCCCTGTAAATGGTATAGGTACAGATAGTGCTGCCTCCCTTTCTCTTCCTGTAAAAGATATAGGTACAGATAGTGCTGCCTCCCTTTCTCTCCCTGTAAATGGTATAGGTACAGATAGTGCTGCCTCCCTTTCTCTCCCTGTAAATGGTATAGGTACAGATAGTGCTGCCTCCCTTTCTCTCCCTGTAAATGGTATAGGTACAGATAGTGCTTCCTCCCTTTCTCTCCCTGTAAATGGTATAGGTACAGATAGTGCTTCCTCCCTTTCTTTCCCTGTAAATGATATAGGTACAGATAGTGCTGCCTCCCTTCCTCTCCCTGTAAATGGTATAGGTACAGATAGTGCTGCCTCCCTTTCTATGTTGGGAGACATTCTTCATCCCTGTTATCCCTTCATCCCACTCTACGCAGTGAATCGAGGAATGTTCTGATACAGAAGCCGGTAATGAGATGACTATTAGTTGAGTAACCCCCGGGGGTTCTATGATTTGACAGAATGGAGGATTTCTCTGTATATGCCTTTACTACTCTTTAATCTCAGCAGCCACATCCATGGTAACAAGCGTCACCCGGTGATGTCATCGGTTGTTTCTCTCCGCTCTGGAGCCACCTCTGTCCTTTCTTCAGACCTTGTTGTGTTCTCTAGGCCTCTCCTACATTACTGGTCCTGACATCTGCTCTGTTCCTTTCTTCCCGATCCCTCCTCTGGCTACACCCTTGGCTACTTCTGGGACTCCTTTGGCTCCAGTAGCAGTTACCCTTGGTCACGACCTGCAGCGATGCTTGCACTTTTTGACTTCTACTGTCTTCTATGTCGAGAGTAACATGATCCCCTTGCAGTGAAAGCCCAGTTTAGTCTGTGCCGGCCTTGATCATATCATATACTTCAGCTCTCATGTCTGGAAGGGAACTGTAGCTCTGTCAATCCTGAGCTTCCTGGTGCCTTTTCTTCAAGTGAAATGTTAAAATTTCCATAGGCATAGGAATGGAGTTGAACAGACGGCTGGGTGACAACCCCTCATGGGTGCTCTATTGCAGCTATTGACACCTATTTAAAGCCCAGCATCTGTCAGGCCAAGATCTGAAAGGAGCAGTAATAGGCATGAGACGAGAGGACGGGATTGGCAGGTGTGTGCGCGGCTCCAGGCACATTTATTTACAGGGAAGTTCGTCAATTGTGATGCCAAATGCTTTAGGTAAAGTGGACGAGGTGAAAGGTTTAGCATCACATAAACTGTTGCTCATCAGATTATGCACCTGCTGCAGAGCCTGCCGACAACCGCCTGATCCGTGGCCGAGTCTGAAGGGATTTCTAGCAATTCTCCATAGATTGCCTCACGCTGGCCGTGAATCATCTCCTACAGATCCTGTCTGTAAGCTACAGCCCCGATGTACTAGACGGAGCTCAGAACAAGGGCAGATGTAGCAGACGGTGTGACATAGGCAGCACATCTGTGATGACGTCATCAGGAGATATGACCGTGGAGATGAGGGAAGTGTTATGTGATGCACCTTGTAAAAAGAGGTAGAAGATCAGATGAAATCAATGTTTAGGTGAAGTTTCCTCTACAGTATAGTAATAAATTAAGGAAGTTCATAGATTGCAGTTCCTGAAAATGTTTTTATGTGAATCTATAGGTAATTCAATGTCTGCACTGCAAGTCAAGCGGAGGGCAGGCTGCAGAACAGAGGCTATCCTTCCAGCGGAGCAAGTGACGTCTCTACATGACTCAGTTATGGGGGGTCTGCGGATGTCACTGTTATGGGGGCACTGTGGATGTCACTGTTATGGGGGATCTGTGGATGACACTGTTATGGGGGAGCTGTGGATGACACTGTTATGGGGGCGCTGTGGATGACTCTGTTATGGGGGATCTGTGAGTGACACACTGTTATGGGGGATCTGTGAGTGACACACTGTTATGGGGGATCGGTGGATGACTCTGTTATGGGGGATCTGTGGAGGCCACACTGTTATGGGGGATCTGTGGAGGCCACACTGTTATGGGGGATCTGTGGATGACACTGTTATGGGGGATCTGTGGATGACACTGTTATGGGGGATCTGTGGATGACACTGTTATGGGGGATCTGTGGATGACACACTGTTATGGGGGATCTGTGGAGGACACACTGTTATGGGGGATCTGTGGAGGACACCCTGTTATGGGGGATCTGTGGAGGACACTGTTATGGGGGATCTGTGGAGGACACTGTTATGAGGGATCTGTGGATGACACTGTTATGGGGGATCTGTGGATGACACTGCTATGGGGATCTGTGGATGACACACTATTATGGGGGACAGGCTCGGACTGGCCCACAGGGGTACAGGGAAATCCCCCGGTGGGCCCCTGAGCAAGGTGGGCCCCTAGTCTCCCACCCCCTGCACAAGTAGCACATAACACAGTAGACTTACTGCACTACATACATATATTCAATGTACAGCACCTCAACCAGCTTATTTTCATATAAAAAAACTTGTTGGATTATTTATTATATTTGAATGTATCCGTACAGGGGGCCCCCAAAATAAATTTTACTGGTGGGCCCTAGGTACCCCAGTCCGACACTGATGGGGGACCTGTGGATGACACTGTTATGGGGGATCTGTGGATGACACTGTTATGGGGGATCTGTGGATGACACTGTTATGGGGGATCTGTGGATGACACTGTTATGGGGGATCTGTGGAGGACACACTGTTATGGGGGATCTGTGGAGGACACACTGTTATGGGGGATCTTTGGATGACACATTGTTATGGGGATCTGTGGATGGCACTGTTATGGGGGATCTGTGGATGGCACTGTTATGGGGGATCTGTGGATGGCACTGTTATGGGGGATCTGTGGATGACACTGTTATGGGGAGATCTGTGGATGACACTGTTATGGGGGATCTGTGGATGACACTGTTATGGGGGATCTGTGGATGACACTGTTATGGGGACACTGTGGATGTCACTGTTATGGGGGATCTGTGGATGTCACTGTTATGGGGGATCTGTGGATGGCACTGTTATGGGGGATCTGTGGATGACACTGTTATGGGGGATCTGTGGATGACACTGTTATGGAGGATCTGTGGATGACACTGTTATGGGGGATCTGTGGATGACACTGTTATGGGGGATCTGTGGATGACACTGTTATGGGGGCGCTGTGGATGACTCTGTTATGGAGGATCTGTGGATGGCACTGTTATGGGGGATCTGTGGAGGGCACACTGTTATGGGGGATCTGTGGAGGACACACTGTTATGGGGGATCTGTGGAGGACACTGTTATGGGGGATCTGTGGAGGACACTGTTATGAGGGATCTGTGGATGACACTGTTATGGGGGATCTGTGGATGACACTGCTATGGGGATCTGTGGATGACACACTATTATGGGGGACAGGCTCGGACTGGCCCACAGGGGTACAGGGAAATCCCCCGGTGGGCCCCTGAGCAAGGTGGGCCCCTAGTCTCCCACCCCCTGCACAAGTAGCACATAACACAGTAGACTTACTGCACTACATACATATATTCAATGTACAGCACCTCAACCAGCTTATTTTCATATAAAAAAACTTGTTGGATTATTTATTATATTTGAATGTATCCGTACAGGGGGCCCCCAAAATAAATTTTACTGGTGGGCCCTAGGTACCCCAGTCCGACACTGATGGGGGACCTGTGGATGTCACTGTTATGGGGGATCTGTGGATGACACTGTTATGGGGGATCTGTGGATGACACTGTTATGGGGGATCTGTGGAGGACACACTGTTATGGGGGATCTGTGGAGGACACACTGTTATGGGGGATCTGTGGATGACACATTGTTATGGGGGATCTGTGGATGGCACTGTTATGGGGGATCTGTGGATGGCACTGTTATGGGGGATCTGTGGATGGCACTGTTATGGGGGATCTGTGGATGACACTGTTATGGGGGATCTGTGGATGACACTGTTATGGGGGATCTGTGGATGACACTGTTATGGGGGATCTGTGGATGACACTGTTATGGGGACACTGTGGATGTCACTGTTATGGGGATCTGTGGATGTCACTGTTATGGGGATCTGTGGATGGCACTGTTATGGAGGATCTGTGGATGACACTGTTATGGGGATCTGTGGATGACACTGTTATGGGGGATCTGTGGATGACACTGTTATGGGGGATCTGTGGATGACACTGTTATGGGGGATCTGTGGAGGACACTGTTATGGGGGCGCTGTGGATGACTCTGTTATGGAGGATCTGTGGATGGCACTGTTATGGGGGATCTGTGGAGGGCACACTGTTATGGGGGATCTGTGGATGACACTGTTATGGGGGATCTGTGGATGTCACTGTTATGGGGGCACTGTGGATGACACTGTTATGGGGGCGCTGTGGATGACACTGTTATGGGGGGATCTGTGGATGACACTGTTATGGGGGGATCTGTGGATGACACACTGTTATGGGGGATCTGTGGAGGACACTGTTATGGGGGCGCTGTGGATAACACTGTTATGGGGGATCTGTGGATGACACACTGTTATGGGGGATCTGTGGATGACGCTGTTATGGGGGATCTGTGGATGACGCACTGTTATGGGGGATCTGTGGATGTCACTGTTATGGGGGATCTGTGGATGACACTGGTATGGGGGGGGGGGGGGGGAGGGTTCTGTATAAGCAGTACATATCATAGTCCTGCAGTATGCTCGCTCATCTTCCTGCGCAGCGCTGGACTTGTATTATATCAGAATTACTGGGACAATCACTAATGTAATTTGATGTAATTTCAACATAAATGGCAGAGAATTTCCGCAGAGCCGCTCTCAGGACGTAAACAACATTTGTAATTTGCATCAGAAAAAGCAAAGACAGCCCTCTAGTCTCGAATGTATTTCAGTAGTGTGCAGGCTCGGACTGGCCCACAGGGGTACAGGTGAATCCCCCGGTGGGCTCCTGAGCAAAGTGGGCCCTTGTCTTTCACAAGTGGCCCATAACACAGTAGACTGAATGCATTAGATATAGATAGGTAGTGTACAGCACCTCAACCTGCCTAAGTTCATATTAAAAACTGGGTAGAATAGTTAAGTAACTGCTCAGTTTCGGCTACTTTCAGACTCGCGTTTTGGCTTTCCGTTTGTGAGATCTGTTCAGGGCTCTCAGAAGCGGTCCACAACGGATCAGTTTTGCCCTAATGCGTTCTGAATGGAAAAGGATCCGCTCAGAATGCGTCAGTTTGCCTCCGATCAGTCTCCATTTACACTCTGGAGGCCGCCTGCAGCGTTTTGTTGTCCGCCTGACACACAATGTAAGTCAGTGAGGACAGATCCGTTTTCTCTGACACAATCTGGCACAATAGAAAACTGATCCGTCCCCCATTGACTTTCAATGGTGTTCAAGACGGATCGGTCATGACTATAGAAAACATAATACAACCGGATCCGTTCATGACAGATGCATGCAGTTGTATTATTGCAACGGAAGCGTTTTTCAGATCCATGACAGATCCGCAAAAACCGCTAGTGTGAAAGTAGCCTTATTGTTATAGACCTGTTGATGTGGCTGAGATGACTTCTAGGTGCAGAGGTGAGGTGCCAGTGACCTCCTTTCCCAGAGACCTGCCTCCTCACAGTTGCTGCAGGGACCCCCATAATCCACCCTCTTGTAGCGTCTTGCTGCTGCTGTGTGAGCCGGTAATATTTGTATGTATCTGTATGATGGGCCCCCAAAATAAATTTTACTGCTGGGCCCTAGGTACCCCAATCCGACACTGGTAGCGTGCACCCACCTCTGGATACCTATCCGATGGCTTACCTGACAGGAGGTCCCCCACTCCTGACCTACGTTCAGCACCATCGCCGGTTAATTTTCAGCCACCATTGATGCATTATTATCAGTCTTGGGGGAGACGATCCGACTGTAATATCAGACCAAACGCCCAAGAGGTCTGTGCTCATCCCGTGTCATCCATCCATTCATCTGCTGGACTGTGGCCGGGGGTCTTCATTCTTCATCATGGGATCAAAGGTTCAGCCATTCCCCACTTAGGGTTCATTCACCCGACTGTGGTTTGGTTCCCCATGCGGCTCGAGTGCGGCCCCATTCATTTCAATGGGGCTGCAAAAGATGCGGACAGCACTCCGTGTGCTGTCCGCATCCGTTGCTCCGTTCCGTGGCCCCGCAAAAATTATGAGTCATGTCCTATTCTTGTCCGTTTTGCAGACAGGAATAGGTATTTCTATAAAGGGTCGCCTGTTCCGAAATTTGGGAAGGCCCCTGGAGCGGCATCCGTGTTTTGCGGATCCACAATTTGCAGACCGCAAAATACGGCATGTTTGTGTAAACAAGCCCTAACTGAGGCTTCACACCTTCCACAATGACGTATGGAGAACGTGCGCCTCATCCTAATCACTTCTGCCCTTGTATTCACTCTTTTTAGAAAGTGCTCGTGTTTTGAAGGATGAAAACGTGCCTGTGTGAATCTACCTCTAACAGCCATCGTGCATTTTTTGGAGGCCGCAACTGACACTTTAGAAGGGGGTCATCTCAGCAAAGCCGACCACTTCCAGATAGGTGGCACCTTCTCTCCAGATCCCAGCACCGCTGGCAAACAGGTGAACTTGCCAGGGTAAGCCACGGCCTGCCAGACATTTGGTATTACGTGGCATCGATTTAGACGAGCGTCCGTCCGTGTCTCACCTCCAGTCCGCAGGAAGCTTTTCCTTCCTGCTCCTAGAAGGGGGTCCCGGGGAGAGGTGCCGCACACAGCTCAGTGATTGCCCATGTGTCCTGATCAGGCGGTGGCCATGATGTTTTCTCTTCTGATCGTCAGGTGCCCAGGTAACTGCAGGAGCGGCTGGGTCAGTAAGCTGCGCAGCGAGTCTCCGTGGTTATATCCGCCCCGTGACTGGGGCTGATGCGTCAGAAATCAGCGATAAAGATAAAATGTAATGATAAAATATGTCATTATAAAAGTTTAAATAAATAAAAGACGTCTTCAGAGCTTCAAGCCGCCATAAATTATAAATCCTCTATATAAACCAGACTGTATTGGAAAGGGGACACAATAGAAATACTCAAATATGAAAAGACATAAATATTAAGCCCCGTGTATCTCCAGGAAAAGACGCTAATGTTATGGAAATAACAACAAAAAGTTTTGGTTTTTCGAAAACGCATGTACTAAAACGTGTCTGGTCTTCCACGGGTTAAAATGGTCCAGTATTGAATTGGGTAAACTAAGGCTCCATTCACACTATTGTTTTTTTTTACATTACTCAATCCCCCTTTCATCATTCTCTGCGTTGAGCCACTCCACTTATTCCTCCTTTAAACTTATAAATATTATAAATATTTAGGAACGCCCCCTGCCCTTTGGAGCAGGAAGACGGTAACGCCCAGTTCTCACTTCAGTCATACATTCCCAGCAGGAATAACTGAGGAACCGTACAACACACAGAGTTTCAAGGAGGAGTCTCTAGACTTGTTACCGTCTGGGGGATGCAGGTGTCGGGCGTGGGACTTGTTGGGTGGGCCGCTCACGCTTTTGATGACTGTGCGTGGCCCCTCAGGTCTGTAGTCAGTCTGGAGGAGGGGGGAATGCAGCTTCACTCTCGGCCCATGGGCCCCGTTTGCTGTGTACGTTCAGCTGTCGCAGGCCCCCTCCTGAAGTACATTCGCTGCTGTTGTTGCTTCGACATATATAGTCCTTTCTGTGCAGAAATTGGCAGCTGAACGAAACATGTTGACATTAGAATTTATGATTTGAGTCGGATTCCAGGATTTTTTGAAGATTCAAAGGAACACGTTTGAGAACCTTCTGTTCCTTGTAATCTGACCGTTGGCGTTCAGGTTTTTTCTTTTTTATGTATTTTGGCATCTTAGTTAACGTTCTATAAAGTTACAGTTGTTTTGTTATTCTTGAGAAGGTCTGAAATAGCGGAGCGGTCAAGGTTCACGCGGAACCTTATCTCCGGAAAGGTGCTTCGGAAGGGTCTGGCGTTACCTCGCCCGAGGGTTCAGGGGTCTGGACCCTCCAAACACCTCCATGTATCATGTCTTCTGTTCTCCTGTGTGTGGCGGCGATCCTGCACTGATGCGTCCTCACAATCTGTCACTGCACTGCATCCCATACATGAAGTTTTCTGCTGCCGATGGGAAGTGTGATCCAAAATGGGAGAAGACTGCATGCGATCGGCGACTGTGTCCACGCTCGGTCACACCCCCTTACTGTGAAACATAATGCAATAATCCCTCGAAGTATGTGGGGTGCTGTGTTCTTTCCATTATTCCTCCGTACCAGTACCAGGTTCAGAGATCTCAAGTCATTGGATCGAGGTTTCTCCTCAGTTTACACCAGATTTAACAGATATCGTTTATGAATATGAAGAATGTGAACCGTGCTGAGGTCAGGCCGCAAATCAGACACTGCTGCTGAGGGGGCGCTACAGATGCCTCTTCAAAAATAATATTATATGTATAGCTCATTATTATTTAAAGATTGCACAGCACGGTATATATGGGTAGGATAGGATTATCTGTACACTGCGTGATGCTACAGCAGGGGGTACGGAGCCAGTCTACATGGACTCTAGGGGCCCTAGAACAAAAGCACATTGACACTGGGGGTACAGGATAATGACGCTGACACTTGGGGTACAGGATGATGACACTGACACTTGGGGTACAGGATAATGACGCTGACACTTGGGGTACAGGATAATGATGCTGATACTTGGGGTACAGGATAATGACACCGACACTTGGGGTACAGGATAATGACACTGACACTCGGGGTACAGGATAATGACACCGACACTTGGGGTACAGGATAATGACCCTGACACTCGGGGTACAGGATAATGACACTGACACTCGGGGTACAGGATAATGAGACTGACACTCGGGGTACAGGATAATGAGACTGACACTCGGGGTACAGGATAATGACACTGACACTTGGGGTACAGGATAATGACACTGACACTTGGGGTACAGGATAATGACACTGACACTTGGGGTACAGGATAATGACACTGACACTTGGGGTACAGGATAATGACACTGACACTTGGGGTACAGGATAATGACACTGACACTCGGGGTACAGGATAATGACACTGACACTCGGGGTACAGGATAATGACACTGACACTCGGGGTACAGGATAATGACACTGACACTCGGGGTACAGGATAATGACACTGACACTTGGGGTACAGGATAATGACACGCTGACACTTGGGGTACAGGATGACTGACACTTGGGGTACAGGATAATGACACTGACACTTGGGGTACAGGATAATGACACTGACACTCGGGGTACAGGATAATGACGCTGACACTTGGGGTACAGGATAATGACACTGACACTTGGGGTACAGGATAATGACACTGACACTTGGGGTACAGGATAATGACACTGACACTCGGGGTACAGGATAATGACACTGACACTTGGGGTACAGGATAATGACACTGACACTTGGGGTACAGGATAATGACACTGACACTCGGGGTACAGGATAATGACACTGACACTTGGGGTACAGGATAATGACACTGACACTCGGGGTACAGGATAATGACCCTGACACTCGGGGTACAGGATAATGACCCTGACACTTGGGGTACAGGATAATGACCCTGACACTCGGGGTACAGGATAATGACACTGACACTTGGGGTACAGGATAATGACACTGACACTTGGGGTACAGGATAATGACACTGACACTCGGGGTACAGGATAATGACACTGACACTGGGGGTACAGGATAATGACACTGACACTCGGGGTACAGGATAATGACACCGACACTCGGGGTACAGGATAATGACACCGACACTCGGGGTACAGGATAATGACACTGACACTCGGGGTACAGGATAATGACACCGACACTCGGGGTACAGGATAATGACACCGACACTCTGGGTACAGGATAATGACGCTGACACTGGGGGTACAGGATAATGACGCTGACACTCGGGATACAGGATAATGACGCTGACACTTGGGGTACAGGATAATGACGCTGACACTTGGGGTACAGGATAATGACACTGACACTCTGGGTACAGGATAATGACACTGACACTCGGGGTACAGGATAATGACACCGACACTCGGGGTACAGGATAATGACACCGACACTCTGGGTACAGGATAATGACGCTGACACTTGGGGTACAGGATAATGACACTGACACTTGGGGTACAGGATAATGACACTGACACTTGGGGTACAGGATAATGACACTGACACTGGGGTACAGGATAATGACACTGACACTCGGGGTACAGGATAATGACACTGACACTTGGGGTACAGGATAATGACACTGACACTTGGGGTACAGGATAATGACACCGACACTTGGGGTACAGGATAATGACACTGACACTTGGGGTACAGGATAATGACACTGACACTCGGGGTACAGGATAATGACACTGACACTTGGGGTACAGGATAATGACCCTGACACTTGGGGTACAGGATAATGACACTGACACTCGGGGTACAGGATAATGACACTGACACTTGGGGTACAGGATAATGACACTGACACTTGGGGTACAGGATAATGACGCTGACACTTGGGGTACAGGATAATGACCCTGACACTTGGGGTACAGGATAATGCCTCTGGGTCTGTTTTGCCTGGAGTACAGTTGATAATACACGCTGAGCTCGGGTCCCTGTGTCGCTGCCCTCTTAGTCCGATAGATCCATCTATGTTGCTGGAGACAGATCTGCTCCTGAGCTTTTTTTTCGGTTTCTTCCGTGACCCAGTTTTCTTCTCTGTAAGAAGTGACTTTCTCGCACACGTTGCTTTAGGCCACTTGACAATGAGAAGAGTGCTGTAACCTATAGCGACCAGTAAACTACATGGCGAGTCCATGCAGCAGTGTTTTTTGCCTTTAATTCCATCCTATAGTTTTCAATGTCGTATTCCTATCCGGATAAATCTCATAAAACCTAGAGGCGGTAGAAACAATGATGGATTGATGCGGAGATCAGGCTGGTGGCCGTAGGTGAACCTTCCCAGCAGGACAGTAATCCCTCGGAAATGTCCTCAGCCTCAATGGTTATTGCTTAATTAGTTCTCACACTTTAAAAAGTCTCCGTGTTCCCTGAAATCTGATTTGACTCGTGTTGATGTGGACATTGTCGAGGTTCTAGAAGTCCTTTTCATCACAGGAACGTCACTTATAACCCATCCCATCATCATAATGTTCTCGAAGAGTCTTCACGTTCCTTCAGATGCAGCCGTGTACATTTTAATGACCTCCCAAGATTGTAAGAAACCACATTGGTCAACCTTAATGGTGATCCCTTCCAAGTGAGCAGAACCTTGTGCCGACTCCCTTGTAGGTCGGGATATTTGGATTTTGGACATTCCGTCTTCACTAGCTGATAGCAAGGGGTCTCTTTATTGGGAACTCGTTGATTAGAAATGAGACTATCAATATGTTTTTCGAAGTGTGGGAGAAAATTGGAGCTCCCAGAGGAAACCCATCGAAACTCCATGCACCCCAGTTCCCCAGCAAGGCCCCAGTGCTAACCACCGAGCCACCCTACTGCCAGAAGTGTAGCGTTGCATGGAACCAGTAGAAATCAATGGACGTCTAGGCCTCGCAACGGTGTCTCTGAGTAGACATTGGTGGCATCTTGCAAGAATTTGCCTCCAATGTCTGATTGGCAGGTGCACAGTTATCAGACCACCACCAATCTGACCTTGGTGACATACCCCAGAAGAAAATCATATCCAAATGAGTACCAGGTTTATTTGTGGTGCACCATCTTGGGTTCCATCTAAACCCACCCACTTTGGCTTCTTGGTGGTGCATTGAACTGTTCTTACAGGCTGGAGATCCCACCAAGGTGCCACCTATATATATCCTGAGACAACCCATTTTTAGGGGTTCTCCGAGGCCGGGAAACTTTGTTGAGATGGACGGGCAGGTTTCAAAAATTTAGAAAAAAAAGTGTCACCTCTTACCGGAACTTTGGGTACAGCACCGATCTGCATTCTCCTCCACTCCTGGACCAGTAGTGTGATGTGCCGCCTACATGTATGACACGTGACCGCGAGCACTGCCACTGCTGAGGCCGTCGAGTGGCCGACCGAGGTGACGTACATGTAGGCGGCAGAAGTGGAGGAGGATGGAGCTCGGCACCGGACCCGGAGATGCTTTTGTTTTTTTAATTTGTGCACCCTGCCCGGCGATCAGGGTTTCCCGATCACAGAGAGTCCGTTTGATACTGAATGCAGCACATCCGTACTCCGACCTCAGCAGCACACTGTGCACCTCAAGGGTTAACTCCCAAAATCTTCAGAAATCTGGAACCTCATATTTATGTAAATGTGTTTTTTGCAGTGAAGTGAGAGAATTAAGATGATGCGCGTGAACTGCTGGCGGCACAGCTGTAGTATATTGTTTTCTCTTTCACGTGTGGTCTCACACCAATTTCACACCGTTAAATACGAGTAGATTTCCGATGCGTGGTAAATACGGCTGTTTATGTGAAGTGGGATGGAGCAGACTGTAGTGTCACATAACAAACTGCTTACGCCCGCGAAACACCGCACATATTACCGCCACGATTGCAGGGAGCGGACATGGCTCTCTGTTACCTTATCTTTGTGTTTTTAAATCGTGCCGCAAATCATGGCTTCCCAGTGGAGTGCAAAGTACACCCACCTTCCCAAATTAGCTCCCCCGGCCACAGTCTTCCTCTTACTGGGTGCCGGGGCTGGAAATTATAAGGGTTTGTATGAATTTCCACCTTTTAGCACCATGTCATTTTTAGCTCTTTTTTTTTTTTACATTTATAGTGGTTGGGGCAGCAAATGCTGTATATTATGTATGTAATACTGTCTGACTGCCTGCAGCTGCCACTAGAGGGAGCCTTGGTGCTTCCTGCATACAAATAGTATACAGAGGGCTGAAAAGCTCCCCCTAGTGGAGACCTCAGGTGGACAGAATTTTACCCTTTTCCTGAGACTGTCCGGACTATATGGATTTGAGTGAGAGGGCATACGGTATTACCTCAACTCTGTCCTCGGCCTGCGGAGCGGGTATTAATGGACTCCAAAACTTTTAGTAAATGAAAAGTTTAATACCCAAAGAGATCACATTGTACTAGAAACCTTATTTCCATTTTCCAGTTCTGTGAATGCAGCCGGCAGGGTAAAGAATGGGGGCTACCATTCTGATTGTCATGGCGATGTCCCCGGACCCGCATCTGTATTGTAATTCTCGAAAAGCATAAACCTGGTGACAAATTCCCGGTGACTTGTTTGTTGTTTCCCTTTAAATGCCAATCCTAGATGTTTTTTTGGAACTCCGCGTTGTGTCTTTCCTCTGTTTATTCCTCCGAGAAATATTAGAATAAATCGACAACTGGGTGTTAAAGGGGTGTCTCCCCCTTCAGAGTCTAACGTTCACACGGAGCGGCGGTGCCGTACTTGGCATGCAGCCACTGCCTGTGGCCGAGCACTGTGTGGCCCTCCGAGCCACAACTGCATCTAACTAATTACAACCGCATTGTTTCATCGATCACCAGTGTAATCCGATAACAGGATGCCGCTGCCGCTTGTCCACCCACACGGTATTCTCCGCAATTGGCCGCATCCCAACCTCAGCACGGTCGCTCCTTATGGTCTTACACTGAAATTGTCAGCACTGATTGGATGGTGTCATACTGTGTAGGGACACGCCCACTTGTCAATTTAGTCATACATTTCTAGGAGGAATAACAGAGGGACATCACAAAGTAAAGTTCTAAAAAAATATATATGTTTTTTTTATGGGGGGATACATCTCTGAGAGGCGACATGACCTCAGTTCACTCATCTCCTGCATTTACAACACGTTTCAGAAAGATGTGAACCGCTCCTTTGTACCCAGACGTGAACGATGAGGGGAATTTTTCAAGTACGTTTTTCAGGAGTCTTCTTTGAAAAATAATGTAAAAACAGTGGGTGACCTCAACTTAATACATGACTTTAATAGTATCACATAAAATATTAGCCCGTTAAAAAATAATAAGTGACACAAACATGTGCAACAATTACCGGTGCAGATAATAAAAGGAAACGTCCTTACCACTTTGTAGAATTGTGGTCCCTGGAGGGGGTCCCTAGTCTAAGGGTGCTGGGTCTATAACCCTATTCAACCCTGCTTGGCCCGAGCTAGTCTTTATGCTCGGGGAACAAGGTGCTCACCCTGATAAGGGCGACCCCACTGAGCCGTCCCTCACACTAGGAGTCCCTGCTTGTCCCTCCTGAGCTTGGGCAGCTTCGTCAGGGTGAATTGCAGGAAAGCCCTAGTAACCAAAAGAAAAATGTCCCGACGCGTTTCCTTGGACTTGTACCGAATCATCAGGGGACTAATCCAAACAGGTACAGCCCTAATCCTCCGTCTGATCCTGCAAAGGTGCTGTCCTGCACCGCTATAGACACAACCACATGGAGGTGATGCGTATGGCGTCTACCTGGAACAGCGTCTAACGTGGGTTTATCAATACCACCGGCGCCTGAGGTGTCGCCCCCCCCCTGGAATGCATGATCAGGGAGGTGTGTTTTTTTTTTTATCATTTTTTATTTTGGCCCCACTTGGGGACTTGAACTTCCATGAGCTTGATGATTCATGTGTCATATCCTGCAACACTTCTGTATTGCAGTGCATTATGTACATCGGCGTTAACAGGCCGGCATCCCAGTCGCGTATACATGGACGACCTTGGGGCCACTATTAGATGGGGGAGGGGGCTGATGGGGCGACAGAAAGAGGTCCTGCGGCATCAAGTGGGTAAAATGACGGAGGATCAGCGTTATGTATTGCAGCCATGCTCCTGATGGCGCGGACATGGTGACGGTGCCCACACGATCGAAGTGGCGGTTAGTCCTCTGCTGGCTCCTTCCTTTACAGTACTTTTACAGTGCTGGTCATTAATGGGTTAAAGTAAAAAGTTACGCACCTCCTGCTCAGGCCCTTACTTTATGTACTATACTGCTAGAAATCCTATACTGGGGACCGGGGGGATGAGGGGTCTGTGCGGTGTGACGGCAATGGACAGGAGGTGGACATACCAGACAACAGTACCCATAGATAAATATACAATTATTTTTAGTTTTTTGCTGTAGTGGGGACTTTCTATCCTGCATCACTATTGGCACTTTTTCAGAAACAACATAAAAATAAAAAGTTTTAAAAACCTTTTATTGCTCTTCATGGCCGGTTTTGGCCGGTCCCCATGGTTGCTCCCCTGTGTTTACAAGGTTGAAGTGACGTTGAATCACATCACCAGTGGCCGTCACAAGGTAGACGTCACCAGTGTCGGACTGGGGTACCTAGGGCCCGCCAGTAAAATTTCATTTTGGGGGCCCACCATACGGATACATTCAAATATAATAAATAATCTAACACACTTTTTATATGAACATGGTTGAGGGGCTGTACATTGAATATATGTATTTAGTGCAGTAAGTATACTGTGTTATGTGCCACCTGTGCAGTGAGTGGGAGACTAGGGGCCCACCTTGCTCAGGGGCCCACCGGGGGATACCCCTGTACCCCTGTGGGCCAGTCCGAGCCTGGACGTCACTATGGCCTAGTAAACTCATCAGAAGATGGAGAAGTCTGGTGGAGGAGCAGAAGAAGACTTCAGATTACAAGCGCCGTACATCGCTACTACTTGATGGATTCTGAGAGATTTTTCTAAAGAAGGCCGTGACCTGACGACCACTTTTTTCTGCATTTTCCTTTTAAAAGAACAATAAGCACAGAAAATGCACAGAAAAAATAAATAATATCCTAGCACTTCCTCCAAAAATTTCCTCATCTCATTTACTCCTTTTTTTTTTTGCCTTATTTGTCCGGCTGGTAAAAATGTAAAAAAAAAATTAAAATGTTAAAAAAAAAAAAAGAAGTCCTACCTTACTGATATCCCACCGCTCCCGTTCCAGTCCTTTCCAGGTCCTCGTCTCTGCTTCCTGGTCCCTATCAACAGAGGAACTCCGCTAGTCACCGGATGCAGCGGTAACCTGCGCCAGCCACTGATTCCACGAGCTTATTAAAAAATAATAATAATAGTACCTAGCCAGGCAATCCCTTTAATAAAACTGAGAAACGTGATGAAGTCTCCTCTGTATGTCCAGGAGCTCCGCCGTGTCCCCCTCTTGCAATCCACTTTCTGGCCGTAAGACAACAGGTCGCAGCAGGAGCCTCAGAGTTGAGAGGTACACATGAGCTGTCAGATGACTGGATTCAAAGAAAACACTGTGACTGCTTGCAAACAGACTGATTTTTTAACCCGTATATATCAGAAATGGCTGAAATTTTTTAATAAAGATCAATTGGAAAAATTATTTTTAGCCCAAGATTAGTCAAATGCAATCATAAAAAATTGCCCGAAAGGTGTCAATAAAGGATTAATGCATACTACAGCATATTCATTTTTCTCTGTCGTGGCATTCTCGATGCAGAAATCCAACCAGAGGATGGACAACCACAGCAAAGTTTTTAAATTTTTTTATTTTTTTTATTTTTTAAACCCGCCTGACTACTGGATATGTTCCCTTCCTTTCCTGCGTGTCACTTTGATCGGGGGACTTGCCAGGTTTGGCAAATGTCGCTCTAAATATTACTTAACCAGCTGTTCACTGTGCAGCGAAAAGCAGAGAATTTTTGTAAAAATTGTGTGAGAAACTTTTTGAATGCGTTCTGATAACTCACAGTGAGATTTCCGCCTCCGCTGTCTTCATCTACATGTTCACATTTTGGAAAGGTCAGGTTTTTTTTCTGCGCGCTCTGATGTTCGGGCCAGTGCTGCAATCTGGAGGTTGTGGTGAAGGCAGGTTTACAAGGTTCCCCTACTGTAGATTGTCACTCCTCCACCATAAATATCGCTCCCCCAGGACGGCGTCATGCTTTCACTGCATTATAGTAGGAGGCGCAGACACCAGGGCAGCGCCTTTAATAGCAATCTGGCTGGAACCCTAATACATAATGTTCTTTTAATAGTTTATGGGTGACTGCAGTAAATTGGTAGCAAATGTTTTCCATATTTTGGCTCTTCCTATCGGCTCTGGTAGAAGAACATTCTGTACTGCAGGCTCCTCCATATACACTTCAGCTACATTGTAAGGATTTTTCTGTACATATGCAGAAGCGCTCAGTTTCTGCTCTGTGGATTCACTTCTGGCCTGCACATTGCATTAGGTCCTGTGTTTGGTGCTCTGCACACAGCACCTCTACCCCGCCTGCAGTTTCCATTCTGCTGTGTGTTGCTTCCTTTCATAGGTGGTCAGCAGGGCCCGGCCATCGGGGCTTTCCAGGGTTATGTGAATGGAGCTTAATCATTGCTTAAGAAAATTCCTGCAACTTTCTCACAAGTTTTAAGATCTCTGCTTTCTGTCTGTGAATGGGAACATTCTGCGCGATTAAAACTCATCCAGATCTGGTACAGAAGTATCGATCCAGACCAGAAAATTATACACTACCTGTCAGTCTATCATCTTTATCATATCTGTTTTGTCTTCTTTCTCTCTATTACTCTCAAATGTATCTATCTGTCTATCTGTATCTAATATCTATCTCATCTATCTATCTATCTATCTATCTATCTATCTATCTATCTATCGCTCATATCTATCTATCTATCTATCTATCTATCTATCTCCTATCTATCTATCTATCTATCGCTCATATCTATCGCTCATATCTATCTATCTATCTATCTATCTATCTATCTATCTATATCAAATCTCTCCATCTTTCTATATCTATCTAACTGACTATCTGGCTGTCTAGCTTATCTGTATTAGAGATGCATAAACTTTTTGAAAATCACTGTGTTCAGTTCGTCAAATTTATTTTTTTATTTTTATTTCAGTGCATGTCCAAATCTATTCTACTTATGCTCAAGTTGAACTAAAAACTGCTATATGAGGATCTGAGATCTCCTAGGACACAGATTCTTTTCTGTCATTTTGTTATCTTTTAAAAGCTCTCTTTAATGCAATAACAGCAATAGCAAATAATGTCACAGTGACACTGACATACATAGCTATGACATACATGGTTGACGGTGCCAATAAACAGCATGTTTAAAGACACTGCACCGTCGCATGTGTTATGATTTTTCATATCACAAACCTTCCAAAAATTGTCCCTTATTGAGGGAAGAAATTGTTTAAACACACAAGGTGTTATGGAAAAAAAAACAGTGGCTTGTCAGAACCAAGCGTCCAAAAATGATGCCTCAATGGGAAAGATCCTTTCCCCAATTTATACACATGTTAATGATATTGTCAGAAGAAAGAGTGGCTCATTTTGCACAAGCGTCAAAAAATTGTGCCTTAACAGAGGCAGATTTGCCTGCCTGTATTATATGCGCAGAAGTGATAATTGTCAGAAGGAAGAATGGCTTGTACTGGACAAGCCTGCAAAAATGCTCACTTTTATTTGAGAGCAGCAACAGTACACTGTGGATTTAAAAAGGGTAAAGTGTGTAGGTAATAATGCCAATAGAAACAGCACAGCATGCAACTGACACGGTAGTAGATGTATGTGTGGCTGTGTTGGGGTAGTAGTAGTAGTGCGGGCAGTTTAGGATCCACACAGAACATGATGGTAGACAGGCAGAGGTGTGTGAAAATCCCCACTGATCCATGCCTGGTTCATTATAACAATAGTGATATTTTCCACACTTGTGGAGGACAACTTTGTCCGTTTGGGTGTGTTGAAACCACCTGCCACGCTGAAAACCCTCTGTAGATGTCATTGGAGGCTGGACAAGACAGTACAGAGGGTGCAAACTGGACCTGGGTTTTGAGGCGGTACGTCTCCGTTTCCTGGTCTGCCATGCTTGCTGCCGCACATGAAAAGCAGTTTGTTTTCCCAGTAGTGGGTCGTCCAGTCTACAATCGAATCCACTTTGTCCTCAATAATAATGTGGTACTACTACTACCACTGGCCAGAATGCTGGTGTTACTCCTGCTGTGTGCACTACAGCCCACGTTTGTTCTGACTCTGATGATGAGGAATGTGTATTTCGTTTGCCACTCTTCTATTTACCAGATATTTTGTTATTAGGCCTGTAAGTGAAAAGTCATGGGTTTCGTACACAAATTACTAAATGGTACTGACAAATTTTCAAGTGTTTTTTTCTGTAATTTAAAGACAGAACTGAAATTAAATGTCCCAATCCTTCTAAAAACACACCACACACTGATATTGACAATTTGCAATGGTAATGCATTTTTGGGAGTGAAATACGTTTTCTGTAACTGAATAGTATCATGCAGTAACATACAAGTCTTCAATAATGGGTATAATAATTGCTTTATTTCAGAGCTTTTGCTGCAACTACCTGTTATCTTGCAGTAATATACTGTACAACACGTTCAATAACAAGGTTTTAATAATTGCATTATTGCAGTGTTGCTATATACAACTTGTTCAATAAGCCTATCTAGGAGCAGAATGGGGTTTCTTCCTTCTGCATACTGCCCCCTGATAGCTGATCAGGCTGTCTGTCAACCTCTGAGTCAGTCAGGGCAAGCTCTCCCACCTCCTCCAAGTGTCATGTGACCATCCTTCTTCTTCCTCCCTTGTTTCTCCCCCCCCCCTCCCCCGATAATCTCTACTGTAAAATAGTGTCGGTGCAGTTTTTACGTTATTTGTCCAAAATAATTCAAAAACTTGGGATTCGTTTGGCAGATGATTTTTTGGGGAAATTTGTAACAAAACGGATTAATGTACTATCAATTTGTTAATCTCTAATCTATATATTGTCTATCGTTTGATTTCTTTCTCTCTCTTTTTTTTCTCTTTCTCTCTTTCTCTCTCTCTCTCGTTTTCTCTTTATCTTTCTCTCTTTATCTTCCTTCCACCTGTTGAGGTATTGTACCCTTGTTACATTGCATTGTGATGCCATTTTTGCTAACAGAGTATGGGTGAAAATAAAGACATTTTCAATAGCTCTCGTTGTCACTTCAGTTCCGCTGCACATGAACTGCAAAGTGTGATCTTGTTCTACACCGTTTGCACCAGTCCAACCTGCACAGCATACCATTACATCACCAGGTCCGGCCGGCTGATTCTGAGGGTTAGGGTCCAGTGGGTGAAGGCAGCTGCCAAATACATTTCAGTTTTTTTTTAGAAACTGACTCTACAATGATAACTGGTGATTGCACTTAAATTCATGTAGTTGGTGCTCGGCTTAGGATGGTACTGCCAGGCCTCGTGCTGAATCAGAGCCGGCCATAGACTGTAAATGGCCAGTAAGAAGATATGTTGTTTTTCTACCTTCAGAGGCTCTCCTTTAAAAAAAAAACTTTTGAAGTTGATCCCCAGCATGATCAGGTTGAGTTTACTGCTTGCGATGCCAGTGATACCAGAGAGGCTGATAAAATACAGCAAAACGTATGGAAACCACCAGCAGGACACTAAGGAGACAATAACATTGAGCTTTACAAAAATGCACATTAAGATGTGCCTGGAGCGACTGCTGCCAGGCTGGTCCTCCCCTTCTCTGACAATCCGGCTGCCAAGGATACTATGAAGCAACCAGAGTCTTTTCAATGCAGTTGTCAGGTAGCATGTCGCCAGAAACCACTTCAATCACTCTGGATGAATGCAGAAAAGAGATTTCTTCGTTATTCACGTATTGGTGATGTTCTCTTGTTATCTCTTATACAGTGTGTGTTATTAGCAGATGGGGCATCGGCAGGGCTTACACTGGGACATCGGCATGGCTTACGCTGGGACATCGGCAGGGCTTACGCTGGGGCATCGGCAGGGCTTACGCTGGGGCATCGGCAGGGCTTACGCTGGGGCATCGGCAGGGCTTACGCTGGGGCATCGGCAGGGCTTACGCTGGGACATCGGCAGGGCTTACGCTGCGACATCGCCAGGGCTTACGCTGGGGCATCGGCAGGGTTAACGCTGGGGCATCGTCAGGACGTACACTGGGGCATCAGAAGAGCTTACACTTGGTCATGTAGGATTTACTCTGCTTTATCTTGGGGCATGTTGGCTTCCTCGGCAAGACTTATACTGGGAAGTGTTCATCCTGCAGCACCCGCAGTCAGTTAGCTGTTCTTGGGGGTCCCCTTCCTTGTTTATTTAGCAAGCAAATAGAGATGAGGCGCAGTAACAAACACAGCCACTAGTAAATGTATGGCGCTGTGCCTGGTAGACGGTGAAGGACAGGCGGTGTTCAGCAGTGCGCCATGGCGCCTTCAGTTATCTGCCCCATTGTCCTGGCGACTCAGCAGTGTCCTAGTAGCGGACAGTAGGGATCTCCATTTGGGCCCAGTAAAGCTCCACAGATCTGACCATACCCTGCATTTTCAGTTTTTGCTGGGAATTAGATATTAAGGAAATGAAATTGCTTCTCATAAGAAATAAAGGAAGCCTCATGTGCTATAGCTTCCGGGGAAGGTGAGACAAAGCACAGGGTCTGGGGTGCAGACTGGAGAAATGTGATTTTCGGCCATGATTTATGGTGATATGACAGATGTACGTATATCGTTCCACTTTCCATAGCCATGACTGGGGGTTCACCAGCCGTTCACATGCAGAATGTATAATCAAGTCCATATAGATACTCTGGGGGACATTTATCATTTACGATTGTTTTTGTGTCAGTTGTAAGTCTGTCTTTGCTCTGTGCATCAAATTTATGAAATGGTGCACCCTAATAATGTATTTAGCGTGAGTGCAATGTGGTTTACACCTATGTACCATAGTCCAGCTCTTTGAAAAGTAGCGAGGAACCAAAGTCGCCACAATTAGTATCACGTGCAACATTTTTAAGCCAAAAAATGGTCGTATCTAGAGATGAGCGAATTTTTCACAAATTCAATTTGGCCGGTTTGCGGAAATTTTTGAAAAAATTTGGTTCGGTCTGAATTTATTTGCAGCGAATTTAGTTAAACGGCTATTTCCTGGCTGCAGAGAGCCTTTACATTGGTGTAGAACACTGTGCCTTGCAGTAACACGCATAGGGAGTCTGCTGTATGACATGCAGATGACAGGTGTCGCTCTTAGAATCACTGCACATTTCCCTTATTTGGGCGGTCACAGGGCCAAAACTGACCAAATAAATCAAGTATGAACTCATCCTTACAGGTCAATGTTAGCGCCAAAAAGAATCGCACTCCTTTTACACCGTCGTCAGCTGGTTCCACATAGAGGTCTACAGAACCTGTTCTATTAAACGCTTATACAAGTAGAGCCCCCTGACAGAGTAGAGAGGGTGTCAGCAGTAAGTTTGTGTTGAAGTCACTGGTTATTTTGCCCTTCCTCTGATCCATCAGAACAATAACCCCCAAAAAACAGATCCTGTCTCTCGAGCATCACCATTTGGTCAGTAATCCATCACTATTGCTAATGCAAACAAACCAGGAGGGGATCAAAAAAGAGATGACACGTGAATGAGGAGACCACAGAGTGGCCCAATGAGAGTCTGGAGGTGGCGGCAGCATCAGGAGGAGGCCACAGAATGGCACAATGACAGTGTGGAGGTGGCCGCAGCATCAGGAGACCGCAGAGTGGCAAGGTGACATAGTGTGGAGGTGACAGCAGCATGAGCAGACCACAGAGTGGCACGGTGACATAGTGTGAAGGTGGCAGCAGCATGAGGAGACCACAGAGTGGTAAGGTGACATAGTGTGTAGGTGGCAGCAGCATGAGGAGACCACAGAGTGGCACAATGACAGAGTGTGGAGGTGGCAGCAGCATCAGGAGACCACAGAGTGACCCGGTGACAGAGTGGGGAGGGGGGTGGCAATACCAGTACCAGCTGAAGATGGTGGGTGTAAGAAGGAGCACTTGGCATCAGATGTGTGGCATCAGGCGGGTGGCAGCATCAGAATAGTAGCTGAGGCAGGTAGCCAGAAAAAAAACGTTTTTTTTGTCAAAGTGTTGGTAAGGTAGAATGGATGATCTGGTCTGATGCATCAGCCATTGGTGGGTGGAAATCCTGGCTGATCCACGCCTGATTCATCTTGACAAAGGTCAGTCTCTCCATATTTTGGATGGCCAGGCGAGTTCTTGTTGGGGTAAAAATGGCCCCTTCCGAACTAAACACCCGCTCTGATGACACACTACTGGCAGGACAGCTTTTCCAGGGCAAACTCTGCCAGTTGCGGCCACAAAACCAGTTTGGCTGCCCACTAGTCCAGCGGATCTTCAATGTGGGGTGGCAGGGTGCTGTCCAAGTATGCCACCACCTGCTGGTTCAGGTCCTGCTCAAGGTCTAGCTGCTGCTGGTGAGTAGTTTCTTCACTATGCTGGTGAAGAAAGCTGCTCATCATCGACTCTAGACTCAAGCTGCTGCTGACGGAGCTGGAACTGCTCCTACCCCCCACTCTGCCATGGCAGAGGAACGTGAGCGCAGAGGGCCCCCTCTGTCAGACCCCCAAGAGGATGGATGATGGCTCAGATAGGCAGCAGCCAACTGACTACATAGGATGTCTCTATAGTAGTTCAGTTTGTCCTCCCTCTGAGCGGGTGTAAAAAAAAAAAAAAAAAAAGGCCCCCATTTTGGACCAGTAGCGAGGGCCCAGAAGTCATCCCTCTACCGAATGGTGACAAATCGGCTGTCACTACGCAAGCAAGTGAGCATGAATCGGGCCATTTGTGCAAGTGACTCGGAAGGACTCCCTGCCTCCATCTCCACTGCATACTGCCACGGTGTGTCTGGGTCCTCTGCCTCGTCTTCCTCATCGCCTTGTAGCTCCTGCTCCTCCTCTCCTGTCACCTGTGTAGAAAAACCACCCATCTCGCTACACATTGCTTGTGCCCCAATGTCCTCCTTCAGTTCAGCCCCCCCAGGATTCGATTTCTTGATGAAGGACACGGAGCAGTTCCTCTCCTGTGTGACTCCGTTCACCCAGGCAAACTAGGTGTGGAACAGCGTGACACCGCCGTGACCTGCACATGTGGTATGTTGGAGGGGCACTGTGACTTGTCCCTGTAGTGGGGGCTGAGGACACGGAGGAGGTAGAGGCGGACATTGTCGCAGGACCAATGGCGTGAGAACGTGGAGGCGGAGTCACCTGGCCAAGTTGCTGGTCTGTGGCTGGGCAGGAACCACATTTACCCAGTGGGCCGTAAAGGACATGTATTGTCCTTGACAATAGTTACAGCCACCGACCAATTTTCACAAAAAAGGCAGTATCACGAACAAATTTCACCACTGAATGGCTAATCGATGTAATTCGGCTCATACAGAAGAAAGTCTACAATCGCCCATCTATTTTCCCGATAAAGGTTGTTTTACAAAAAAATCGACGTAATAAGCTTCATACAGAAGAAGGTCAACAAACGCCCATCAATTTTCCCGTATTCTTTTTCTTGTTAATACACCCCAGAAAGATGAATATAACAATCACAATTCACCGCAGTGTAACAGCCACTGTGGCACGCCGCTGTTCCCCCGCTTATCGCCGCAGTCCCGGGCACCGTGCTCAGCGGTGGCCTGTGGTCGGTGCTTCCATTTCACCGCTGCGGTGCGGGGCTCTGTTTGTGTAGCTGTTATTGCTTCTGAGGATTCCGCTCCACAGCTTCCAGCCCTGGACACCGCACGAGTTTGTCCGGTTTCGCGTTGCACTGCTCTAGGGGCGGAGCTCATCATTACCTGGGCTGTGTGGGTCAGGTTACCTCGCTGACCAATTCTGGCTCTCCAGCACATACTTGTGGCTCAGCCCCCTTCCCAGATGCCTCAGTGTCAAGGTCCTTGTATTTGCTGATTCCTGATTCTCACCTGTTCTCCTGATCTATACTTCGTTCCTGGATTATGCTTATTGTCTGATCCCTGTCTCCTTGCTTTGACTCTCCTGTTGCCGATCCGGATTGCCTGACCTGTACCTGTGCCGCCTGCCCTATTGCCTGTCTGACCACATCTCTGCCTCATCTTTCGGTCCTGCACCGTTGCTCCAGGTAACGCCTCTGCTTGCCTGACTATGCTTATACCTCAGGTACCTACTCAGGTACGTCCTGGTCTGCCCAGACCAGCTGCCACTGACTCGGGGATTGCTCTGGAATAGCCCTTGGCAACTACCCTAACGGCTCATGTCTATCCTCACAATCAGAGACTCTAGTGAAAACCAGGTAGTTGCTTAGACACGCCCCTCCAGAGTATAGCCAGTCAGTGGCACAGTGGTTTCACACCTGCTGATCCGTGATACGCAGAACAGCTAATAGGACGTACGTATCTATCCTATTAATACACCCTGTAACTGGCTGTAGTACAATGGAATGTCACCGCTCAATGGCAAATATATATATATTTTTTGCTGCTAATACACGCCAAAAAGGGCTTTATAACAAATAACTGCACAGCAAATATATTTTTCTTCTGCCACTAATACACTCCAAAATGGGCTGTTGTTTTCGCACTTCACCACACAACGGCTAATAAACCTTTTCCCCACTAATACAAGCCAAAAAATGCTTTAGAACATATAACTGCCTCGCACAATGGCAAATAAGATGTAGAAATATTTCCTTGTAATAACCCCTGGTAATGGCTGTATCACACAGCACTTGCACCCCAATAACAAGAACGGTTTTGCTGGAATTACCGAGCTGTATAATGGCAATTTGGATCCCCAGTCAGTGCAGCAAGGTGTAATAGGATTGTTCCTATTACCCAGGCTGTAACGTCCCCTACTGAAGCCTGTTCTACATAAATGCTGTGGAACGATTCCTCCCTATCCTTTCCCTACACCTTGAATAATCTTTCCCTGCACTTGTAAATAGTTTTTTTTTAGCACAATCCAGTCTTTCCTAGCACTGTCCCTAGCGCCTGCTGACGTCTCTCCCTGCACTAAGTACACTGGAAAAATAGCAGAATCCAAGATGGCTGAGGCTGTTTATAGGACTGTGACATGACAGGGCTGGCTGACTGCATGGCATTATGGATGATCCCTCGTTCCCAGAGATCCTTGCTCCATGTCCTCACACGTGCAGCAGCCATTTTAGGAAAAAGTGTGATGAAATTCGAATTCGCTGCGAAACGATTTAACGGATTCCACTTTGTCAGCTTCGATTCGCTCATCTCTAGTCGTATCTGATTTGATAAATGTCCCCCTTTGTGTGTGAAGCTTTAGCCTCGGATATCGGGCGCATATCACTGTTTTTTGGAAATTGGTTTACATGACGCCTTTGTTTTTTTCCTGATCGATGCTCACAGTGCACACGCATCCATTACACGTGGGGCATGCCGCGTCTGAAATGTTTATGGAAACGGATGGAAATGAGCACCAAATGTTTGAAACTGGAGAGATAATTAAAGGAGCCATTTAAAGTTTATATATTGTTATCACCACTGTGACGCGTGCACGTAACCATCCTGGCGCCTGCTGAGGGAATGGCGGCTGCCCTTTAGCGTAGTTCCCATTACAGGCAGCAGAGACACCGCTTTTTTGCATATGCTTCGCTTTTAGAATGCACACGTCATATGGCAGGAGATGCCAGTCACTGGTGGTTATGGTTATGTCGACTGTAACATGATCGACGTACTGCAGGTACCTCAAGTGATGGCATATTGTTAGGGAGCACCGTCACTT
This sequence comes from Bufotes viridis, assembly GCA_033119425.1. Lineage (NCBI taxonomy): Eukaryota > Metazoa > Chordata > Amphibia > Anura > Bufonidae > Bufotes > Bufotes viridis. Next base: position 9,524,522 of record CM065591.1, on the reverse strand, counting down.
TATGATTAATGAGGTCTGACATATAGGACCCTCAGGGATCCTGGGAATGACAATGGCACGGTTCTGATTTAGACCTGCACCATTTGGGCAGCAGCAGCAGTGCTCCTGGCCAGCGGCTGTGCAAGGACCTGTAGCTCGGCCCCTGAGTTACGACCGGGATGTCAACAGGAACCATATAATTAGGGCAAACATACACGGCAGAACTATCGCTTGGGTGCAGACGCGTTTACTGTGCTGAAATCTGCTCGTGTCTCCTCATTGTTTTCTGCGTCTTAGGCCCCTTTCACACGGGCGTGAGGTGGACGCATTGCACCCGCACTGAATCCGGACCCATTCATTTCTATGGGGCTGTGCACATAAGCGGTGATTTTCACGCATCACTTCTGCGTTGTGTGAAAATCGCAGCATGCTCTATATTTTGCGTTTTTCACTGAACGCAGGACCCATAGAAGTGAATGGGGCTGCGGGAAAATCGCAAGCATCCGCAATCAAGTGCGGATGCAGTGCGATTTTCCCACATGGTTGCTAAGAGACGGGACCCGATCTTTATTATTTTTCCTTATAACATGGTTATAAGGGAAAATAATAGCATTCTCAATAAAGAATGCTTTGTAAAATGTGGATTAAGGGGTTAAAAATAAAAAACGTAACTCACCTTATCCACTGGATCGCGTAGTTGCGATCTCTTCTGTCTTCTTCAAGCATTAGCTGCCATCTAAAGGACCTGTGGTGACGTCACATCACATGGACCAATCACATGGTCCATCACCATGGTGATGAACCATGTGATTGGACCATGTGATGAGCTCAGTGACATCATCACAGGTCCTTTAGCCTTTCATACTTACAAAGATAATCAAGAGGAAATAAAAAACTATACTTTAAATCACCAAATTCACCAAAAACCGGCCTAGAGGGAATGGTGACTTTCTCGCTAGGTTTTTTAGACGCCACTTATGCCAACTTTTTTCTGGTGCCCACTTTGCACCTTGTTGTTTTTTTGTTTTGTTTTTTGCAACAATCTTTTTATTGATTTTACAATTATATATGATACAATTTGTTATCTTAACATGATAACAGAAAAGAAAAAGAAAATTCCATCATCAATTACAAGTTGAGGGAAAGTAAAATAATCATACGTTTTCATTCTTTGTATAAAATGATTGCTATCTATACAGTTGCCTCACTGATAGGTGTGGCATTGCCAATTAAAATACCGAACACTTATTTTGCAACTGTAAATAAAATCCTGAAATCCTTCATATGGAGCCACAAAAAACCCAGATTTGCACCTTGTTTTGTTGCAGTCTTTGACAGTTTTTGGCGCATGTTTTGGACAAAACCAATACCTGCTCCAAGTCGTTGTAAAAAGTGGTGTGATGTTCTGATGTGTAAACCCTGTTGCGCATTGTGCAATTCGCAAGCAATATTTCCGTTCTTTAGGGCAAAAATGATCCAGAAATGCGGTTTTGGAGAAGCTGAAAACTGTAGGTGTTGAGAAGTGTTGCTTGTGTGAATAATAAGGTGCATCTAGTGTTTAATCATTGTGAGGCACATAGTTATAATTAATCTATTTTTATATACTGCCGTGTGAGGATCCCTGTTTATAAGAGACGGTCCCTCGGCTCCCGGCAGCAGATGTGCCGCTATACGTTAACCTTCCATATAACTGTGGAGGATAAATAAAGGGAATCTTCACAGATCTTCTGCGCCGCTACTAACCTCTACCCATCTGGTGCTGCCCAAATTCTGTTAATTCCATGCTGGAAACTGTATACAGTAAGGTGCCTCAAAGGGAGTCCATCAGCAGTTCTGACCATGCTGAACTGCTGACAGAGCTGGGTAGGGGCTGGCGGGAGCAGGACAGGACAGGCATACCTTTTGTGGAGTATTATTCACACCACTCCTGATAATAAAAGTCCTACAATAGATTGGTTTGTCCCGCCCTTCCGAGCCCCTGCCTCGTGTGGTCAGCAGTTTAGCATGGTCAAAACTGCTGATAGACTCCCTTTAAAGAAATTCGCTCGCCTTTTTAATTAGAAGGGTCCTCTGATAATAAAGTGACCACTGACTATCCTGCTAATGGTACCCCCCTCAATTCTCTTCAGTCTGGGGGAAACATGGCAGCAAATGTTAATCTTCACTGCAGCGCCACCAGAGGAGACATTATGCATTACGCCATTCTCATTGAATTCTCGTTGGGTTGTCCTCCAGTTGCCTAAAAGATGGTGTCGGTTTGTCTTATAAAATAATAATACATTATAATAAATTATGTAAAATTTTGTGTTGAAACACAAAATGTTGCTAAAATTTTGCACATAAAAATTGTCCTTCTTCAGGCACATGGAGATTGATCAGCTCCCCCCATTATGTATATTTTAACTTGGAATGGGTGTACGTGGTGTACGGAATTAGCATTTACCTTTAAAGCAGCTTACGCCATCCCTTTATAAATGGTGGGGGTCCGACTGCTGTGACCCCGAACCATCCTGTAGGGCTGATTTACCACTGTGCCTCCTTAGTTTTCCTGGTTTTCCAGGTTTCTGCTTTCCAAGTAAAAACAAGCTGTGAAACAGCCCTGTGTCCCCTCCACTCTCTGTATTGTTTGGGGTCCCTGAGCTCGGACCCCTCCAGTCAAAAAGATATGGACACTGCACTACCTGAGGAGATTAGAGCTGTGTCTGGTCTGATTCTAGAGTCGCCCTGGGTTGCGATGCACACCGCTTTTCTTCTAGATTCTTAAGAACTGAAGTTGTGAGACATGTTTTTCTGCTTCTTCTTCCTCTTTAAGGTAATTAAGACAACAGTAATGCATGTGCGGCACTTAAGAAGCTCTTGTGCAAAAACGCTGCCTGTTAGAAATGTCTTTATAATTCCCCAAATCACGTTGCGGAATGTGAATTTCCGAGTTAAATAAGCATGTGTGTTTTATGGCATTATCCTTAATGTTCAGGGATAACCACAATGGAGCGGTAATGTGCTGCTTAGGAGACCAGGACGGATGACATCCAGTGTACGGGCAAGGCTCGCTCAACTCCACATTTTACCATTACTTCAAGACTCATTAGAAGAGTACAGACCTCTGTGGGTACTGCCAAGGGGCTGTTAGCATGTAGACGGGGGGGGGGGGGGGCACCAGCTCAGGGGGCCGGTGTGGACATGCTCAGTCCTCTGCAGACCACTCAATGTTGGCATGTAGGCAGCTGTTCTGGGAACCTTCCAGGGGGGCACCATCTCAGGGGGCCAATGTGGACATGCTAAGTGCTCCACAGACCACTCAATGTTAGCATATAGGCAGCTGCTGTGGGAACCTGCCAGGGGGGCACCATCTCAGGGGGCCGGTGTGGACATGCTCAGTCCTCCATAGACCACTCAATGTTAGCATGTAGGCAGCTGCTGTGGGAACCTGCCAGGGGGGCACCATCTTAGGGGGTCGGTGTGGACATGCTCAGTCCTCCAAAGACCACTCAATGTTAGCATATAGGCAGCTGCTGTGGGAACCATCTCAGGGGGCCGGAGTGGACATGCTCAGTGCTCCACAGACCACTCGATGATAGCATATAGGCAGCTGCTGTGGGAACCTGCCAGGGGGGCACCAGCTCAGGGGGCCGGTGTGGACATGCTCAGTCCTCCACAGACCACTCAATGTTAGCATGTAGGAAGCTGTTCTGGGATCCTGCCAGGGGGGCACCAGCTCAGGGAGCCGATGTGGACACGCTTAGTCCTCCACAGATCAATCAATCTTAGCATATAGGCAGCTGCTCTGGGAACCTGCCAGGGGGGCACCAGCTCAGAGAGCCGGTTTGGACATGCTCCCCCTGTTCTGCTGAGCTCGTGCTTCTGCACACAAGCCAATCTGAAAAATCCGAGCTGCAGTCTAAAATATGAACCTATGGATAGGGGAGCGGTCTGTAGCAATGTGAGCAAGCAGAGCTGCACTGTAAAGGATAGGTGAGGGAGAGAACAGCAGGGTGAGGCATGCAGTACAGTACATTTCCAACAGCAGTGGAGACTTCCCCTGGACCAGAGCTAAATAGCAGCCAGTAATCCCACCATGAAGGCAATAAATAGCAATTGCATAAGGCAAAATTATAGTGACTTAAAGGGGTTGTCCCGATTTTTTTTTTTTTATTTGCTCCCCAGCTAACCGTAGCTGTTGGGAAAAAAAAGAAGAAAAAAGCAACTTCCCTGCTCCCCGGCTTCCCGGCTGTCTTCACTTGACTTCCAGTCCCCGCCTGTCAACTTCTGCACAGACAGGGTCATGTTCATTGCTGCAGCCAATGACTGTCCCCGAGCAGCACATGACCCCTCATTGACAGGCTGCTTGGGGACACGTCACCTCTGACACCAGTAATTGGCAGCAGCAGTGCATGTGAGTTTATCTGTGTGCAAGTTACTGGCGGAGACGCTGTGAAGGAAGGATGGAAGCCACGGAGCTGCTGGGAAGCTGAGCTGAGACCTTTAAAGGGAGTCTGAGATTTCTTACAATAACTGCAGGTAAAAGGCCCGCCGAGGAACAAATCCTCCCGAAAACGAAGACTCGAATAAATTGTGCCAACCAGAAACGTAAAATGAATAATGACAAGTGTAAAAAATGAACTTTAATAAGAATGATCACAAAATTATACGTTAGATGAAATCCGAGGTTTTTGTAATTAGATGTAAAATGAGCGCGGCGTCGACAGTGAACCGAAACAACAGCGAGGGGGGAAAAAACCTGACGTGAAAATTCAGATTTCATCGGACAAGGAGCGATGTTATGGCAAGACGATCAGAGCATCTCTGAAGCGTACCCCTCTGGTGTGTAGCGGTTAGTAGTGTCCTAAAGTGCCCCAAGGAAGGACAACCCGTGAATTAGTGTCGGGGTCAGGACTCATTGATGTGTGGGGGGAGTGAAGCCCATCCGGTTAGGAGTCACTGTAGAGAAAAGTCCTGCCATATAACCCCACATAGCGTCATGGCCCCCTTAAAGCCATAGAGCATCAACCAGTCGAGCAGAAAAGGTTAGTCATCCTGAGAACCTCAATACACGAAGGTGGAAATGTTGATGCAGGGATTTGTTCTATTGTCTGAAGGAATTTCTTCTTCTTTTCCACGTTTCTTTCTTCTTTTCCATGTAGGAGATTGGTCTTTGTCCTTCATCAGTGCTTTTTGCCTTCTTCTGGATCAACAGAGGTTGAACTTGTCTGTGCTCAATGCTCTTAGCTCTGAAACCCTTGGTATCTGAGCTCTTGTGGACAACGTTGGTATAGAAGTCAGTGGGACATGAACATTTCGAGGACTCCGTACTGTAGGATTCATGACCATATAAATAATGCAGTCCCTAAAGTCCTCTTCAGAGCATGTGGCTTGGGTAACCTCTTCCCCGTCTTCTCTCCACCAATGTGAACCCCATAAGGGTCTCCTAGCTCATAAGATATGACTGCTCTACGTCTCTGGACTGCCGCCCACCAGCCATCTCCATCTGATGGATTCTGTAATATTTCCACCCAGGAACGGCTCCAGCCTCGGACAGACTATTGTTAGGTTTTGTTTTCCTCGTGAACATCTGCTGCTCCTGAGGGAGATATGTCCTGCAAATAATTTCCCTCTGGAAAAAACATTCCTCTGTAATCATTTATATTCACGATACCAGCTCCACGTGGACCTCCACAGTTCTGCAGGCTTCTCCTCGGTGTCTTCTTGTACCCACCAGTGGATTATCGAGTCCCTAGATGCCTTGTAAATCATTATTCATCTGTCATCTCCCCTGAAAAGTTCCACCTTGGGCAATTTACATATTTTATTAATTTGCTATTGATATTTACTTCTTGTTCCACGTAAATGTCATATTAAGAACTTCTACTTTATTAAGATGGCAAGTGCATGGAGTGTAGGTATCTAAACGTCTGCGGCATCCTGCTGGCTCCTGACTATGGCGGTGTAGCATGTATATATCAACAGGTTCCTGATATTCTGGATAATTGGGTGGTCATAGAAGTGGAATGCTTCCTTAAAGGGGTTGTTCGGGTTCAGAGCTGAACCCGAACATATCCCCATTCCCCCCCACCCCCATCGGAGCAGCTCTCTCTTACCCAGCGCTGTATTGCGCAGGACAAGGGCTGTTTGTTTATATTTTTTACACTGCTAGGAGAAAGCTTCTGCCTAGCAGTGTTCCTGGTGATGTCACCAGCACTGACTGCTTTAGCTCCACCCTAGCCGTTTTAAAGGCTATGGCAGCGATAAAGCCCGCCCATTAGTACCATGTCGGAAGCCTCCACCTAGCTTTCCCCATGGAGAGAGCGGTACGTCACCGGATCTACAGAAAAAGCCCTTGCCCTGCGTGATTCAGTGCAGGGCAAAAGAGAGCATCGGAGAATGAAATGTTCTGATGCTCATATCAAGGGGGCTGCCTGGGTGAACATGGGGATATGTCTGGGTTACCTTTGACACATGAGGTTTTTTGTGGGGCATTTTTGGTGTGTTTTTTTAACTGCATGTGTTTTTTTGCGTTCGTGTTCGTGTTCTTTTAGTATTTTAAAGATGCAGGATTTTTTTCTCCCGTTTTTCAAGACTGTGAGAAATCTGCAGAAATCCATACCTGGAACATGTTAAAAACCGCAATGAAAAGAAATGCCCATTACAAACTAGCCATGCGTGTCTTCCATTTCATAATGTGCTGTAGACTTAAAGGGGTTTTCCCGTTTGCATCAACATCCTCTGAACTAATCCTTTATGAAGGTCATTGTCATTTTTGTAAAGAGTTCCTTTAAGGCTGTATCACATTAAAAGATTTTCTAGGCGATTGTCTGGGAGGGGGGCGTTCCTTACCGGCAATCGGCTGCTCTTTAGTGGAAGAGACTGTATGGGGCGGAGCGATCACTATGCCATCGCTCGTCCCCATACAGAATCATTATTTTCTGGCAGCAGACCGTGATTACATGGCTCAATCTGCCGCCGGCAAACAATGGTTTTTAAACCTACTTAAAAATCCTGATTACCCAATGAACGAGTGTTCACTGGTTCATCGGGTAATCGGTGGAAGTATTACACTGCCAGATCATCGCTAACGGGTGTTTCTACGAATTCTCATTAACGATTATCTGGCCGACCATCAGCCAGTGTTATACAGCCCCTACCTTCATCTCTCTTATGTCCCGTTCTGGGCTGTGGTCACATGATCATGTCCATGCAGTTTTGTCTTATTTCCTGTGATGTCATGTCCATGGGCGGGGCAGTGATAGAGGAGTGTGTATGGAACTAGGTGGGTGGGAGGAGCTATAAACTAGCTGGGTGTTAGGGTCGGGCTGGAGCTGCCGCGGAGAGAGGTCCTAAAGGTGAATGGAGAAAGCCGTGCATTCGCAGCAGGGCCCTGATCTTGACCAGCACCTATTGGACATTTATGACCTAGCCTATCAATATGCAATAAATGTCCAGATGAGAATATCCCTTTAAAGTAATGGCGCGAAGAAAGTGGCCCTGACGTCATGTAATGCATTGTTTCAGTGGAAATGAAAGTAATATCTACTTAGCGATGACGCTGGTCCCTGCGTCCATCAGTACACTTGTTGTCAGGGAAGGTGCCACTGGCTGTTTATAGTAGACATCCCCTTTAAGAGGTGAAAATACAGGCAGGGAAAGCTGGCTGCATGCAGCCCATATTTAAAAAATTAAAAACTTTCTAAATCCATTGAGGTGGTGACCAGCAGGTAACGAGAAGCATGCATTGTGCATCCAGTGGTGGTCAGTAGATGGTCAGATGTCTCACCGACCATGTATCACCACCTTAGATGAACATGGACCAAACACACCAATCTCGGCAAGACCGGCTGACCATCTAATGTGTATGGGGGTGGAAGGTGACTCGAACCATGTTGGGGGCATCTTGGATTTAGACTTGCCTCATTCCTTTGTTTTCAAGGGAGATAAGCCACTGCCAGGGGAGTCTGTGGGAAGAGGGGCATGTTCACCTCTTCCTTTTGAGAACACATGCACATTCAGCCGAGCATGCACGTGTGTTGGAAGAGGAGGGGGGTTGTCAGAAGAAGTAGCTGTGAGCCGAATGCCATCTAAGGTGAATTCATCTCTCCCCAGATTTTTCCACTTTGGTGGATTCCTTGACCTAGGACAGCCAATATCCAATGGTATTCAGTAAGGTGGGAGGAGCTGTGACTACTGGAAGAGGAGGGGGGTTGTCAGAAGAAGTAGCTGTGAGCTGAATGCCATCTAAGGTGAATTCATCTCTCCCCAGATTTTTCCACTTTGGTGGATTCCTTGACCTAGGACAGCCAATATCCAATGGTATTCAGTGAGGTGGGAGGAGCTGTGACTACCTGTAAGACTTTCCCAGTAAAATAATAGTGGTTGTCAGGTTCTGAGATGCGGGCTCGTCCTGTATTCACAAGGCTTCTGACAAGCAGCTGCACTGATTGGTTTCCAGCCTCCACCAAGCTGCGCGCTGTATCATTTAGAGCAAATTGTCTAAAATTAATAGAATAGCTGCAAAATTGTAACGTTTATTGGAAAAGTCATTGTAATAAAGCCACATTTAGGGGGTTGCAATTGCCGGCTCATTAAGTTGAATATTTGATGTAAAGAGGCTGACAGATGCAGGCGGCTCTCGGTGAAATCGCTGTCGGATCCTCGGCAGTGTCATACTACCATCAGTGGGCCAATCTCGCCGTTACAACGCAGGACAGTGAGAGCAACAGTGGGTGCAACAGACAGGAAATCAGAATGGTCAAAAAAGTCTCTTCTGTTCGGGGCAGTCAGAAGGAGAAGAAAGGGAAAGTCTCACCCTTCACATTTTCAGTGCAGAGAGGCGGGAAACATCTTAGGGACCATTCCCAGGTTCTTCTTACCCTCCTTGCAGGGTAAAATGTAAACTTGTTGGGTTTGTAAATCTTTTACATTTGTCTAGCATCCAGAGATGGGAACCCCATATGCCAGGTGTCCACTCTGGCACTTCAATCAGCTTCTCCAGATTCGCTAGACATACAGATTAAGGATGAGCAAATCAATTCTGGACAAACCAGATTTGTTACACATTTTTTTTTTAAATTGTCCCCCGAATGAATCAGAAGTTTTTGTGAATTGTTTTGGAGTGAATAAGAGAGGACCTCTGCGTTGTCTGGGGGAGTACTCTTTCTCATTATGGAGAGCACCTAGTATGCGTAGTTGCGTAGTACATGTATGTCCAGGAAAGATATGATCTGATGCCAGCAGATGTATGATGTGCTAATTTTCATATTTTTTTGCCATAAACCCAAAGGAGTGCTGACTGGCTTACGATACTCCTCCTGCATGCTCAGTGCCCTCAATATGAAGAAACAGTACCCTAACCAAGGCCTCTCAGGCACACAAGCAACGTTTCTTTGCTCTGCTTTGTTAAAGGGTAGTTATCCAGAAAGAGCTGGATTCCTGGTAATAGACAGTTCTATTTCCCTTTTGAAATGGAGACTAACCTGCTTGTCTCTCTTCAAAAGAAGCATTATGCGGGGACAGAAGCACAGCGATAGATAATAATCATATTATTTAAAAAAAAATCTGATTAAACAGTTTGAGGCTACCACCAACGGAAAATCGTACTTTGAAAAAGCACTGATTGAACAGTTAGAGGCTACCACCAGGGGAGAATCTCATTCTGAAACAGCAGCACTGATTAAACAGTTTGAGGCTACCACCAAGGGAACTCGTACTTTGAAAAAGCATGGATTGAACAGTTTGAGGCTACCACCAACTATTAACTGATGAGTATTGTAAGTCAGTCAATGTTTCTCTGGGTTTCACTCTTTTGTCCAGAAAAAATAAAAGTCCTAGTAGACCAGAGAGTTTTATATACCTACTGTCAAGGCAATTGGATCATATTTGATTCGGTTAGAATCAATTCGTACCGAAATCAAACTTTTTAAGAAATGTGGTGAATTGGACCCTAAACAAATTTCAACAAATTTGCTCATCTTTACTACAGATGTAGCAATCATTATCCTGATTCTTAAGGATTTAAGTAAATAAAAATTACTTTTTTGACCGCTGCTGGCACCGCCCTAAATTTTAGAAATGCAGGGTGTCAGATACCTGGACCAGGGGTGGAGATGCTGCAGTTGCTATGGTCTGAAAATACGGGGAGGCTTTAGAAAATAGATCACTACCGATGTTATTTTCCCACTTTCAAATGGGGAACTTTCAGCTCTGTGCGGCGCATGAAAGATGCCCATCCCCCCCCATTTATTTACCACAGTGGAGAATGGATGAAAAGATTGTGTCTTGTTCTGGAGGACCCAGCATGTCCACTATATGAATAGCCTCGTTTGTAATGCTTCATTTCTCCTGTGGTGGCGCTGCAGGGAAATGGAGCACTTTTTACCCACTTGATCACTGGGGTCCCAAAATTGGAGCAGCCTCAACAGCCTAAGATCCTGCTTCAAGGATGGATTCCAGGTTGTAGCATATATTGATGGTGACTGGTGCTTCATGCGGCGGAAAAGGACCCAATGTCATAGGCAGAAGCCAAGCGCATCATTTGGAGGTCTTCTGCTATGGTCACATTCATGGCTACTCTTTTAGTAAAATGGAAATCATGGTATTATTATTACTGAGAGCCTCATGAAGGATGCCAAGATGTACAAATTTATCATGGGTCCCCTGTCAACTTTTTGAAGTGCTCCTAACATCAGCAACAATTTTGTAGGTGGGCCCACAAACCCACCTGAATTACTCATCATCTCGCCTGTGGAAGAAAGATCCTCGTATACTTACCGTTTCAAAGTTGAGTGGAATGTCCGCTTGGGAACCCCGGCACGTGGCGCTGCTCTTCTGAAAATCCAACATCTGCCAAGGTTATGTCCTCTACCAGGTTTCCGGTCTGGATTATCGACTGGACGTCATTTCCGCTGTGGACGGGGCGAAAATTATTCCTTTCCTTGGCACATGCGCAGAAGAGTTGGATTCTGAAGTGTATTGTCCATGCGCCATGGGAAGGAATAGTCCTGATCCCATCTACAGCAGAAGTGACGTCGTCCATATCCCAGACCGGAAACCTGGTGAAGGACGTGGTAAAGCATTTTCAGAAGAGGAGCATCACACGACCAGGTTCTCAACGGGCCAAGCCACGCAACATTGTAATATACAGTATATTACAAACTTTCCTCTACAGCCAAGAAATGAGCAATAAAAGTGGGATTGTTGGTCCTGCTGGATCGCCAAAGCTCTTTGGATTTTCTATACTTTGCACTTACACATCGGAAAAGATCCACCAGAAAATATCCACTGGAAGTGATCTGCTGTTACGCTGTCCTCTTGCACCATGTAGCCTTCCTGGAAGCCACATGTTTTTTCGTGCCCTGTCGTTGGGATCACGTGCAGCATTTTAATATTCACCCATCCTGAATCCTGCTTCCCAGCACCCTCTATAACTGCAGAGGTGCAGTTATAGGGGGTCTAGATGGAGCAGTTGCATCTGGGCAATGTTGACTTGAGTGGGTGCATGGGCCCATGTCCGGTAAAGACACCAAATACTCAGGAGCTCCATGGTACGTCTGGGGGGACATTTGCGAGATGTGGATGGAAGTTGCCTCCTATGTACTGTAATTTCTTGCACTACACGTAGGAGGCAGCACTGAGACGGTTACTCGATTGCACCTTATCCCAGTGGCTGCCTGGTTGCACCCCTTTCCTTTAACCTTTCTAATTTTGAAGTCTTTTTGCCCGTTTCTCCCTGAAGTCTGCAGCCAGTAATGATATAATAGACGGACAAATTGAGCTATCGATTGTTAAAGCAGGAAACTGGATTGGGATCTGACATTTTATCGGGGAGAAGGTTGAGGCGAGTTATCCGCTCTGATCAGTTTTTATATTTTATGATATGAACGGCTGAAATATTAACTGAGTTTCTTATTAATATTTAATACCAAAAAAAAGGTGTTCTAAAAACCCAGCGCATCCCAAAACTCCAGCGCACCCCGCCATAACTTCTATAGAACGGTGCTCTCGATCGATTCCGCCCCTCCAAGACTCGCCGGAGATAAATGTGCTGATCTCCTCTGCCGCGGCTGTCAGGGCGGATCTGCTGGTACGCAGCGCCTTATGTCTGTGCTAACTCCATGCCGTTTCTCAGCAGATTTAGGCCTCACACACGCAACCAAATGTATTTTGCGGTCGGAAAACCGCAGATCCACAAAATATGGCTACCGGCCATGTGCATACCGCATTTTTCTCCGCCCCAGTAGTAGAAATGGCGACTTTTATTTGCAAAACGGACAGGACTAGGACATGTTCTATAATTTGCGAGACGGACACACAGAGGACATCCGTGTGCTGGCTGCATGTTTTTTGCAGTCCCATAGAAATTAATGGGTCCGCGTGCAGACTGGGCATGGACTAAAAATATGTTTCTGTGAATGAGGCCCATGCTCCTATTCATTTCTATGGGGCAGACAGAAATAGCCGAGCCAGCAATGCATGCGCAGGGCGCCCTTCCGTTAATTCCCCTGCTCCGTTCTCATTATAGGTGCCCGTCCCAGAGGTAGCGCCCGCACCTATCGGACAATATGTCCCCATTGTCTGAGATTGCAAAGCCCCTTTTAAGGGAATCTCCTGGTGCACTCTCGGGATTGGCTGTCCCTAGCCTTTGTGCCCCCAAGTCCGAATTAAAGGGGGTAAAAAAGAGCACGGATCAATGGAAGTGAAATGGAGGCGAAATTCACGCCTCACCTTGGGGATCGTTCCCAGGGAAAACTACTGGTCTGGAGCAATTTCTAGATTAAAATTATATCAGGCAATTGTTATATTAGCAAATTGCCCAATATTATATGCAAATTAAGGGGGTCATTTACTATCCAGACAATGCCTATATTAGGCGTATTTCAGGTTCAGGTTGTGGCGCAACGGTTAGCCTTTTTCCCCCCTCACGCCAGCTCTAAAAAAGTGGGCGTCAAAGGGAACGTTCCGGCAGGCCCGACTCATTCATCATTTTCTACACCTGTTTTAGGCATAGAAAGTGGTCTAAATGTAGGACAGCAAGTAAGCGGTCTTACATTTAGACTGGCGCTGGATGTGCCGGAGTTATGGAGAGTCCGGCACCTCTTTATAACACCGTTCTTAATACATGACCCCCTAAGTGCGCAGAGGAGCAGCAGTAACCTGACGCGGCTGTGGCTGCAGCAGAGCAAACCCATGCATCCCCTGGCATGGCGAGTGCTATTACCCGCAGTGTGCACCCTCAGTAGTATCAGTTGCTCAGATGCATCACGAAGAAATTTCATGGCGGTGTGCCTCCTTATAGTCCATAAATTGATCTTATACAATCCCTTTAAGACGGATGATAGGAATTTTTTTTCAGTGGGAAGGTAATTCGGAGCGCCCTCCGCTCCAGTGCTGCCACTCTGTACTCTCCCGAGAGCTGCAGCACTGACATGCCTGTGTACTGCACATGACCACCGCTGCCAATCACTGGCCTCAGTGGTCTCATGTCCATATACGGGAGATCAAAGCTGCAGCCAGGAGGAGTGGACAGAGCAGCGGTATTGGATTCGATTTAATTAGTTTTTTTTAAGTTGTCTACCTGCAGTTTGCCCCCCTACAAACTGCAACTCAGACAGCCCCTATAATGGTGCCCTAGACAGCTGCCTACTCTGCCCTACACATGCTTGAGATCCATTCTTAATTATGTATCCGCCGTGCAGTGGCCTCCAGATGACTCCATCTTCTTGAGTGGAGGGGGTCTTCAGTAAGACGTCTGCTCGCCTGTATGAGATCTCGGGCTGGCGGGGCTAATGTATTACTCTTATGTATTATACGTAATGATTATTATCACGTATCAATGTGATCTGTGATTGTCGTCAGTGGAAAAGATTTCCCAACCAAGTCATACGCCAAGTGATAAAACCGACTTTAAATTGCAGTAATGTTTAGAAGCAGCAGCTTCCAACTCACTTCACTCATCAGGGGCTCCAAGCATGAAATAAGTCATTTGCTGACAAGGTGATATTTCTCCTTAAAGCAGGTCTCCGTGCTCCGACCCCCCCCCGGTGTTCCCCACAGTCTGTGCGCGGAAGTTTTCTCTTAGTTTTCTCTCTGGTGGTTTAGTTGCTTGGATTCTAATCGTTCCGTCCTTGTTGCAGTTGGTGCTGTCTGTACTCACCTGCTGATCTTGTGCTTCAGTATATTTGCGAAAATGAATGAGCAGAACTGCAGTATAAAGCATAGGGGACAGATAAAACAGCAGCCTCTAATTAGACAAAAAGGGAGAATTCAGATTAAGTCTGCATAAAAATGAATGGGTTATATTTACTGTCGTTACTCTGTACTCTGCCTGTGTAGTCTGGAGCGCCCCCTATAACAGCAGTCTGGATGTGTAGTCTGGAGCGCTCCCTATAACAGCAGTCTGGATGTGTAGTCTGGAGCGTCCCCTATAACAGCAGTCTGGCTGTGTAGTCTGGAGCGCCCCCTATAACAGCAGTCTGGATGTGTAGTCTGGAGCGCCCCCTATAACAGCAGTCTGAATGTGTAGTCTGGAGCGCCCCCTATAACAGCAGTCTGGATGTGTAGTCTGGAGCACCTCCTATAACAGCAGTCTGGATGTGTAGTCTGGAGCACCTCCTATAACAGCAGTCTGGATGTGTAGTCTGGAGCGCCCCCTATAACAGCAGTCTGGATGTGTAGTCTGGAGCGCTCCCTATAACAGCAGTCTGGATGTGTAGTCTGGAGCGCCCCCTATAACAGCAGTCTGGATGTGTAGTCTGGAGCGCTCCCTATAACAGCAGTCTGGATGTGTAGTCTGGAGCGCTCCCTATAACAGCAGTCTGGATGTGTAGTCTGGAGCGCCCTCTATAACAGTAGTCTGGATGTATAGTCTGGAGCGCCCCCTATAACAGCATTCTGGATGTGTAGTCTGGAGCGCCCCCTATAACAGCAGTCTGGATGTGTGGTCTGGAGCGCCCCCTATAACAGCAGTCTGGATGTGTAGTCTGGAGCGCCCCCTATAACAGCAGTCTGGATGTGTAGTCTGGAGCGCCCCCTATAACAGCAGTCTGGATGTGTAGTCTGGAGCGCCCCCTATAACAGCAGTCTGGATGTGTAGTCTGGAGCGCCCCCTATAACAGCAGTCTGCCTGTGTAGTCTGGAGGGCCCCCTATAACAGCAGTCTGGATGTATAGTCTGGAGCGCCCCCTATAACAGCACTCTGGATGTGTAGTCTGGAGCGCCCCCTATAACAGCAGTCTGGATCTGTAGTCTGGAGCGCCCCTATAACAGCAGTCTGGATGTGTAGTCTGGAGCGCCCCTATAACATCAGTCTGGAAGTGTAGTCTGGAGCGCCCCCTATAACAGCAGTCTGGATGTGTAGTCTGGAGCTCCCCCTATAACAGTAGTCTGGATGTATAGTCTGGAGCGCCCCCTATAACAGCAGTCTGGATGTGTAGTCTGGAGCACCTCCTATAACAGCAGTCTGGATGTGTAGTCTGGAGCGCCCCCTATAACAGCAGTCTGGATGTATAGTCTGGAGCGCCCCCTATAACAGCAGTCTGGATGTGTAGTCTGGAGCGCCCCCTATAACAGAAGTCTGGATGTATAGTCTGGAGCGCCCCCTATAACAGCAGTCTGGATGTGTAGTCTGGAGCGCCTCCTATAACAGCAGTCTGGATGTGTAGTCTGGAGCGCCCCCTATAACAGCAGTCTGGATGTATAGTCTGGAGCGCCCCCTATAACAGCAGTCTGGATGTGTAGCCTGGAGGGCCTCTTATAACAGCAGTCTGGATGTGTAGTCTGGAGCGCTCTCTATAACAGCAGTCTGGATGTGTAGTCTGGAGCGCTCTCTATAACAGCAGTCTGGATGTGTAGTCTGGAGAGCCCCCTATAACAGCAGTCTGGATGTGTAGTCTGGAGCGCCTCCTATAACAGCAGTCTGGATGTGTAGTCTGGAGCACCTCCTATAACAGCAGTCTGGATGTGTAGTCTGGAGAGCCCCCTATAACAGCAGTCTGGATGTGTAGTCTGGAGCGCCCCCTATAACAGCAGTCTGGATGTATAGTCTGGAGCGCCTCCTATAACAGCAGTCTGGATGTGTAGTCTGGAGCGCCCCCTATAACAGCAGTCTGGATGTGTAGTCTGGAGCGCCCCCTATAACAGCAGTCTGGATGTATAGTCTGGAGCGCCCCCTATAACATCAGTCTGGATGTGTAGTCTGGAGCGCCCCCTATAACATCAGTCTGGATGTGTAGTCTGGAGCGCCCCCTATAACAGCAGTCTGGATGTATAGTCTGGAGCGTCCCTATAACAGCAGTCTGGATGTGTAGTCTGGAGCGCCTCTATAACAGCAGTCTGGATGTGTAGTCTGGAGCGCCCCTATAACAGCAGTCTGGATGTGTAGTCTGGAGCGCCCCTATAACAGCAGTCTGGATGTATAGTCTAGAGCGCCCCCTATAACAGCAGTCTGGATGTATAGTCTGGAGCGCCCCCTATAACAGCAGTCTGGATGTATAGTCTGGAGCGCCCCCTATAACAGCAGTCTGGATGTGTGGTCTGGAGCGCCCCCTATAACAGCAGTCTAGATGTGTAGTCTGGAGCGCCCCCTATAACAGCAGTCTGCCTGTGTAGTCTGGAGGGCCCCCTATAACAGCGGTCTGGATGTATAGTCTGGAGCGCCCCCTATAACAGCAGTCTGGATGTGTAGTCTGGAGCGCCCTCTATAACAGCAGTCTGGATGTGTAGTCTGGAGCTCCCCCTATAATAGCAGTCTGGATGTGTAGACTGGAGAGCCCCCTATAACAGCAGTCTGGATGTGTAGTCTGGAGCGTCCCCTATAACAGCAGTCTGGATGTGTAGTCTGGAGCGCCCCCTATAACAGCAGTCTGTATGTATAGTCTGGAGCGCCCCCTATAACAGCAGTCTGGATGTGTAGTCTGGAGCGCCCCCTATAACAGCAGTCTGGATGTGTAGTCTGGAGCGCCCCCTATAACAGCAGTCTGGATGTGTAGTCTGGAGCGCCCCCTATAACAGCAGTCTGGATGTGTAGTCTGTAGCGTCCCCTATAACAGCAGTCTGGTTGTGTAGTCTGGAGCGCCCCCTATAACAGCAGTCTGGATGTGTAGTCTGGAGCGCCCCCTATAACAGCAGTCTGGATGTGTAGTCTGGAGCGACACCTATAACAGCAGTCTGGATGTGTAGTCTGGAGCACCCCCTATAACAGCAGTCTGGATGTGTAGTCTGGAGCGCCCCCTATAACAGCAGTCTGGATGTGTAGTCTGGAGCTCCCCTATAACAGCAGTCTGGATGTGTAGTCTGGAGCACCCCTATAACAGCAGTCTGGATGTGTAGTCTGGAGCGCCCCTATAACAGCAGTCTGGATGTGTAGTCTGGAGCGCCCCTATAACAGCAGTCTGGATGTGTAGTCTGGGCGCCCTATAACAGCAGTCTGGATGTGTAGTCTGGAGCGCCCTATAACAGCAGTCTGGATGTGTAGTCTGGAGCGCCCTATAACAGCAGTCTGGAGTGCTGTCAGCAGTCTGGAGTCAGCCCCCTATAACAGCAGTCTGGATGTGTAGTCTGGAGCGCCCCTATAACAGCAGTCTGGATGTGTAGTCTGAGCGCCCCTATAACAGCAGTCTGGATGTGTAGTCTGGAGCGCCCTATAACAGCAGTCTGGATGTGTAGTCTGGAGCGCCCCTATAACAGCAGTCTGGATGTGTAGTCTGGAGCGCCCCCTATAACAGCAGTCTGGATGTGTAGTCTGGAGCGCCCCTATAACAGCAGTCTGGATGTGTAGTCTGGAGCGCCCCTATAACAGCAGTCTGGATGTGTAGTCTGGAGCGCCCCTATAACAGCAGTCTGGATGTGTAGTCTGGAGCGCCCCTATAACAGCAGTCTGGATGTGTAGTCTGGGCGCCCCTATAACAGCAGTCTGGATGTGTAGTCTGGGCGCCCCTATAACAGCAGTCTGGATGTGTAGTCTGGAGCGCCCCTATAACAGCAGTCTGGATGTGTAGTCTGGAGCGCCCCTATAACAGCAGTCTGGATGTGTAGTCTGGAGCGCCCCCTATAACAGCAGTCTGGATGTGTAGTCTGGAGCGCCCCTATAACAGCAGTCTGGATGTGTAGTCTGGAGCGCCCCTATAACAGCAGTCTGGATGTGTAGTCTGGAGCGCCTCTATAGTAGCAGTCTGGATGTGTAGTCTGGAGCGCCCTATAACAGCAGTCTGGATGTGTAGTCTGGAGCGCCCTATAACAGCAGTCTGGATGTGTAGTCTGGAGCACCTCCTATAACAGCAGTCTGGATGTCTAGTCTGGAGCACCCCCTATAACAGCAGTCTGGATGTATAGTCTGGAGCGCCCCCTATAACAGCAGTCTGGATGTGTAGTCTGGAGCGCCCCCTATAACAGCAGTCTGGATGTATAGTCTGGAGCGCCCCCTATAACAGCAGTCTGGATGTGTAGTCTGGAGCGCCCCCTATAACAGCAGTCTGGATGTGTAGTCTGGAGCACCCCCTATAACAGCAGTCTGGATGTGTAGACTGGAGGTCACTCTATAACAGCAGTCTAGATGTGTAGTCTGGAGCGCCCCCTATAACAGCAGTCTGGATGTGTAGTCTAGAGCTCCCCCTATAACAGCAGTCTGGATGTGTAGTCTAGAGCGCCCCTATAACGGCAGTCTGGATGTGTAGTCTGGAGCGCCCCTATAACGGCAGTCTGGATGTGTAGTCTGGAGCGCCCCCTATAACAGCAGTCTGGATGTGTAGTCTAGAGCTCCCCCTATAACAGCAGTCTGGATGTGTAGTCTAGAGCGCCCCTATAACGGCAGTCTGGATGTGTAGTCTGGAGCGCCCCCTATAACAGCAGTCTGGATGTGTAGTCTAGAGCGCCCCTATAACGGCAGTCTGGATGTGTAGTCTGGAGCCCCCTATAACAGCAGTCTGGATGTGTAGTCTAGAGCGCCCCTATAACGGCAGTCTGGATGTGTAGTCTGGAGCGCCCCCTATAACAGCAGTCTGGATGTGTAGTCTGGAGTGCTCCCTATAACAGCAGTCTGGATGTGTAGTCTGGAGCATCCCCTATAACAGCAGTCTGGATGTGTAGTCTGGAGCCCCCTATAACAGCAGTCTGGATGTGTAGTCTGGAGCGCCCCCTATAACAGCAGTCTGGATGTGTAGTCTGGAGCGCCCCTATAACAGCAGTCTGGATGTGTAGTCTGTAGCGCCCCCTATAACAGCAGTCTGGATGTGTAGTCTGGAGCGCCCCCTATAACAGTAGTCTGGATGTGTAGTCTGGAGCGCCCCCTATAACAGCAGTCTGGATGTGTAGTCTGGAGCGCCCCCTATAACAGCAGTCTGGATGTGTAGTCTGGAGCGCCCCTATAACAGCAGTCTGGATGTGTAGTCTGGAGCGCCCCTATAACAGCAGTCTGGATGTGTAGTCTGTAGCGCCCCCTATAACAGCAGTCTGGATGTGTGGTCTGGAGCACCTGCAGACAAGGTATAGTCTGCACTATGGACAATTTCTGACTTGGCTGAGGTCATGCCCTGGGGGTCAGTACCACACGGGGTGTCACCTGCAGACTCCATATTATAGGGCAGTGCTATGTTTGTTGTATGTGATGTTACACAATATATATATATATATACACAACATAGGACGTGATCAGATTTCAGCTTTGTGTTTACATATATATATATAGCAGAATGCACAACACATCAGGTGATCGCTGTGCATGGGTGTGGCGGGGCTATGCTCCAATATCACCACAGTAATGACTCCCGCACAGCATTATCACTGATAGTCATCTGCTTTACTACAGTCGAGTTTCGGTGGTTTCTAAACTGTATATTTATATGTAAAATTCAATAATCAAAACATCTCACTTAAAGCGTATGTTCAATTCTAAACAGTTTACACAAAGCATTAATCTACATAAAGCAGTGTCACTGTATGAATACATTACTTATCCTGTACCGATCCTGAGTTACATCCTGTATTATACTCCAGAGCTGCACTCACTATTCTGCTGGTGGAGTCACTGTGTACATACATTACTTATCCTGTACTGATCCTGAGTTACATCCTGTATTATACTCCAGAGCTGCACTCACTATTCTGCTGGTGCAGTCACTGTATGAATACATTACTTATCCTCTACCGATCCTGAGTTACATCCTGTATTATACTCCAGAGCTGCACTCACTATTCTGCTGGTGCAGTCACTGTATGAATACATTACTTATCCTGTACCGATCCTGAGTTACATCCTGTATTATACTCCAGAGCTGCACGCACTATTCTGCTGGTGCAGTCACTGTGTACATACATTACATTACTTATCCTGTACTGATCCTGAGTTACATCCTGTATTATACTCCAGAGCTGCACTCACTATTCTGCTGGTGGAGTCACTGTGCACATACATGACTTATCCTGTACTGATCCTGAGTTACATCCTGTATTATACTCCAGAGCTGCACTCACTATTCTGCTGGTGCACTCACTGTGTGCATACATTACTTATCCTGTACTGATCCTGAGTTACATCCTGTATTATACTCCAGAGCTGCACTCACTATTCTGCTGGTGGAGTCAGCGTGTACATACATTACATTACTTATCCTGTACTGATCCTGAGTTACATCCTGTATTATACTCCAGAGCTGCACTCACTATTCTGCTAGTGCACTCACTGTGTACATACATTACTTATCCTGTACTGATCCTGAGTTACATCCTGTATTATACTCCAGAGCTGCACTCACTATTCTGCTGGTGCAGTCACTGTGTACATACATTACATTACTTATCCTGTACTGATCCTGAGTTACATCCTGTATTATACTCCAGAGCTGCACTTACTATTCTGCTGGTGGAGTCACTGTGTACATACATTACTTATCCTGTACTGATCCTGAGTTACATCCTGTATTATACTCCAGAGCTGCACTCACTATTCTGCTGGTGCAGTCACTGTGTACATACATTACTTATCCTGTACTGATCCTGAGTTACATCCTGTATTATACTCCAGAGCTGCACTCACTATTCTGCTGGTACAGTCACTGTGTACATACATTACTTATCCTGTACTGATCCTGAGTTATATCCTGTATTATACTCCAGAGCTGCACTCACTATTCTGCTGGTGCAGTCACTGTGTACGTACATTACATTACTCATCTTGTACATGAATTGTGATTATGTTGGGGGTTGTAGTATTCTTCCTATAGAGTATAATAGAATGTGATAGTTAATATAGAAGTGGTCCATTTCTAGATGAAAGTTGTGCTCTTCCTGGGAGAAGGATCGGGGATTTTCGGCTTCCTTTGGCTTACAGTAGTTTCTACTAATGTGCAGAGACGTGAATGCGCTGACCGGATTCCTTGGCCGTTTCAGGAGGCAGCGGTCTTTTGTTCTCGTCTTGGTGCTCTCTTGGAGACGTAGAATGGGATCTTAACTCTCCCCTGTTGAAGTACAGTACAAAGAGCCGGAGCTCAGTGTGTGCCCGAGTCATTGTACTTCTCCTCCTCTGCAGCTGGTACAATAATAACCTGGCAGAGCGCGGGCTCACGCACTTCGGGGCATTCTCACACATATAGTTTAATATAAATATTACAGGCACTGTCCCTGTCACTTTATAGCTTTAATTGAAAAATGGGAGATTGATGTAAGGGATTGTGTCTGGTTCTATCACAGGTTAGCTGGAATTCCGCCTGCAGTGCTGTAGGGTTTCTATTGTCTCCTTCCTTTTATTCCAAGACCTGCTTTTCACATTTTTTTGTGGCATGCCCAGAAACTTGGCACAAAGTTGACAGGCAAGATGAATAATCATGAGTGCGGACAAACGGACACAGGCGGACTGAGCGGCATGGATTCTGAGAGGCCTTTCAGCCTTATTCTTCCCCTAAAATCACTTTGTAATTCATGTATGCTGACATCATGTGCACAACTCCACAGAAAGTAATTAGACAACCCCTGCCGTTTTCCTCGGCTGATGAAGCCTGTGGTTTGTGTTATTAAAAAAAAAAATCCTCAGCTTTTTGCAAGAATTTTTTTTCACCCCAAGTTGAGAATCCTGTTCTTTCCCCCTATTTCTAATTTTTAAGGTAACATTACTTGTTTCGGGTGACAGACCCCCATACCCACTGATATCTCCCCTGTAAAGTATGTAGGAGCTTGACACTCGACCATTTCCCTCGCTGCTGGCGCCCCCTTCTGGTCCACCTTCTCCTGCATTCCGTGGTGGACTCGCATGCTCAGTCGCTTCCTCTCATTGCTGGCGTAGTGATCCCCTAATGGGGGCGACAAGGCGCCTCTCATTAACTTCTCCCAGCTTCTAATTTCATAGGAGTATATAGCTATATCTCCCTCTAGACAGAGGATAAGAATAGGTATCGCTGTGAGGGACTGTTTTCTATGCCGAGGAGGCAGGGGTTAGGACATACAGGTGTATGATTGTTCTATGTGAGCTACTTCTCTCCCACAGAAAGGGATGAAAAGTCATTGAGAAAATAAGTCTTAAAACGGTTTTCCAAGATTTTATAACTGATGACTTATCCCGTGGTTGTCCGATCGGTGGGGGTTCGACACCCGCCTATCAGCTGTCCGAGAAGGCACCGGCCCTCCTGTGAGTGCCGCAGCCTTCTTCCTGCTTGCCAAGCTCAGCTCCGCTATACAGCGAAGACAAGCTGCTAGAGGACAGTCAGCAGCTACTGCACAGCCCAGATGTGGAGGAGACATCCGCCGCTTCCTCTAGTAGGCAAGCAAGTAGTGATGAGGAGAGTGGCTTGGGAGCTGGTGTTGCAAGCGGTGAGGCTCCTGACCCAAAGATGGTTAAGGCGGACACCAGTGACGTGCAGACACTACTCGATGATGATGATAATGTAGCTGATCGCAACCTGGGAGCCGGGTGACGAAAGGGCTTCATCATCGGGAGAAGAGGGTGGCAGCTTGCCCATGAGGCAGTATTTGCATTAGCAATACTGATGGATTACTGACCAAATGCTGACCGAGTGAAGGCGGATGCTCCACAGACAGGATCTGTTTTTTGAGGGTAATTGTTCTGACGGATCAGAGGAAGGGCAAAATAATCAGTGACGTCAACACAAACTTACTGCTGACCCCCTCTCCACTCTGTCGGGGGCTCTATTGTATAAGCGGACTCATCTGCATGTCATACGGACTCACAGTATTATTTCACTACCACAGCAGACTCCCTATGCATGTTACTGCAAGGCACAGTGTTCTACACACCTATAAAGGCTCTCTGAAGCAGGAAATAGACGTCTTTTACCAAAATTCGCTGCGAATAAATTCGTATCGAACCAAATTTTTTCCAAAAAATCCAGCTTACCCGCGAATCGAATTTTTAAAAAATTCGCTCATCTCTAGTTATAATAACTCATTTTGTCTAGGGAGCAATCATTAGGAGAAATAAAATGTCTGCTGTCCTATTAGTACACACATAACCTGTCCTAATCCCACAGCAGGGCAAGTTACTTGAGAACACTGAGCTAAAGAGGTGCCTCATCCTCCTCTGCTTGTCAGGGATTATGATCCTGAGTACAGTTTAAAATGATCTTCAGCTGAATCTCTGTAGGAATGGCGTTTATGAGGAGGCATTAAGTACCGAGACGAGGATGGGGATGTGGTTATGAGCAGCAGCTCTTGTATGCAGTCCCTATTACCACAGTCTGTCCTGTCCGCCCTCTCTGGACTTCATGTCTCCTCATGCTCTCCAGTCCTACACAGGTTTAGCTGAAGATCATATTAAACTATATTCAGGAACAAATACCTGACAAGCAGAGCAGAGAGGGCGAGCAGGCAGCTCTTTACCTCGGCGTTCTGAAGTAACCCGTCCTGCTGTGTGATTAGGACAGGATTTATGTGCACTAATAGGACGGCGGCCATTTTATTTCTCCTAATGATTGCTCCTTAGAAAAAATTTGCCATTATAACGAATGAAAGGTATTTGAGAAAATATTTATAATAAAGTAATATTTAAGTACCGTATTTTCATTTTCTTAATTCCTAGATAACCCCTTTAATTTTGCTCTACATCTTTTAACGCTACCAGCTAAATCTCAATCTCACCACCTGCCATGAAGTGATCGGGCCTATTGAAATCCAACTACCTATCCTCTTTTTTTTGCCTCAGAATCTGCCATTGGGTAGTAAAATGTCCTGTCGTGTTTTGGGGTCCAAGCTTTTCAGTATAGTTTTCAGGATGATTATCTCCTTCCATGTTGTTGATGTCATTTTCTTCCACTTCTTCCTCTAATATTATCAGAGCATAAATGTTTTTTCTCATTTAAAGCGTAACTGAGTTTTTAGTTTTTTATTTTTGTTTGCATAATGGTTGTGCTTCTTTGTACAGTCATAACTGTGAAGGAACAGGTTTTTTTGGGGCTTCCTAAAAGTCTTTTTCCTTGTTTCAGCTGCACAGCTAGATGCATTTTACTCAGAAGCAAGGGATCTCCGTTCTACAAGGCACTGTACTGCTGTAAAACGCATAACCGATGCAAACCAATGCTTACCTATGGGACTGGTTCACATTTTCGCGTTTTACAGCGCGTTCGAACACGCTGAAAAACGCCCGACGCATAAACAAGTACTTGAGCTTTTTTTGGACCGTTTGTCGCGCGTTTTGGCCCATAGACTTCAATGGGAACGCGTAACGCTTGTATTTTGCGCGTTTTTGACACTGAAAACGCGCGTTTATGAATTTGCAACATGCTGGAAAGGCCAAACCCCAGGTGCTAGGCACAGTTTGGAGAGAAGCCAACACTGCAGTCAATCACACAAACGCGCGTAAAACGCGCGTTTACTATTTCCAAAAACGCGCGATAAAAACGTGCCGAAAACGCGCGTCTTAGAAACGCTCATGTGTGAACCCAGCGTAAAGGTTCAGTTTTGGCTTGATCTGATCAAAGACCCAATCTTTTAAGCTGCCCAAACACTCCCGTAGGAGAGAAGTCGGCCATGTTGAAATCCAGCATCAAGGGGAAATATGGAAATCTCCTTATACTTTACATGGTCGGCCAGTCCCACCAGTTTTAGCCGACTTGTATTTAATATAAAGGTCTAGCTTTAAACCTATCTGCTGTAATAACCCCAGAAAACGTCATGCATATTAAAAAAAATACATGAATTCTCAAAAAAATGTAAATTCACAATTCATGGGTGCCATTATTTAAATTTTTTTATTTATTTTTTCTGTAATCCTTGATGACCACATGGATGGGTTTTTTATTTTCTCTTTCTGGTCAGGCCTCTCAACGTTGATCCCATGATTGTCTCCCTCCATCTTGTTGCTCGTCCACTTCCTCTTATCTTCTTCTGAGTATAATTGTCCTGTTCCGTTGCCCCGGACCCTCAAAGAGAATGCCTAGAGTGATTGGGTCAAGGATCCACCATATTGACTCATCTACCTTGTCAAAGTTCACCCTCTAGCCTGACAGTTGATTGAAGAAGAAAATGTACCCTTGCTTGTCCCAGTAGCCTCATCCTCTCACAGAAGGGTCTTTTAGAGCTCCTTCACATGAGTGGATGCTGTGCGTGGAATCTGCTGAGTGAAAGAGTGCCAAGCCGCGCTCCGGACAGCAGAGACTCGGAGCATTAACATGATTGATAATGCTCTGTGCCTCTCTGTGATCTTTTTACTACAAAATCTCGGTGATTTTGAAGTAAAAAAAGTCACAGAGAGGCACGGAGCATTATCAATCATGTTTATGCTCCATGTCTCTGCTGTCTGGAGCGCGGCTTGGCACTCTTTCACGCAGCGGATTACCCGCACGGCATCCGCTCGTGTGAAAGAGCCCTTACAGTGTAACCCACCAGAATATAGCACACAGTGGGTATTCATTTAAGTTGAGTACTGAGAAAGCTTCCACCTGTGGTCAGTAAAGAGGGTTTCTGATGTCCTGTCGTGTTTTGGGGTCCAAGCTTTTCAGTGTAGTTTTCAGGATGATTATCTCCATGTTGTTGATGTCATTTTCTTCCACTTCTTCCTCTATTATTAGCAGAGCATAAATGTTTTTTCTCATTTAAAGTGTACCTGAGTTTTTATTTTTTTATTTTTGTTTGCATAATGGTTGTGCTTCTTTGTATAGTCATAACTGTGAAGGAACAGGTTTTTTTGGGGCTTCCTAAAAGTCTTTTTCCTTGTTTCAGCTGCACAGCTAGATGCATTTTACTCAGAAGCAAGGGATCTCCGTTCTACAAGGCACTGTACTGCTGTGACGTCCTTTCCCTTACCTCCCACTATGTTTGCTTTCAGCTCTGGAGCTCACAGAACAGATAAGGAGGGGGAATTCACATTACAGATACAGAGGAGGCTCCTATAATCTTCAAAAGTGTAGAAGCAGTGGTTTCATCAGGCTCAGGATCTCGGCTAGCTCTGACACGCCCCCACTTCCTCTCAGCCGTCTTCTGAGTCTCTAGGAATGGATCTTGCCTGACAACAGGCAGTGGACGGCAAGTTAGGTGGAAGGGAGACCCCTAGTGGCAATGATTTTGCAGCTTTTTTTCAGATGGATGCAGGGAGATTTTTTTTTTATGAAGTGATTTACAAATTTGCTATTTACACCATTTTGTATTAAATGAAATAAAATTGTGTGAAAGTACAAAGACTCTTTAACATTTCACCTTCCATATTAGAGCTCTGCAAGCACGAGTCATTCCCCGTACTGTTACTGTGCTGTGATCACGTGGTCACAGCCACCGACGATCGCGTGATCAGGAAGAGAATCGTCAGAGATCAGAGAAACCTGTGCTGCCCGTCGTTTAACACCTTGTATACCACAAAGCCGATTGGTGGCCGCCCTCAATACCAGTACCCTGGACCTTTGGTCTGTCTGTCTAGGATGCCTGTTCTAAGCCATAGTACACAGGCACAAGCACTTATATTGGGTTTAGGGTTACTTTGCAACAATGTTATTTTGTCAGATAATGAGAAAAATAATAATAATAAGATTGTGAAAACTATGAAAATTAAAAAAAAGGACCAACGCAATTTTTTACATGTAAGGCATTTTATATAATTATATAATAGTTACAATAAAACAGACAATAGACGGTATTACACAGCATATCTGGGACAATCTCATTCAAAATGTCAAAATTATGGGTTTACGTGATTATTTTATGGCATAAGAAAAAAGAAAAAGAAGCCCCGTCCAAATACAAATAAATCACAAACCTATAATTCAACCCAAAAATGGTGCCTAATAATAAATAAAAAATAGCCCGCAAGAAAATCGAGGCCAAATATAAGCACATTGGACAAAAATTAGAATAGTTATTTTTTTGGCCATTAAAGGGTTTCCGCCACGAAGCATTTTTCATTTTTTAAACCAGCACCTGGATCTGAATACTTTTATAATTGGATGTAATTAAAAATGTAGTATATGCAGTGAGCTATTCAATAAACGTACCTGTACAGCGCCACCTGCTGTTTGTTCTTTTCATTATTTTTTGTCTCGCTGAGCTGGTCGAACGCGCTCAGTTTACATCTTCACCTACCGCCAGACATATGTTCTGTTAGAAGCCCTGGTAGTTACAGGGAGAGAGCTGCGGCAGAAAGGGCATGCCCCCTGAGCTGCCAGCTTAAAATAAATCTAGCAGAGCAATGAATGGGGAGATCTCTGGATCCAGGTGAGGTACGGGGCTGGTTTTAGATTGTCCTGTGCTATACAATGTCTATTTTTTATTTTTTAAGTCGGCCATAGGATTGCCAGAAGTAGGCCGGTCCTTACTGGGTTATCCACAGTCAATTCTGACCTCAACAGTTTGCGTCCAAACTAGAGATCCGTCCTGTAATGCCCATGAAGAGCAGAAAATACTGTAAACTGGATAATACCCCGATTTTATGTTCCGCTCTCATTCTGAGATCTTCCGATCTCGTCCTCCCAGGTTCTTGTCTGTCTCGTATCTCTTGACTACTTATTGTAGGAAGCTTCTAGAACTTCTATGTCTTCAACATCCCCTCAGACCTCATCTAAATTCACATCAGTAAAACGGACACCCAAGAGCGCTCCCAGAAGGGGAAGGACCCTGACTCCCTCACCAGTCTACCTTCCCTTTGGGTTCCGAGTCTGTGAATTGCTTGGTTCCAGTAAATGTGAATTCGATTCTCGCCTTTAAATGTTCCTTTTCCTGGAGGAGCTCAGCTCTCAGACTACGAGGTCCTCCTCACGGTGGGGTGTCCCTGTTGGGAGTTTCGGGGGTGCTAAGTGTTCTTAATAGCTCTGTGCACGATGGATTTACAGACTATTTCTAGGACTACTGGTCCACTAATGCGTAGGCCGGGATTAGTAGCGGGATCCCTTGTATGACAAGTCAGGAACGCACCGCCGGAAACGTAAGAATGAAATTCTTATAGAACAGTATTTTTTATTGCTTTTTTTTTTTTTGCCACGTCTGCCATCACTTTTCCCCTCCTCTGAGTTTTGCATAATCATTGCGTTAGCAAGGCCTAAAAAGTGAAGTGATAAAACATGCAGTAACAGAAGCATTAATTTGTCAAATCATTTATGTCAGGGAAAAAATTGGAATTAAAGCGATAACCTTTATTGGCTAATTGAGCAGATTTCAGCGGCAAGCCTCTGAGACTTCACTGGTGTCTGGAAGGAGAAGACCTGAGGAGTCTCGAAAGCTTTCTCATGAAATCCGCTTAGTTGTGTCCGGATAATTCTGGGGCTTTTTTTTCTCTGACGCTCATCAGCGGTGAACGAGATGCAACCTGGTGATAGCGTTGGGAGGGTGTCAGTGAAATATCCGTGGTTGTCCTGTATGAGAGCTATCAGAGGCATCGCCCCCAGCCCCAGTAATACTATGTCCCCCATTTATCACCCCTCTGTCCTCCTGTGGTAGAGAGAGGCTTGGGCCTCAATAGGCTTGTTTCACATTTGCGTTTGCCAATCCAGCAGGCTGTTCTATCAGGGGTTGGAAAAAGGGGTTTGTCCGGGGTCAGAGCTGAACCGGGACATACCCACATTTTCACCCAGGCAGCCCCCTTGTTATCAGCATCTTCAGGAGATCCAGTGACGGGCCTTTCCATAGGGACTGCCAGAAGTGAGCCCGGTGATGTCACCGGCACTGATGGGTGGGCTTTAGTGCTGCCCGAGCTTGCTAAACGCTAAAGCCTGCCCATCAGAGCCGGTGACTTCACCGGGCCTAGCAGTCTGCGGAGATAAACAAGCAAACCCCACGCCCTACGCGATCCGGTGCAGGGCAAGGGAGAGCATCATGCTCCGATGCTCCTAAAAGGGGGGCTGCCTGGGTGAAAATATGGGTGTGTCCAGGTTCAGCTCTGAACCCTGAAAAACCTGCTTAACTGTAATGGGGTCCAACAGTGATCTGGCCGCGATCCGGCAAACATACTGATGATCGGCCTCACAAATACCTTTTTGTCTGGCCGTTTCCTGGCATTCTGTTCCGGAACAGGCAGCTGGCAGTGTGAAACGAGCCTTAGGCGCCTGGACCCAGTTGTAACTGGGTGAAAATGTTCTCCTATCTGCAGTGTTCCAACCCTACATTAGGGGTCCTGAAAAAGACCCAAATACGGGTGGAAACATTGACTATGGGAGTAAATAAAGATCCAGATGTTTACATTACATAGATAAGAGTGCGGATATAAATATATTGTTCATATCTAATGATCGATCTATCTATCTATCTATCTATCTATCTATCTCCTCTCATACCTCACCATGTTCTGGATTACCAAAGAGGGTCGCTTATATTTTTTTGTGTAAGGCTTTCTGCACACGAATGTGTGCCCCCCGTGGCCGTGCTGCGGGCCGCAATGCATGAACACCTACCGTGGGGCAGCCGCAGTGGATCGCGGACCCATTCACTTAAATGGGTCCGTGATCCGCCTGTTTCACAAAAAGATAGGACATGTTATATCTTTTTTGCAGAATGGAAGTAAGGGGTGAAACCCCACGGAAGCACTGCGTAGTGTTTCGTTCCGTGAGCCCATTCCGCACCTCCAGATTTGAAGTGAATGGGTCTGTATCCGTGATGCTGAATGCACACGGAACGGTGCCCGTGTATTGCGGATCCGCATATGCGGTCATCAATACGGCAACGGGGCGCACACATTCGTGACTCCGACTTCTGGGTCCAGTGAATTCTCTGCCCCCCCTGCCCCTAGTGCTGACAGATCCACTCAACAAGAGAGGGACCGAGGGATCATAAGTAGGGACTGTCCGTCCAAAAGAGGGACACATGGGAGGTCATGTCTGCTACTCCATATGGAAGCCTTTGATAGTATGGAACCATGGGCGTAGCTATAGGGGGTGCAGAGGTAGCAGAGGATCCTGAGGGGGCCCAAAGACCCTTGTTCTGCATAAGAAGACACACAAAGCACTGAGGGAAGGGGGGCCCAAGCTGAACTCTTGTACCAGGGCCCATGAGCCGTTAGCTGCGCCCCTGTATGGAACGGCACAGTCTTGCTGGATTAGCAGTTCGGTGTGGATGCCCCGAGCAGTACAATTCCTCCCTGCTGTTTGGCTTTCCCTCCGGCGCTGCATTAATACTGTGTCCTTGTAGTCGGGGGCTGTGATCTGGCTGCTGACACCTGGACACATCTCCCTCACCTTGGCACATAATAAATGATAAGTCTCATAAAGACGGCCTCCTCCTCCTCCAGCCTGGGCACGCAGCCGGCCACATTTTGTGTTGACATCACCTGCTCTGCGTTTTTGTTTGGACTGCGGCTGCCAGATGAATATATGTTGATATGTATACATAAGAGTCCGCTCCCACACCCAAATCCATATCTAGTTATGATGAAACCCCAGCGTGTCCTGTGCACGGCCTCTAAATGTACGTCTCCTCTCTTTATAGAAAGAATAAGGAGCGATAGAAAGTTCTGCTGCTGCAGCTTCAGACCCTCAGCACCTCGGCAGGTAAGTGCCCCTCTTGTAAGACGCTCCCTCCTCGCGATTCACAGGGAACTTGTATAATGCATTTTATTGTTTATATTGTATTTGTTTCCTTTTTATGATATATTTGGATTATATTGTATTTATTTACTCTTTATTTGTTTATTTTTATTTATAATAGGGTGTTTTTTTGCTACAGAATTTCAATTTTTTTGTATCCATCATTATGTGATTTTTACGTCATTTTGTAGGAGGCAGTAAAATTGTATATTTTCCATTGTGAATAAGCAGCAAAGTGGGGGGTTTAATACTTTTCTATCACTATTCGGTTTGTAGCTCTGCGCCATTACTGTGATCAGCGCTTAGTTGCAATGTCGGTTGGAGTCGGGGGTTGCCTGTGCTCCACCCCCTGTCTTATCAGAGGCAGGGGTTGTTGCTGTACCCTGCCTCTCCACCTCCATGCTTTACACTGCAGCTTTCCTTGTTTGCACTGGCTGCTGCCGTTTAGTTCATTTGGAAGTCACTGCATGGATAGTTACAGACTCCCAGGAGCCCAGCTTGAAGCGATGTAATGGGTTTGTCCGACCAACTCTGCCTGTGTCCATGTGCTGTACGAGGACGTATGGAGGTCTCTGGAGACTCCAGCCCGGCTCTGTGATACATGCCCCCAATTAAGTGAACGGAATCTATAGGGGTGGCCGGTCACAACTAGGGTTGAGCGAACTTGTGTTTTAAGTTCTGCGTCCAAAGTTCGGGTTATCGAAGAATCCCGTTATAGATTCCGCTACCCAGGACCATAACGGAATTTGGAATCCATAACGGGATTCTTTGAAGAACCCGAACCCGAACTTTGGACGCAGAATTTAAAAACAAGTTCGCTCAACACTAGTCACAGCCTTCCCAGCCAAATCCTGATGCTGGACCCATGCCGATCCGCTGATTGCTGGGGCAGCTTTCCACGGAGGACGGCTTCACTTGCTGAGGTAAATCATGAGCCGATACATGGGATTGTCCACCTTGCAGCCTGCCCACCCCTCGTTCAGCTTGGCATGGGCGCTGCCATCTTGTACGGTGTGAGGCTCGGTCCATGAGATGAATACTGTCCTGAAAACACAGAGCTGTAGAAAACACGTCAAGCCTCCGGTGCGGACCCCCGCTGGGGTCTCCGTGTACAATGGGGGGTATTTTTAGTTGCAGTTAAAACGTGCGAAGTGTAATTACAATGTAACGGTTATTTGTGACAAATTATCTAAATAACGAATCCAAGTATCTTATTATTTACCCCATAGTTACCTATTATCTATCATCTCATATGTAGTATCTGCTCCACGTCTAACTGGAGTACTGTAAATGTTCTATCTATCTCATATCTATCTATCTATCCATCTATCCATCTATCTATCTATCTCATATCTATCTATCTATCTCATATCTATCTATCTATCTATCTATCTATCTAATATCTATCATCTTTCTTTCTCGTGTCTGGCTGACCTATATCTCTCATTTCTGTCTGTCTCTCTGTCTCTCTCTCATATATATATGAGATATATAGATAAATGGATAGATATTAGATAGATAGATATGAGATCGATAGATATGAGATCGATAGATATGAGATCGATAGATATGAGATCGATAGATATGAGATCGATAGATATGATGAGATCGATAGATATGAGATAGATAGATAGATGTATATGAGATAGATAGATAGATAGATGTATATGAGAAGATAGATAGATAGATAGATATATATGAGATAGATAGATAGATAGATAGATAGACACGTATGAGGAGATTAGTTATATATGAGGTGAACAGTTGGGTATCTCTCAGTGTATCTATCTATCTATCTATCTATCTCATATCTATCTATCTATCTCATATCTATCTATCTATCTCATATCTATCTCTTATCTATCTATCTATCTATCTATCTATCTCATATCTATCTATCTATCTATCTATCTATCTATCTCATATCTATCTATCTATCTATCTATCTCATATCTATCTATCTATCTCATATCTATCTATCTATCTATCTATCTCTTATCTATCTATCTATCTATCTCATATCTATCTATCTATCTATCTATCTATCTATCTCATATCTATCTATCTATCTATCTATCTATCTATCTATCCATCCATCCATCCTAGTACTGGTGGTTAATGCCTATAACTCGGATTCTCTGATATAATACCTCTTCGGAGACCGCATTTATTTCGGTGGCTTCTTCTACTATTTGGGACCTAAGAAGTTCGGGAAATGATCTCCTCCCAAATGGGCTTTGGTGCTTCACAGAACCTCTTGGTTCTGGTGGGTCTGAGCGGACACGGCCCTGTATTATGGCGGTCTCCTTCCTCCGCTTCAGCTTCTTGGGCATTTTCTGACTGATCTGACTTCTCATCCATAAAGAACAGAACATGTAGGCGGCTTCTTTTCTTGACTTGTTTTTTTTTTTTAGACCCCTTGGTGCAGCAAGACAATGAGATAGAAGAGGTCCGCTCAGGGCGACGGTCCACGGCGCCAGCTTGGCCCGGTTAGGGGGGCCGCCTCTGTGGACACCTTGCAGCCATTCCTCCCGGGTTCAGGCCACATTCCCTCTCCTTGAAGAGGCGCCTGTTGAAATAATTCATTTGCGCTCGGTGTTTTGAACGCATGCATTAATATTAATATATTTTAGAAGGAGACAGGTTGTACTTTACTTTGGTCGGAATCCGTAATATAAACATTGTCAGCTACGAGAGAGGGATCGCGTTAACCCTTCGCTCACACGGCGGGGCTCTGGGGTTTGCAGAGCTTTGGCTTGGCAGGCTCGTTCTGTCAGTGGGGTGGTGGCAATTGGGTAAGGGGGGGGTCGCCGTCTGCCTGCATTGCTAATTTCTCCCTGGGTACGACAATGCACAGAAATGACTCTGTTTGGAGATTGGCCTGATTACCTATTAGTATAACCTATAATTGTAAGATGAATATATCTCGTAACAGATTTTCAAATTAAAATGAGCATGCTCCCTGCGTCCCTCGAGGCATTTAATCACGGGGAAAGTGCAGTAAATGGACAAGATTCATTATCTATTCAGGGCATGATTATTATTAGCTATTTTACATTCACGCACGTTTTCATTGCACCTTGCTGGTGCCTTTTAAGGAGGCACCGGAGTTTGGCAAGCGGGATTATGTTTAGTCTCTGGAAAATGTAGATTGTATTTAATAGGCAGAGCTCAGATCCTCTCCCAAACTTAATATGCCATTAAAGCCGCGTTACAGAGGGGCAGGAGGGGGGTCCCCTGGCAGCTGTATGGTCCTGTTATCTAAATTGATGGGTGAAATGAAGCAGCGCATCTAGGGATGCAAGCGCTGGCAGTGCCAAGTGCTAAACCCCTAAATCAGTCCGCCGTGTAGTTGAGGCTTCTTATTGCCAGAGGTCTCTGATGCTTTCCAATGTGCATTGCTGTATTCTACAGGAAATCGGCAGAAAAATGTGCCGCCCAACTTACGGTATGAATATATTGCTCCGTCCCCACCCCACCCATATATTAAAAGGTACAGAGGTGGCCTTTCTTACCCTCCATCTTGGCTTCACATATCCTGAGAGGAGAGGAGTGAGGCGACGAGCAGCCTTTGGGATATTCTGTCAGGAGATGTTTACAATGAACATGTCTGTGAGTGGCCACCCAGTGGTTGGGAAGGGAATTGCAGCCTGCCTCCATAGCGGTCATCAGTAGGTGATTGGTGGGGGTGTGACACCGGGGGCTCCTGTGAGCGCTGCTGCTGCCGCCTTCTCTCTGCTCACCAAGCACAGCGCCGGTACGTTCAATAACGGCTGTGCTTGGTATCGCAACTCAGCCCCATTCACTTCAGTGGGGTTGAGCAGCGCCTAGGCCATGTGACCGATAAACAGGATGTCACTTGGCCTAGGCCAGGGATGGGCAAACTGCAGCTCTCCAGCTGTTGTAAAACTACAATTCCCAGCATGACCTGCTGTAGGCTGAAAGCTGTAAGCAGTCTTTGCTTCAAAGGGAGTCTGTCAGCAGTTTTGAGGATGCTAAGCTGCTGAGAGCACTAGTTAGATACTGAGGAGAGCAGGACAAACATACCTTTTTGTGGAGGCTTTCTCATCAGGAGTAGTGTGAACATTAAGTTTTATTCTACCAGGTTCTTATCCAGCAAGTGCCCAGGAGGTGGAGCTTCACTGTGAAGTACTTCAGAGGCCCTCCCCTCTGTGCTGAGTGACAGCTGTAGCTGTCTTCCAGTTGGATACTACAGCTATCTCTGAGGCGGGGCTGCTGTGAAGCACCTCAATGCAGAGAATGTTTAAAATGAAGCTCCACCTCCTGGACACTTGCAAATAGACAATACAGCAGAATAAAAGTTCATATTCACACCACTCTTGATAAGAAATGTTCCGACCGCTTTAAGAAACCCTTTGAGAGAGGAACTATTGAAACAGTTGGATCACCTGATCGAGAGCTGTATGGGAGATGCCACGTTTTTTAAAAATATTCCATGGTTTGCATGCTTTATAGGGGGCTGTAGCTGCTTTGTTCTGGAAATTGTGAGGTCCCAGATTACAAACTTCCACTGAGGACCAGTTAAAGGGGTCTTCTGGGATTAGAAGACATGGTGCGTTCCTCCACAGATAGTGTTTGGTATTGCAGTTCTGTCCCATTGACTCCAATGTAGCTACAGTACTACTCACAAGCCATGGACAGGGGCGGCCTGTTTTTAGAAGGAAGCAGCCATGTTTTCTAATCCTATAAAATCCTTTAAGGATTTTATGCTGAATATTTTTGAGAATTTCTTTTTCTTTTTACTATTTAAACTTTCACACTGGCCACCTATGCTAATACTATGCCGAGACTTTCTGTTCAGCAGTCATCTCATTATCATCCTAGCCAAGATTACAATGACATCTAAGACCTACGTGTATATATATATAACACAGAATCCACCATTCAGAAGAGGCGATGTCACAGCTTATATACTCCCCCTCCCCGCAACATGACCACTGCACAGTTCATAGAGCATGCCCACAACACTTTCCTTTAGAAGTCAATGGTAGGAATTTTTCTGTTTTCTTTTTTTTTTTTGTGATTTTATTTTGCTCTTGTAATTTTTTTACAGAGTTTGGTGTTCCGAAGATAGCGACGCCAGCGCACGCTGCTTTTTTTGGGAGTCCAGTATATGAAGAGTTCGGCTCTATGGGACTGCTGGACATGGCCAAACAAGCACCTGGCTATTTTCTGAGCTCCCATAGAAGTGAATAGAAGGTGGCTGCGCTTGCGCTGTTCACTCTCGTTCACATTGGGGGCCCTGTTCTAGAGATAGGTGTGGGACAACCCCTTTAAATTAATTTACTTCCATTTTTTCTCATTTCCTCCAGACACAGCGCATTGTTTTTCCAGGATCTTCTCCACTTTTTCTCCTCTTGCACTCATGGCCGTCCTCCGATGCAGATCCACGCCGCACTCACCCTCTTCCTGAGCTGTTTCCTCCCCCTCCCTGCTCCATCATTCACATTGAGTGATTAACCGCAGCCTCGTTACCACTGACCACACTGTAAATAACGCAGTGAAGTCTGAAATCCGCACTTTTGTCTTCGTCTGTTTCCTCTACCCTCCAAAATGTCAAGTTTACACAGAAC
Source organism: Bufotes viridis (assembly GCA_033119425.1). NCBI lineage: Eukaryota > Metazoa > Chordata > Amphibia > Anura > Bufonidae > Bufotes > Bufotes viridis. The sequence continues at coordinate 9,488,029 of CM065591.1, read as the reverse complement.
TAGTATTTCTATTTCAGTAGTTTTGCAGAAGGTGATAATTAGCGGCTTTTCTTTCTCAGGGATTAACAGTTCTCCAACAGGTCTTGACAGGAAGGAGGAGAAGATGCGAGTAACATCCTCACTGCGAATCTCGCTCATTGCAACGTACAGCACATAACAATGGGGACGGCTGGTAAACAGGCGACATCTCTCCCGTCAAGTGACACGTTAACAAGAGATATGTGTTCTTGTAGCCACATCTGCCGGGGAGCTTTTATTTTGGGACGGAGGCTCACTTTCATGTAGTCAAGTGCAGGTTAATCAGGCATCCTTCTAATTAACTAGACTCATTAGCCGGTTTATGGCAGCGACAGTGACGAGCCACGGCAAGGCGTTGATGTTAGACATGCAAACATAGCGGCTCTTAATTTGACATCCATATTTGGAGCCGCTTGAAGCAAAGTCTACCCCAGGACCCCCACATTACTGCGGTGTTTGAGGGGCGCCGATGCAGGTGTCACGGTAGTCTCATGCCCCTGGACGCAGGGTTGGCTCCCTGGTTTGCCCTGGGACTTGCAGCGCTGGGATCGTGGTACGAATCTAACCAGGGACAACTTCTGCACCGAGATTACATGTGAATCCAGTCTCTCATGAGTGTTTTTCAGGTTCTGTGGTTTCTTCTCCCACTTTAGAAACCTAGTGCGTGGCCCTAAGGTGAAAACGGCCCTGGTGTGTGTGATATTAGGAGCCATACAACGCTGGGGAATATGTTGCAGCTTTACTTATAATGTTGTTAGTTTGTAGATATAGATCAAGGGTGACGACGTTATTTAAAGTTATTGTCCTTTTTTTTTTTTTTGGCCATCGGACAGGTTGGGCGTCTGACGCAGCATGGTCAGGGCCACATTTTTTGCAGGGACCATGCTGATTTGTATGGTCTCTCAATCAAAAGGCAGTAATAATCCCTGTAAAATATATTCCTATAATATCACATGGCTCTAAAATGCTGTAGAAGGCAACTGGTAATCAAGTGAGAACTGAGACCTACCTCTGCCGGTAGCAGTGACATCACTACACTAGCATGCTTATGCCATGTAATGGGACATGCTCAGCCGGGGCGAAGCTGTCATTGGGGTGAAGGATTTACGGTCTGCTTCTAGTGGCAGGCAGGGACTCCTTGTGTAAGGTGGATACCTCCTAAAATGTCGGGCATTTGGAATGGCCTCACTCTTTGTATTTCTTTTTATGCTATTTGCTCCTTTTATCCTTTGCCTTTAAGGAGAACCTGTCACCACAAAATGAGCAGATTGATATATAGTTTTGTGGGAAAAGATTCAGTAAAACCTCCTGTGAACAGCTATCGGTACGAGGAGGGGTGTAATCAGTGATTGACAGCTATCTCTTATGCACAGTAATACAGACAATTCCATCAATCACTGATAACACCTCCTCCCTGAACCCATAGCTGTTCACAGGAGGTGGAAAAAGCAATCGGTACGAGGAGGGGTATAATCAGTGATTGACAGCTATCTCTGATGCACAGTAATGCACACAATACCATCAATCACTGATAACACCCCCTCACTGTACCCATAGCTGTTCACAGGAGGTGGAAAAAGAGAAAATATAAATGTATACATTACAGGTTTTACTGAATCTTTTCCCACAAAACTATATATCAGTCTGCTCTGACTGTTCACAATTTTGGTGCAAAGGTTTTATTTTGCCCTAGGACTACTTGTAAGCAGGATCAACCCCAGCCAACCATGCATTTTGCCTCTTACAGTTGATCCTGCTGATCAAAACGATACTTAGATAGCAAAAATCTATTGCACTTTAGTCTTACCTCCAGTATTTAGGTGAATGGGTCACATACAGAACCCAGTTGGCGTCTCTTCCCGAGCTTCTCTATTCCACCTGACCGCTTAGGGCATTGTACCCGTCTTTGGTAACCGCTTTAACGATGCACATGACAAAAGTCTGTAGTCATGTTAGTGCCGGTCAGGGTTATTCCTGGTGTACACGCCGACCGTACACCACAAGGGCGCAGCGACTTCGGGGGTGCTCCTAGCCTTTCTGCTGCCTGAGTTGAAAATTTAAACAGCGCCCCTTCCCCCCCTCCCCCACACCAAATTCTCAACCTAACGCCTTTCCTCCTAACATTACATATATCACTATAGAACATACCGGGTAATACAGCGCCTCATACCTCTTACATCCAGTAACGTCTCCTCTTATGTAGATGTTCTCTTTCCTCATTTTCTCCATTCAGACCAGACCGCCATGATGATTTCTTTCAGCCATCTCTCATCTGTGCAGTTTGACAAAACATTTTAGTTTACTACTTTTCCATCATCCTCCCATCTTCTGGACAAATTATCCTAACACCCCCAATACTGTGCTGCTATGCTCCCCAATATTATACTGCAGAAACAGATAAAGCCCTGATAATACTAGTACCACACAGATAATGCCCCCATAGTAATAGTGCTCCCAAAAGTCCCAACTACTGATTCTCTGCCAGAGCACACTTGGTAGTAATACTGCCCGTACAGTGCCCCCAACATGTTCCCACCGTGCCCCAGAAGTAATAATGCTCTCATAGTGCCAATTCTAGTAATTATGTTCCCCACAGTCCCGCAGTAGTAATAAAGCCCACCAAAATGCTCCCCCTCCAGTAGTAATAATTCTACTTATAATGTGACAGTAGAAAATGCGCCCTTAAAATGAGCACCAGTACAAAAAATGACCCCCTTATAATGTGTTCCAGTGCAAAAAAAATACCCCCTTTTAATGCCCCCAGTTGAGCTAATGTCCCCATAGTGCCCCATTATGTGTGCCAGTATAAAATACCCCTATATAATGCCCCAGTAGATGCTCTGTGTCCCCCATAATTTGCCAGTATAAAATACCCTCTTGTTACTGCCCCCAGTAGATGCCCTCATAGTGCTCCTCTTTCCCCATAGTACCCCCCATAATGTGTCCCAGTAAAAAAAAAATGCCCCTATACAAAGCCCCTCATTTAAAATACCCCTTCTTTGCGCCCTCAGTAGATGCCCCCCCATAATGTTCCAATAAGAAGTGCCCCTAGATGCCCCCATAATGTTCCTCTCCCCCTTCCCCATAGTGGCCATCATATAAAATACCACTTTTCACATAGGTCCCTGTCCCCATTGGGGCTCCCAATCTGAACTGGAGTGTGGGAGAAGGTAGGAGTAATTGTAAGAAACCCACCCAAACGGGGAGAACATGTAGTCTCCATTAGGGTTCCCAATCTGAACTGGGGTGTGGGAGAAAATGGAAGTATTTGTAAGAAACCCACCCAAACGGGGAGAATATGTAGTCCCCATTGGGGCTCCCAATCTGAACTGGGGTATGGGAGAAGACAGGAGTAATTGTAAGAAACCCACCCAAACGGGGAGAACATGTAGTCTCCATGTAGTCTCCATTAGGGTTCCCAATCTGAACTGGAGTGTGTGAGAAGATGGGAGTAATTGTAAGAAATCCACCCAAACGGGGAGAACATGCAGTCTCCATGTAGTCTCCATTAGGGTTCCCAATCTGAACTGGGGTGTGGGAGAAGATGGGAGTAATTGTAAGAAACCCACCCAAACGGGGAGAACATGCAGTCTCCATGTAGTCTCCATTAGGGTTCCCAATCTGAACTGAGCTGTGAGAGAAAACTGGAGTAACCAGAAGGAACCTGCCCAAACACGGGGAGAACATGCAAACTCCATGTAGATGTTACACTTCATCAGATTCGAACCTGGAACCCCACCGCTGCAACGAAGTTGGATCCAACAATATAAATGCTCGTCTCACGAGTGTGGCGGTATGAATCCCATACTTTCAGCTTTAAGTAGGTCTCTTTGCAAACGCGTAAGGAGATTTTATTTGACCAGAATTTGCTTTATTGTGGAGGTTGAGCTCCTGAGCAGCAAGTCTTCAAGATTTCTCCATGGTATTACTTTTTCATGTTCAATGGATGTGTTGCAACCTCAGTGTCACGAAACGGCTCACCAGTGTTTCCTTTCTAGAGGACAAAACACTTAGAAAAAGAGACACAAGGCTCCTGCTGTGCTTTATAATGCTAATATATTTGCATGTAAGCATCACAGAGCACCATGGCTTCAAGCTTTTCTTCCTCTTGATGTGTCAGGCACACTGCGCTTACATCCCTGGAATACTTGCTAACCGTTGGTTTCAATCACAACACTTCTTGGAGGATGAAATTTGGATTCAGAACAAATGGTTCAAGCTAGAAAATCTGCTCCTGGCTACCGGTACATGGAGAGAGACTTCAACCAGAGCTGTTTTCCGGAATCTTTAGAAACCTTCATCCCTTCAATTTGGTGTAAAAAAAAATAAAAAATAAAAAAGTTCAACTATTCTGTGTTCACGAGACAAGATAACTATGAAACCTAGAACGTAGAGAGCGTCCATGCACCAAGACGGGAGGTGTCCCCAAAATACATCCGAGGATCCCGTCCCTCATCTGCCATAGATTTCTGAAGTGGGAATGCCCTGTAACACTTGGCTTTCAGAAGGAATACTGGACAGACACGTTTTGGATTTGGCTGACTTCCCGATGCCACAAGTTGTACAGCGCGTCATTACAGGCCGATGACCCTTGTAGGAGCCGAGAAGCCCTAATAATGGAAACTTAGGCAAAGTTTATAGAAGACAGATCCTCCCAAATTCCCTGTAGCCTGTTAACAAATTATAGACCATTGTGCGCATCTCTCGAACATCCTGTAGACCACTGTGACCTCTATAAATGGTGCTGTATAGTTTTGAGGGGATTGGATTGTAACGTGGGAAGGTTTTATAGAACACAGTGTTCAGGGTAACGAGCAAGACGTGCCCTATCGTCTTTTTAAACGTGCTCTCAAAAGCAGCTTATATGGACATACATGTACACTTTTCAACTATATGTTTAGAAGATCATTCCAAATTGTGTAGTAAAGGGAACATTGTAGACAGTGAAGGGGTAAGTCCTTGGTAGTGTAGGGTAATGAAGGGGTTTATGATAAAGTTTCTGTTGGTCTAGGGTGATGGAAGGGTTCATGATAAAGTCCTTGGTGGTCTAGGGCAGTGCATGGGTATGTCCCTGGTGGTCTAGGGCATTGAATGAGTATGTCCTGGGTGGTCAAGGGCAGTGAATAGTAAAGTCTCTGATAATCATGAACCTCTTTGCTTCCCTATACAAAGTTTCTGGTAATCTGGGACATCGACTGTATTCTTGATAAAGTCCTTGGTCTAGGGCAGTGAAGTGTAAAGTCTCTGGTTGTCTAGGGAAGTGAAGGGGTTCATGATAAAGTCCCTGGTGATCTAGGACATTGACTAGTTTCTTGATAAAGTCCTTGGTCTAGGGCAGTGAAGTGTAAAGTCTCTAGTTGTCTAGGGAAGTGAAGGGGTTCATGATAAAGTCCCTGGTGATCTAGGACATTGATTGGGTTCTTGATAAAGTCATTTGTACTTTAGGGCAGTGAATGGGTAGATGACATGGTTCCTGGTAGTCTAGGGAAGTGGTGGGGTTCATAATAGTCTAGGGCAATTAAGAGTTCATGAAATCCCTTGTGGTTTAGGCCTAATTCACACGTCCGCAAAATGGATCCGCATCCCATCCGCAATTTTGCGGAAGGGTTGCAGACCCATTTATTTCAAAGAGCAGGAATGGATGTGGACAGCACACTATGTGATGTCCGCATCCGTGTTTCCGCAAAAAAATAGAACATGTCCTATTCTTGTCCGCAATTGCGACAAGAAAAGGCATTCTCTATATAGTGCCAGCAATGTGCGGTCCGCAAAATGCGGAATGCACATTACAGCTTTCCGTGTTTTGCGGATCCGTGTTTCCGCAAAACACACTACGGATGTGTGAATTAGGCCTTAGGGTAGTGAAGAGGTTACTTGTTACTCAGGAGACTCCAGACTCCTGGGACGTTCCTCAGTAATATGTCAGCCTGTCGGTGTAATCACGTGTAGCATCCTGCTCCTCCCCTGCTCTCTCCACACAGATAAGTACATAGCGGGACACGGAGAGGACATTATAGTTCTCTGTCTCGTTCGCGGTAACATTTCATGACTGCACTCCTGGGTTACACTTGTTCGTCCTGTCCTCGGGCCCCTAAGAAACGGGATCTCTTGGCAATTCCCCAGTTTGCCACCTTCGTAGACCTGGGATCTTTTCAATGCTCTTCTTTTCTCAGTTGCAGCAGGAATGATTTACTTAAAGGGGTAGTCTGACTTCAGCCAATGTCCTGCTTTACGTAGAGAAAGTGAATACAAGCCACTTACTAAAGCACCGGCCTGTGTGCACTCCCACCAGTCACTAGAGAGGCTGCCACCTTTTCTTATAGTGTGCAAGCACGACCACCACTGGTGGTCATAACCATAGAATCGAGCAGCGTATAATGTGATTGAAAAATAAATCAAGCCAGCAAAGGAAGCAATAAGCGGCTTACGTTAACTTTCTCTACTTGATACAGGACATTTGCAGAAGTCTGAGAACCCATTCCATGCCAGGGAGATGCTCACCTCACCTAGCCCAGGTCCTCTCGACCGTGCCGACCCCTGTGCCCACGCCCTTCAGACGCAGCGGCCTGGCTCTTGCCAGCCCTTCGTGTGCCACTTTGTTCTTACTGAAATGAAACCCGTGCTCCTCATTTATTAATAATATACAGGAGAAGTTTTGTTCTTCGTTACCTGCTATGAAATCCAATCACATTATCATTGTCAGCTCTGCTTCCCGCGGACCCATGCAAGGAAATTATATGAATCCTCGCCTGTGTCCTGGAATGAACTCGGAGCCCCAGCAACAGGTTGAGGGTGGTGATGTCCCGGGAGAATTTGCATGGCATACCTTTTATATTTTTTTGGAGACATAAATCAGATTTGTGGGCAATGTTTTTATCAGAAGGAGAAGTGAATCATCGTCCTCTTGTCATAAAGTATAATGCGCTGTGCGTTCCACGGATGGTTTTATTATAGCTTGGCACAGCCTTAACTCTCATCTATTTCTGTTTGCTCTGTCCATATGTTGTAACATTGAGAGGGGCAGATACTTTCCCAGAACATGTTCTCTGATAAGAAGACACCACTTGGCAGCCGTGATCTGTGGGTTGCTGAAGACCACGCCTCTCGGCATTGATTCTTGCCCGCCAGCATGGCATTGACTTGCATCAGTATAGTGAGTCATTCTAGATAGGTGCTATCAGTATCAGGGCTATGTATAGCCCCGGGAATAAACATCGTATAAACTTAATGCAAGGACACATCTGCGTCTGAGCGGCCAGAGGGCACATGCCAGGCGTATCTGGGGCTGTTTGTGCCAGGCGCCTCCTTCTGATCTATAAATCTCGTTACTCATTAAACGCGATGGCTTTATGCAATATGAAGAAGGGACTTTCTGCACTGAGGGTCTTTGTCCATACCGTATCTGCATTATGGTGGTCAAATCAGTTGGCACTGACCCCCAGAAATCGTGTTTGTAGAGTAGTATTACTTAAAGGGGAGTTCCAGGGAGTTTTCCAGGGTCCCAATAGTCATGAGCTGTCCTCAGGATGCCGGCATCGAAACGACCACTTTGACCCAGCCGGAAAATCAGTCCGCGCGGGCGTGCCAGGGTGCTGCAGTATTCAAGTATGCTTCGTATGGAGCTGACCTCGCTCCCTTCAAAATGGTAGTTCCGGGGGCACCAGGGAACCACTGATCGGATAGGGCACTGGGTGTCAGACCACCACCGATCGAATCTACCGTATCCTCAATCTCTGTTGGAGTCAAATGTCCACCTACTCTATCATAAGAGGCTTAGACTACTGCTGCTGTTACCACCCCTGTGCTTTACGGTGCAGCTCTGCTTGTTCAGGTTGTGTGCAGACTCCCACTCTTTCCCTCCTCCATGCGCTGGTTGGAGATTTCATTGATTGTGATCCTCCTCTGGAGCCCGTCTCCTAGCCACAGGCGGCCATGTGCAGAGGATGGCCTCCGGTGGAATCCCCCTTGAAATGCCGAGTATAAGTTTATTATCAGGACTGCTTCCCTTTGCGGCAGGAGCGATCTGACTCCACTGATCTGGCTGCAGAAGTAACTCATGTTCGCCGTGGTCTCGGCCTCTGTGACGCCTCTGTCTCCCCTCTGCATACAGTAGATTTCATTACAAAGTTGTCACTCAAAGTCCAACTTCTGTATTAGACAAGGGCCCCCCCCCCCCCCACACCGACTGATGCGCAGATATTACACTCACCCTCTATATATTGTTTGGTGCCCAGCTTATATTTGGGGTCTTATGGCTGCAGTTTCTATCTAACCCAATGCCAAAAGGGGGGAGAGTAAGAGATCACCGTGTGTACCCCCTAAATATGTAGCTGTGCCAGGCCCTAGGACAGACTCAGCCTTGGCCACTAGGCTGTAGATGTACTAGGGAGGTGGTTCACAGCCATGAACAAATAAGCAAAAGAAAGTCCTCGGCCTCTCTAGGACTGACGTGGCGCAGGTCTAGTACCAGTCTATACAGCGTGACAGGTATAGGTCCGTGTTCTCACAGGTGCTCAGCGCCTGCTCCTTCCCCGGCTGGACTCTATCAGAGAGACTCCTAAGGAGCAGCACCAAATGATGAGTGGAGTTGGCAGGAGTCATACAGTCAGCCTGTCAGTACAGCAGACCCAGAGAGCAATAGATCTAGCAGAGCTGAGTTTGCCTGCCAGAGTTTTAATACTAAAACCTGCTGGGACCAAGACAAAGCTTGAAGATTGTTTCTGATGAACTTTTACCAAAGTAAAGCTGCTGTTCAACCAAGGTCTGGACTCAATTTTTTTCCTTCAAATCCCTCACTTATTACCCCTATTTATTGCTTTGGAGCCAAAGCCTGGGGTCCAGCCGTATCCAGGTGGGAGCACCGTGACACACATAAAGGGGCATTTTAGGCCGCAGTATACCACTCGGCATTCCTACACCTGGGACGCGCGTCATACATCTATTAAGGGCCCTAGAGGGAGGCGCCTGTTGCATTTACAGATTAGGGAGAGCATCAGTAAGCAGGTAAGTACTGTTAAATGCTACTGTTTGCTACAGTCCATCCAGTCATATCAGTTGGATGTTTTCGATGGTTGAACTTCCCTGGTTGAGAGGAGAAGAGCCTTGTGTCACCATCATCCCTGCCTCTCTGACTGCAGATTAACATCAGAAATTGGATTTTATATTAGGAAAAGTTGCAGTGAGGCGGTCCTGACATTTTGGAGGACCTTTCCTGTTGCAGTACCACTTTTCACCCCTGTAGGCAGCAGTAATTTAGTCCAGTTAATGTGCAATTTGGAGAAAAAAATAATAGTATTCAAGATATTTTGTAATTGTGACATTTAGATTGACAGGCAGAGCCCCACCCTGTGTCTTTCTAATAACCCCCTTTAAGCAGCTGTACTGCCCCTTTAAGCAGCTCACATGGTAAATGTAGACACGATCAGGATATTCTGTATTATAGAACGGTAACGCTGTCAATCATGTCATTTATTTGTTGGAGGTGGACATTTTACCATGGACTTTTGGAGCCAGTTACGGCCCTTCAGGGGCAATATGGACTCCTGTTGACCTTAATCGAAAACTAAAAAAGTTTTAAAACTACAACTCCCAGCATGCCCTAATACTTTTGACTGTGCTGGGAGTTTTATTGTTGGAGAGCCACACTACTTAAAAAAAAAGAAGTTCTCTAAGAAACGTAATGTAAAACAGCTGGCGTCAGATGCAAAATATATGTGGGGCCCCCAACTAGTGGCGTACCAGCCGTAGAAGCAGACCATGTCATTGCTATGGGGCCCAGGGGGAGGAGGGGACCAGCATATCTTGTTCCCAACATACATTGCCTGCATTTTCCATCAGCTGCCACTAGGGGGATCTGAATGACCATTCCAATCAGTGATAACGGCATACAGTCCCGTGCACTGAGCTCCCCCTAGTGGAGGCTGCAGGCTGCCACTTTTATAATAACTGTGTTAAGGGCTGCAGGAGATAATATACGTATATCTACTCACACATACTGCGAAACTGAATGGGGCATGGGGGCCCTATGAGCTCATTGTACGACCTGCCCTCGACTGTCTCATCCCACTCATATCGCTGTCATACGTAGAGGGGCTGCTGGGACGCTTCAGGCATCGGGGTGTTGGGCGGCTCAACTGGAAACCGTCAGCCTATTTTTAAAGAAGGTGAAATGTGCAGCAAACACGGTAATAATTCCACCGTATAAGAGATCATGGCGCACATTTAGTAGCTTTTTGAACCCTTTTTTCTGTACTTTATTATGGAGGTGGCCATCTTGCCTGAGCCGATCCTCTGAGCTCTGAACAGCAATTCAGAGATTTGCTTTACAGCAAACACCTGGACTTAGGAAAGTAGTCAGAAAGCAACTTATTGGGAGGGTTGTGGGCATGCTCTGTGACCTGTGCAGAGGTCAGAGTGAACGGGGAGGGGTACATCTGCATAACCAGGCCCCTACTGCCTTACACTCATGGATTTCATACATGTTTTACCGAAGCGGAACATGCTGTGCCACATGTAAAATTGCTGCTGGTTTTTGTTGTTTTCTTTTTTTCATTTTCTTCTTTTTTTATGAAAGGTACAAAGTCTGTAAAAATATGAAACATGGACCTCATATAGACCCCTAATTACTGCATTTCCCAGCATGCTTCGAAGTCAAGTTCACTATGACAAGAGCTACTGTCATGGAGATATGTGCCTGTATTGTGTATGTAGTAGGTCCAGCTCGTGTAGACCTGATGCCTGCAGAACTGCATGTCCCAGCATACCCTGAAACCAAGTGCACTCCCAGAGTGGCCCCTATTGAAGAAGAGGGGGTGGGTGGCGGAAGGTCTCGTCTTTGTGTTAAGGATGGATCCAGCTTCCTCCTAATGTTGCTGCAAATTCAAAAAACCCAACAATAGGAAAGCAGTGTATCTGTGGGGGAGGGGCATCTGGCTGCCCTGCCCCTGCTTAGTGGCATTATTATTATTATAGCACTATATGGCGCTATTATGCAGTCACTGTGTAGCTCTATTACTACAACACTGTTCGTGTTATTATTAGTTTATTGTCATCTACAAATTGATAGATAGATATGAGATAGATAGATAGATAGATAGATAGATAGATAGATAGAGAGATAGGAGATAGATAGATAGATAGAGAGATAGGAGATATAGATAGATAGATAGATAGATAGATAGATAGATAGGAGAGATAGATAGGAGGGATAGATAGATAGATATTAGATAGATTAATATTAGATAGAAGATAGATAGATAGATATGATAGATATGTGATAGATAGATAGATAGATAGATAGATAGATATGATAGATATGTGATAGATAGATAGATAGATAGATAGATAGATAGATAGATAGATATGAGAGAGAGCGAGAGAGAGATAGATAGATATGAGATAGATAGATATGAGATAGATAGATATGAGATAGATAGATAGATAGATAGATAGATAGATAGATAGGAGATAGATAGATAGATAGGAGATAGATAGGAGATAGATATGAGATAGATTAATATGAGATAGATAGATATGAGAGAGATAGATAGATATGATAGATATGTGTTAGATATAACACTCATTGGAATATTTTCGCTCTTTGCGCCTCTCTGTTGCTTCATTCTAGAGAAAAATCACTTTTAATCCATATGCAAATGAGCAGTTAAGTGCACGTAGGGCGGATCCAGAACAGTCTGTGCACCCTTGCTCCTCCTTCTTAATGTGCCAGACTCTCCTCTTGATTGACAGGGCCAGGTGAAGCGAACCTGTCTGTCGGGTGAAGAAGTAGAGGGAGGGGCTGGCAGAAGAACTGGGAGGAGCAAAGGTGCACAAAATGGTGTGGGTCTACCCCCGGTGCACTTACCTGCTCATTAGTGCATTTGCATAAGTACTTTTTATCCAGAATAAAGGATCGCTACTGGGCTGGAACTACAAGACATGGTGCCTGATGGAAGGCGACAGGCTCCCTTTACCGAGTGATTCCCATAGCAGCGGTTTACAGAGGACGCGCTTCGGGGTGAAGACGTGTCCCTTTAATTTGCTACATTTTTGTATTGTTTTTGTGGCCCCGCAATGTTCATGTTGTCTTGAGTTGCGCTTTGATTTGCAGCTAATTAGTCATTCCTTATGGTACAGTGGAAATTTCTGGTATGCGCGGTCCTGTAGTCCAGAAGAATGCTGCAGGCAGGGACATCACGTTCCGGGCTTATGCTACGTTTACATGGAAAATGCTGCTTGGTTTTTTTTGCCAAAAAGGCGCTGTTAGATTGAAACACAAAGCAGACGTAAATCCAGTCAGCGTGCGAGGAGCCAAAAGTGACCTGAAGGCGGTAATCCATGGACTGTTTATTCCACATGTACTTTGCACCAGCTCCATTATATCTGCACGTTTTATACCGCCATATAATAACTTTTTACATCCTGATGGAGGAGGTTGTGAGGCGGCATCCCTAGACTGCCACTGGTGACCCTGGTGCTGAATTGCCATAGTATTTAGTAGGTGTGCACGGTATTATCTGAGTGCTGAAGATCACTGTTAGCGGCACTGCTTTGAGTTCACTAGATTATTTTAGCACTATTTGGCAGTATTATATAAGCACTGCACTGTATGGTCACAATAAGATGCTGTCCAGTAGTGCATGATGCAAATATGTAGTGTATGGCACTATATGGGTACACAATAGCACTGTTGTAGGGTCATTGCATGACACTGTTGTATAGTAGTATCTGCTGACAGTATTTATGCACTATATGACACCGTAAGGAGTTCACCGTATGGCACTATATAGGTACACTATACTGTAGCATTATTATGGGGTCGTTGCATGACACTGTCATGGTACTATATAACACTATTATGTGGTAATGCAAAACATACTTGACAGTATTTATGCACAATATGGCACTATATAGGTACTGTATGGCATGTCCTGATCTTGCACCTCGCTGCTGTCCTCTGCCGTTTGTATACCCCCGATATAGTAACACGGGTCTGGTTGTGCATTCAGAGGAAATGGTGATATACATTGAGTATACCAGGAGTGCACGGTGTATAGGTGCACATACTGGACATACAGGGGAGGGCTGTCATATATGTACTCCACACCGGGGGTGTACTGTGTATAGGTGCACATACTGGACATACAGGGGAGGGCTGTCACGTACCGTATGTACCCCACACCGGGGGGTGTACTGTGTATAGGTGCACACACTGGACATACAGGGGAGGGCTGTCATGTATGTACTCCACACCGGGGGGTGTACAGTGTATAGGTGCACACACTGGACATACAGGGGAGGGCTGTCATGTATGTACTCCACACCGGGGGGTGTACTGTGTATAGGTGCACACACTGGACATACAGGGGAGGGCTGTCATGTATGTACTCCACACCGGGGGGTGTACTGTGTATAGGTGCACACACTGGACATACAAGGGAGGGCTGTCATATATGTACTCCACACCGGGGGTGTACAGTGTATAGGTGCACCCATGGACATACAGAGCAGGGCTGTCATATATGTACTCCACACCGGGGGTGTACAGTGTATAGGTGCACATACTGGACATACAGAGCAGGGCTGTCATATATGTACTCCACACCAGGGGGTGTACTGTGTATAGGTGCACACACTGGACATACAGGGGAGGGCTGTCATATATGTACTCCACACCGGGGGGTGTACGGTGTATAGGTGCACACACTGGACATACAGGGGAGGGCTGTCATGTATGTACTCCACACCGGAGGTGTACTGTGTATAGGTGCACACACTGGACATACAGGGGAGGGCTGTCATATATGTACTCCACACCGGGGGGTGTACTGTGTATAGGTGCACATACTGGACATACCGGGGAGGGCTGTCATGTATGTACTCCACACCGGGGCGTGTACGGTGTATAGGTGCACCCATGGACATACAGAGCAGGGCTGTCACACATGTGCTCCAGACCTGGGGGTGCACTGTGTATAGGTGCACATACTGGACATACACAGCAGGGCTATAACGTATGTACTACACATCGGGGGGTGTACTGTGTATGGGTGCACATACTGGACATACAGTGGAGGGCTGTCATGTATGTACTCCACACCGGGGGTGTACTATGTATAGGTGCACATACTGGACATATAGGGGAGGGCTGTCATGTATGTACTCCACACCGGGGGTGTACTATGTATAGGTGCACATACTGGACATACAGAGCAGGGCTGTCATGTATGTACTCCACACCAGGGGGTGTACTGTGTATAGGTGCACATACTGGACATATAGGGGAGGGCTGTCATGTATGTACTCCACACCGGGGGTGTACTGTGTATAGGTGCACATACTGGACGTACAGAGCAGGGCTGTCATGTATGTACTCCACAAACGGTTTACAGGCTTTGTCTTGGTTCCTAGCATGCGTTAGCATTAACTCTCGCAGGCAAACAAACTCAACTCTGCTACATCTGTTGCTCTCTGCCTCTGCTGTGCTGACAAGCTTTCTGTAGAACTTTGCTTCTTACTTTATGCTGCAACCTCTCTCTGTAGTCTGACTCTAGATCAGTACCAGGGATCTTTTCCTCCTGGCTTCAGAGGCTCCAAGCTGTGGCCTCAACATCCAGCAGAGCTGAAGGTGCTCTAGCAGGCTTAGGCAGGACACGTCTAGCAGGGACATGGACCTGTCCGTCCCCTAGCAGGGGGTACTCTCCACTGACCCCTAACTAACTAAACTTCGTCTTAGAGGGAGAGAAGAGAATGGAAAGAAGGTTCCATCATCCTCTGCAAATGTTGCTCTGCCATGCTTGCTGCCACCTTCTGGTGAACCAGGTACATTACATGAACAATAACAGTTGCCTAAAAATAGGAAATGTACAATGTGGAGGACTTGGAATAAATGCATAAAATGACACTGTGTTAGCCCATAGGAGACAGTAGCAGAGTGGCAATGGCACTCTGGGTCATTACATTCCCCCTTACTTAAGAACCAAGCCGCCCTCGGCTTGTGCTTAAGGTATATGCTCTAAGGGTACCATAAAAAAAGTTAAAGTGCTGCATAGGACCACACATACAGAGACATGGACACAGCTACCAACGGATTCCTGCCTAAATGAGTAGGATTTCTAAACATGGTTTTCCCTCTTAGAGCGAACCAAATAAATACTGCACAAAGCGCTCAAAAACTCCACAACATGGCCACAGTCTTATGTGGAGCGTGGGGGTTTCATGTACTGTAATCCTTCCACAATGCTATCCTATGCCCCCAGATAGAAGGGTGGCTTTATCCTGTATTCCCTTCCTAGCACAAAGGTCTAATCATGCTTTACGCTTCATCACCTTGATGTCTGAACAGGTAGCTACACATTTTTCCTTGGCTTGGCAATGCACAAGACCTAAGGACATACAAAACCTTGGCAAAGCACAAGGCCCTAAAACACATACAAATTGGGAGGATGAGGCAGTGCTCTCCAATCTCTCCCGGAGGACTAATCCCTCCAAACACATATTAGCAGCGCGTTAACCTTGACGTTGTTAGATCTGCTTGTGACTTACCACTTGGCTCTCCTTGTGCAGCAGAAATACAATTCATTGTATACCTAGGCTATCTAAACTGACACAAGGTACAATAAGCACCATTAGTATTAAACGTCCTCAGAGGCAGTCCATATGAGCAAAGACGATGTTAGAGCTGCCTGTGACGTATCAGACATCCTCAGAGGCAGTCCATATTGACCTTTAAAAGTAAGGTACTACCTATTTGGCTTTTTCCAGGTGGCACCTGGAAAAGAAGTATGCACAATGGGCACAAGATACTTTAGCGTTGCTGAAAACTAGAAAAAGATTAGTGCAGACAGTGCAAATATTGAAGGCAAATAGTGCAATTAAATAATGTAATAAACTAGTGCAAATAAATCAGATTAGAGTCTCTCTTTTCATGTTGGTGGATGAAATGCACCAAACGGGAATCAAATAGTGCAAACAGTTCCTTTGTAATCCACGGGAAATAATAATGTCACCATTTGTAATCCAAATGAGGTAGTAAAGTCCTTTGTAATCCACATAAGGCAATAATATTATTTGTAATCCACATGGGTAAGATGTAAAATAGAAGCACAGGTCATGAGAACCCTTTTGGCAAATGGGGCTCCCAATTAACCTGAAAAGGGGGAAAAAATGGAATGGGCTGAGCGCAACTTGGAGGTAGTTCCAGAGAATGGGTGGGGGGTCCTGACTAAAGGCCCCCATCCTAGTGAGGACACAACGGGAGCAACCTGAAATATAAAACAATGCCAACAGGCCCTCACCCTTCAGGAGTAGTCCACGCCGTGGCTCCCAGATGTCTTTGGTTCTTTCTTTAGATGAAGAAGATTATGAAGAGAGGCTCTTCAGAAGAAGGACTTCAAATCCTCCTCACTACTGCTGCTGGTAAAGGACATTAGTGGTCTGTCCTGCCTTCTATAAACCAGACGTGCAGCCACTGTGGTTCTCTGGCAACACCTGCTGTCAGACCTGGGTAGGGTCCTGGTGGTTACGCTTTTCATGGCAGCTGCCACCTTTTTTTTCACGGGTCCAGATTCTCCAGCCAGGTTACATGGAATCAGGATCTCTGACTGCATTGGAGTGGGTAGGTGTTTCACCTCACGGCGTGATGAACCTTGCATAGCCCTTTCCCTTGCCACGGCCATTTTCCAGGACAACTGGTAAACAACCTTTGGACTGAAGGAAAAGGTGTTGGTCGACACACAACCCATCATACACGTTGGTGGTACAGGCAATCCCTGGACGATGGGCTCCGGCTGAGGCTTGGTACGGAAGCACAGCACTCCATTCGCCGACTCCTGCAGGCATCCCATTCTCCCTGCAGTGGCTGGATCGTCTGGCCAGCACTCGGGTGCTGACACTGTGATGGGTGGGGGGCCTCTCCAAAAGGACAACAGCTACAACGAAGGGCCCCTGGTGGCTTACCATAGTGGTGTATTCCACCCGAGCTCCCTTGTACAGGCTGTGCCTTGCCCGCGGCAGTTAATGGCATTTCATGGAGCGCCGTCCCACAAAGAGCTCCTGCCCAGTCTTCTCATCCATGAGGAAGCCGCTGCCTCGCTGGACTGAGAACCAAACCACTGACCTGGTTCTCCGCTCCAGAGAGGGATCTCGGGACTGCGGTCGGTGCCATCCTCGAATGGCCCAGCCTTCTATGGATCTGCGGTATATCGAAAGCATGGGCTGTTACCTCTTTGGGCACCATGCTTCTTGGGCCGCGGAGTGGGAACTCCGGCCGCGCCAGCTGGCACGGGGAATGCAGGCAGCTCCTTCCCCAATCCTCTCACGAGCTGAGACACCTGGATCTCCTTCAGGTCATTGCACAGGGCAGGTCGCTCGTCACCGCAACACATTTCTCCCCAATTTGGGTTTGGGAGCGCCATCTTTTCTCTTCTCGTGCTGAAACTTACTGGAGAAGAAGGAGGAGTTTCAGGGATGGAGCTTCCACTTCCTTCCTCTTTGCTAGGATGTTTTTCCCTGTGGGCAGCGCTGGATTTTCGTGCTTCAGACAGGGGCGTTCCTCTACTTTCCCGCGCTATCTGTGCAAAAAGATGATGCGCCGTTACTGGCAAAAATGGCGAACTAACCCTTCGGATGCCGGCACCAACAGTTTTGCGCCTCTCACTCCGCAGCAAATTTAACAGAGTCATTTTTAAATGAGTTTTTGTAAATTCCGTAGGCTTTGTAGTTGTAAGACACACAGATTTATCCTGTTCGTTGATGCCAAAATTGCAGCGGGCGACCTCCCCCTAGGGCCCTTTAAGAGTACTAGTACTTGTTTCGTGACGCCAGTTGCATTGCATTGAAGCAACAAGGGCACAGGGCCCCTTTTAGTGATACTGTGGATGGTACCCAGGTGTAGGAAGAGAAGAGAATGGAAAGAAGGTTCCATCCTCTGCAAATGTAGCTCTGCCATGCTTGCTGCCACCTTCTGGTGAACCAGGTACATTACATGAACAATAACAGTTTCATAGAAATAGGAAATGCACAATGTGGAGGACTTGGAATAAATGCATAAAATGACACTGTGTTAGCCTATAGGAGACAGTAGCGGGGTGCGGAGTGGTAATGGCAGTCTGGGTAATTACACACAAACTGGACATACAGAGCAGGACTGTCACATATGTACTCCACACCGGGGGTGTACTGTGTATAGGTGCACATACTGGACATATAGGGGAGGGCTGTCATGTATGTACTCCACACCGGGGTTGTACTGTGTATAGGTGCACACACTGGACATACAGGGGAGGGCTGTCATATATGTACTCCACACCGGGGGGTGTACTGTGTATAGGTGCACT
Source organism: Bufotes viridis (assembly GCA_033119425.1). Taxonomy (NCBI): domain Eukaryota; kingdom Metazoa; phylum Chordata; class Amphibia; order Anura; family Bufonidae; genus Bufotes; species Bufotes viridis. The sequence goes on along the minus strand of CM065591.1, from coordinate 9,469,676 downwards.
CACTGGACATACAGGGGAGGGCTGTCACATATGTACTCCACACCGGGGGTGTACTGTGTATAGGTGCACACACTGGACATACAGAGCAGAGCTGTCATGTATGTACTCCACACCGGGGGGTGTACTGTGTATAGTTGCACACACTGGACATACAGAGCAGGGCTGTCACATATGTACTCCACACCGGGGGGTGTACGGTGTATAGGTGCACACACTGGACATACAGAGCAGGGCTGTCATGTATGTACTCCACACCGGGGGGTGTACTGTGTATAGGTGCACACACTGGACATACAGGGGAGGGCTGTCACATATGTACTCCACACCGGGGGGTGTACTGTGTATAGGTGCACACACTGGACATACAGAGCAGGGCTGTCGCGTATGTAGAGGGGCGGTCGGCTCTTGGCGGGGGCCGCGGGATGTTTGCATTCTCAGATCACAATGTTAATTTCGCTCTCTTGGACGACGGTCGCACTCAGTCTTCCAGTTTCACATTTTTCTGCTCCGGGCCTCAGTCATTACTGTGTATATGGAGTGTGGGAGGTGATCCTAAGGACCACGTAGTCATCATCCACTGCTGCCTCTTCTGCAGGCTCCATGCTGACTGTCTCCAGAATTATAAAGAACCTGTAGATCAGGGGGCAGCAACCTCTAGCAGGGGTGAAACTACAACTCCCAGCAGATCAAATAGATATGAGATAGATAGATTATTTATATATATATATATATATATATATATATATATATAGCCTTAGGCCCCTCTCACACGAGAGAGTTTTCCTCGCGGGTGCAATGCGTGACGTGAACGCATAGCATCCGGACCCATTCATTTCAATGAGTCTGTGTACACGAGCGTTTGCGTTGCATGAAAATCGCAGCATGTTCTATATTCTGCGGATATTCATAAAAGTGAATGGGGCTGCGTGAAAATCGTCAGTTTTTTATCACGCGCTTGAAAAACGCATCAAAACGCATTGCACACGTGCGGAAATAACTGAATAACTGAACGCAATCGCAGACAAAACTGACTGAACTTGCTTGCAAAATGGTGCGAGTTTAACTGAACGTCATGCTTGTGTGAAAGAAGCCTTATTCCTCGCTACTATCAGCCTCCTCTCCGGCCTCGTTCCTCTCAGCCTCCTTTTTAGGTCTAGTTCCTCCCTCCTCTCAGCCTCTTCTTTGGCCGCACTCCTCTCAGCCATCTTTTTAAGTCTCGTTCCTTGCTCCTCTCAGCCTCCTCTCTAGCCACGCTCCTCACAATCTTCTTCCCTGCCTTATTTCTCTCAGCCTCCTTTTTGGGTCTCGTTCCTTGCTCCTCTCAGCCTCCTCTCTGGCCTCGTCCCTCTCAGCCTCCTATCTAGCCTCGCCCCTCTCAGCCTCCTATCTAGCCTCGCCCCTCTCAGCCTCCTATCTAGCCTTGCTCCTCAGAGTCTCCTCTCCGGTCTCGTTCCTCTCAGCCTTTTCTCCGGCCTCTTTCCTATCAGCCTCCTTTTCCAGTCTCATTCCTCGCTCCTCTCAGCGTTCTCTCCAGCCTTATTCCTCTCGGCCTTCTTTTCAGGTCTTGTTCCTCGCTCCTCTCAGCCTCCTCTCTGGCCATGTTCCTCTCAGCCTCCTTTCCGGCTTTGCTCTTCTCTGCTTTCTCTCTGGCCTCACTCCTCTCAGCCTCCTTTCTGGCCTCGTTTCTCTCAGCCTCCTTTTCGGGTCTGGTTCCTCGCTCCTCTCTGCCTTCTCTCCGGCCTCGCTCCTCTCAGCCTCCTCTCTGGCCTCGCTCCTCTCAACCTCCTCTCCGGCCTCGCTCCTCTCAGCCTCCTGTCTGGCTTTGTTTCTGTCAGCCTCCTTTTCGGGTCTAGTTCCTCGCTCCTCTCAGCTTCCTCTCTGGCCTCGCTCCTCTCAGCCTCCTCTCTGGCTTCGCTCCTCTCAGCCTCCTCTCCGGCTTCGCTCCTCTTAGCCTCCTCTCTGGCTTCGCTCCTCTCAGCCTCCTCTCTGGCTTCGCTCCTCTCAGCCTCCTCTCCGGATTCGCTCCTCTCAGCCTCCTCTCTGGCTTCGCTCCTCTCAGCCTCCTCTCCGGCTTCACTCCTCTCAGCCTCCTCTCCGGCCTCTTTCCTATCAGCCTCTTTTTCCAGTCTCATTCCTCGCTCCTCTCAGCGTCCTCTCCGGCCTCATTCCTATTAGCCTTCTTTTCAGATCTTGTTCCTTGCTCCTCCCAGCCTCCTCTCCGGCCATGTTCCTCTCAGCCTCCTTTCCGGCTTTGCTCTTCTCTGCTTTCTCTCTGGCCTCACTCCTCTCAGCCTCCTTTCTGGCCTCGTTTCTCTCAGCCTCCTTTTCGGGTCTAGTTCCTCGCTCCTCTCTGCCTCCTCTCTGGCCTCGCTGCTCTCAGCCTCCTCTCCAGCCTCGCTCCTCTCAGCCTCCTCTCCAGCCTCGCTCCTCTCAGCCTCCTTTCCAGCCTCGCTCCTCTCAGCCTCCTCTCCCGCCCGCGCAGATCTCCAGCCTCCGGGCCTCTCACTTCTAGAAGTCCATCAGGACTGAGGAGGGAATCATTTATCTATCATAGTTTTTGGTGATTAACCAAAGCATCATTTTGCTGCCAGAGGAGCGCAGTGTAATTTGCTGGTAATTTGAATGAATTTTCCCCTCTTTCGGGCCGGCGTACCCTACGATGTTTAATTTATGAGACGACCCCTTCCAGACGGAACCTTTATTGTGAAAGATAGTAATTAATGTCCCAGTCCGCCTGGTTAATGCTCTTCTGCGCACACGGCGGGGAAGTTGAAGGTAAGAAACAGTTTACAGTCGCTATTAGGTTTAATTACGCTTAATGACGGTTGGAGCCCGTGTACAGGAACGTCTCGCAGTCGTTGCGCTCCTCGCCGCGTTTTCCCAGGCTCCTCGTTCTCTACCCTTGATGGTGCCACTGTGTCCCATCCTCGTGTTTGTTTCACTCTACAAAGTCATTGCTGCGAGGCAGCACTAATGAGACACCTGTTTCCGTGGAGATGTAAGGACCGCGCAGGTCCTCGTCTGCACCAAAGTAATAGGTCGGCGATGGAAACCGTTAACCCTTCAAGGGCTACGTCTATCACAGACATCAAATCGTTCAACGTTCTACTGCAGCTTATTAACGGGAGGAAAACACCATGAATTATCTAAAGAGGGGGAAAAACTGAGATCCCGTCAGAGAATACGTCAGAAATATCAGGTACAGGTTGTCAAGGTTTAGCTCTGGAAAAGTTGTCAGAAAGCAGATGAACACTCCATAGTATAAAGGTGAAAACTGACCGAAGTTGGAGCTTCACTTTAAAGTGTCCATCTGGCTTTGAACCCAGATTTGTGGTTAACATATAGAATTAAAGGGGTATTCCAGTGTTACCGAGCGATTGAAAGTGACAAAATAGAGCAAGGAAATTTTGCACTTACTAATCTGTGGCGGTCCAGTAGTGAGACCCCACTAATCCTGTATCATCATGTATTATACTCCAGAGCTGCACTCACTATTCTGCTGGTGCAGTCACTGTGCACATAGATTACTTATCCTGTACTAATCCTGTATCATCATGTATTATACTCCAGAGCTGCACTCACTATTCTGCTGGTGCAGTCACTGTGTACATACATTACTTATCCTGTACTGATCCTGAGTTACATCCTGTATTATACTCCAGAGCTGCACTCACTATTCTGCTGGTGGAGTCACTGTGTACATACAATACTTATCCTGTACTGACCCAGAGTTACATCCTGTATTATACTCCAGAGCAGCACTCACTATTCTGCTGGTGCAGTCACTGTGTACATACATTACTTATCCTGTACTGATCCTGAGTTACATCTTGTATTATACTCCAGAGCTGCACTCACTGTTCTGCTGGTGGAGTCACTGTGTACATACATTACTTATCCTGTACTGATCCTGAGTTACATCCTGTATTATACTCCAGAGCTGCACTCACTATTCTGCTGGTGCAGTCACTGTGTACATACATTACTTATCCTGTACTGATCCTGAGTTACATCTTGTATTATACTCCAGAGCAGCACTCACTATTCTGCTGGTGGAGTCACTGTGTACATACATTACTTATCCTGTCCTGATCCTGAGTTACATCCTGTATTATACTCCAGAGCTGCACTCACTATTCTGCTGGTATAGTCACTGTGTACATACATTACTTATCCTGTACCGATCCTGAGTTACATCCTGTATTATACTCCAGAGCTGCACTCACTATTCTTCTGGTGCAGTCACTGTGTACATACATTACTTATCCTGTACTGATCCTGTATCATCATGTATTATACTCCAGAGCTGCACTCACTATTCTGCTGGTGGAGTCACTGTGTACATACATTGCTTATCCTGTACTGATCCTGAGTTACATCCTGCATTATACTCCAGAGCTGCACTCACTATTCTCGTGGTGGAGTCACTATGTACATACATTACTTATCCTGTACTGATCCTGAGTTACATCCTGTATTATACTCCAGAGCTGCACTCACTATTCTGCTGGTGCAGTCACTGTGTACATACATTACTTATCCTGTACTGATCCTGTGTTACATCCTGTATTATACTCCAGAGCTGCACTCACTATTCTGCTGGTGCAGTCACTGTGTACATATATTACTTATCCTGTATCGATCCTGAGTTACATCCTTTATTATACTCCAGAGCTGCACTCACTATTCTGCTGGTGGAGTCACTGTGTACATACATTACCTATCCTGTACTGATCCTGAGTTACATCCTGTATTATACCCCAGAGCTGCACTCACTATTCTGCTGGTGCAGTCACTGTGTACATACATTACTTATCCTGTACTGATCCTGAGTTACATCCTGTATTATACTCCAGAGCTGCACTCACTATTCTGCTGGTGCAGTCACTGTGTACATACATTGCTTATCCTGTACTGATCCTGAGTTACCCTCTATTATACTCCAGAGCTGTACTCACTATTCTCGTGGTGCAGTCACTGTGTACATACATTACTTATCCTGTACCGATCCTGAGTTACATCCTGTATTATACTCCAGAGCTGCACTCACTATTCTGCTGGTGCAGTCACTGTGTACATACATTGCTTATCCTGTACTGATCCTGAGTTACATCCTGCATTATACTCCAGAGCTGCACTCACTATTCTCGTGGTGGAGTCACTATGTACATACATTACTTATCCTGTACCGATCCTGAGTTACATCCTGTATTATACTCCAGAGCTGCACTCACTATTCTGCTGGTGCAGTCACTGTGTACATACATTGCTTATCCTGTACTGATCCTGAGTTACATCCTGCATTATACTCCAGAGCTGCACTCACTATTCTCGTGGTGGAGTCACTATGTATGCAGATTACATTATTTATCCTGAGTTACATCCTATATAATACTGCAGAGCTGCACTCAATCATCTTCAGGCTTTAGGCCTCTTTCACACAAGCGTGTCCGGATGGCTTGTGGATGTGTTCAGTTTTGCCTGCGATTGCGTTCAGTTCAGTTTTTTCCGTTTTAATGCGTTTTTCACGGAAGGTTTACAAACAACATCTCTTAGCAACCATCAGTGGAAAATGCATCGTACCCGCACTTGCTTGCGGATGCAATGCGTTTTTCATGCAGCCCCGTTCACTTCTTTGGGGCCAGAGCTGTGGGAAAAACGCAGAATATAGAACATGCTGCGATTTTTACACAAAGCAGAAGTGATGCGTGAAAATCACCGCTCATGTGCACAGCCCCATAGAAATGAATGGGTCCGGATTCAGTACGGGTGCAATGCGTTCACATCACGCTTCCGTTGGGGAATTACCTTCTGTGAAGTCTCCTCAGGCGGAGTGTTCTCTGATGAAGTAAAAACACTGTTCCCCCTTACATTGTAGGAGCTTCTGTCAGTAAGATTACTTATTGTTTACAATAACAGGCAGCAGAATATTGAATGCTGCTCTGAAGAATAAGTACAAGATATATGGGAGCAGTGTGTTGTCTGTATGAGGTGGCGTAGTAGCAGGATCATTTTCATGAGCATGTCCCCACACACTGCAGGGACTGGTCCCAGTTCTAATGATGGTTATGACTGTTGGCTTTACTAGACTGAAATGCGTCAGTAATGCTTGTGTTTTGGTTGATGTTTTAGGTGGTACCTGAAAAATGTGGCTGTTATGGTTTTTGAGGGCTGCCTCCTGGTGTGTCATGTGGTAGAGGCCGAGTGCCCAATTACAGGTGTGGTTAACGCTAGTTTGTGGACTATAAAAGTTTCACATTTTAGGGCAAATATGAAAATGATGTGGATTTTTTTTCGCCGTTTTGCAAAAAAGAAACCAAAAACAAACTGAGCAGATGTTATAGCATAAACCTACTCCAACTGTGATTCCAGTCTGTGCCTGTCGCGGGCAGCCCAAGAAGCGGCAAATTTATGAGGAGGCGACTTGGTAAATTCGGTGCATCCCTTTCCCATAGGCCAGGGCTGGCCAACCTGCGACTCTCCAGCTGTTGCAAAACTACAACTCCCAGCATGCCCAGACAGCCTTCAGGTATCAGCCTACAGCAGGGCATGGTGGGAATTGTAGTTTTACAACAGCTGGAGAGCCGCAGGTTGGCCACCCCTGCCATAGGCTTTTGACTAAGGCCTCATGCACACGACCGTGTATTTTCGGTCCGCAAAATGCTGAACTGCAAAATTCGGACGATGTCCGCGTTGTGTCTGTTTCTTTGCCGTCCCTCGCGGCCCACTATAGGACATATCGTACCGCCAGACGTACAGATGCTGAAAGCCCAGGGATCATCTCCAGAAGACGGATCCTCATCACCTGGACGTCATCCGTATTTTGCAGACCGCGTGTGTAGCCGTCTTCGTAAATACGCCCCCCCTACATTTGGACGCCTCTTTTTCACAATGTAAGAACCCTGTAAAAAGCCAGGACACGTTGCTCCATGAGACATGAAAAGCAGTTAGAAAAGGCAAGCAGGCATGCAGGGGTTAAGTGAGCGGCCACCCTTTCCGATTATCTGGATTGCAAGCTCTTGGTCCCGCCGAGCTGGTACGCGGTGGGGGGGGGGAGGTTTTTTCCGTAGTACTTTCCTCGGCTCTAGTACCTTCACGCTTCCGCCCGCTTCTCATGTATTTCGCCTATTATGTGGTGTTCAGAGGATCTCAGGATGCTTAAGGCTGTGAAAATGAGCACTTTGCCTCTTCTCTGTATCCCTGTTCTTAGACTTCAGAGCCGGCTCGGCTGACTTTCCTAGTTATAACTGAGCGCTCTACCCTCTCATTTACCGCACAGTGGAAAGGGATTGTTAAAGCCCAGGCTTTTGCTCTCTTTGCTCTTCACATCATCAGTCAGAAGGTAATTGACTGATAATGTCATGTGCAGAAAATAGCACAGCGTGAGCCTCAGAAGCTGCTCTCTGTGCACTGGTAGGATCTGTTCAGAAACTTTAAGCAGCCTGTCAAGCGCTGGGACGGATAGCTAACAGTGTTTAGTGTCCTCTTAACCCCTCTCCTGCCAGTAAGCAAACCGATACCGCCACACGTAGATGATATGGCTGCATATAAGTGCCAGCGGGAAGCCCCCAGTGCGAAACCTATGCCAGGACCCCCCAATCATCATGTGCCTGTCACGCACTTAGCTGTCGAACCCGTCCTTTCTATGGTAGCGCTGTTGGTGTTGCGCTATCTCTGTGGCAACCAGCAGGTCTGGTCGGCCTATAAGTGAGCAGGAACGGCAGGCCAATCAGGCTCAGCGCCAGCGTACCGTGCGTGCTGGCAGCAGGGCGGGTTGGCCTGTCAGATAGCAAGGACCCTTGGTCAGTCAGGCTCGGCACCAGCATCCTGTGCTTCCTTACAGCAGGATATTTATTCGGATAATTGCCGGCCACTACCGCCTGCGATTGGTCCTCCTGCCTCACAAGCGTGTTTTGTATAAAGTTTTGAATTCCTGTATCTCCACCTTTTGGCTTGTTTGTCTCTTCGCTGCAGATTGAACCACCAGATTGACTGTGTTTGTCCCATTTTGTGGTTCTGACGTGACTCTCTGGTTTTGATTTAGGCTTCTTTGATTCGGATTTGGTCCTAGTCATGCCTCTCTGGTTCTGACCCGGTCTGTCTGACTATCTCTTTACTCCCCCCTTTCCTGTTTAGGTCCTGTACACTTAGCCAGGTTAGGGGCCGTTGCCCAGTTGGGGGCTGCCGTTTAGGGTAGATCATCCAAATAGGTAGGGACGGTGGTGTGGGTGGAATTTAGGGCTGCACTATTCCCTAACTAATGTGACAGCGCCATTTAGGCTCTGTTCACATCTTGAGGTATACGTTGGTGGTATTCCTTGATGTACAGTATACGGTACCTCCAAACTATCCATTGGCCCACTGCAGCCAGTGTATGCCAAGAGTGTTCTTTTGTCATGTGTTGGGACAGTACTTTTTGGCCCCATGCACACGACCGTTGTTTGTTTCCTCGTCCGTTTCGTTTTTTTTCATGGATAGGATGCTTCCCCATTCATTTCAATGGGTCCGTCAAAAAATGCGGATGGTCAACCGTTTTTGTTCCGCATCCGTGATCCGTGTTTTCATTCCGTCAAAAAAATAGTGCATGTCCTATTTTTTTCACGTTTGCGGACAAGGATAGGCATTTTTACAATGGATCTGCCATAAAAAGCGGATCCGTCAAAAAAAACGGTCCATCATCCGTTTTTTTTGACGGACCCAAAATTTCAAGGAGGAGGGGACGTGGAGGCAGGCAACGGTCGTGTGCATGTAGCCTTTGCTGTATAAAAGCATCTCATCCGATGGAAGGAGAAAGTAGGAGAACGTATACTGTTAGGGTCCATTCACATGTCCGCAATTCCGTTCCGCATTCTGCGGAACGGAATTGCGGACCCATTAGTTTCAATGGGGACAGACGATGTCCTGGCTGGGTCCGCAATTGCGGATCCGCACTTCCGGGTCCGCAATCGCGTTCCCGAAAAAAATAGAACATGTCCTATTCTTGTCCGCAATTGCGGACAAGAAAAGGCATTTTCTATGAGAGTGCCGGCGATGTGCGGTCCGCAAATTGCAGAACGCACATCGCCGATGTCCGTGTTTTTCGGATCCGCAAAACACACACGGACGTGTGAATGGACCCTTATACTGGTATAACGTCTAAACAAGGGACACAATAGACAATAAACTGTGTGCTGGAGACTTCCATTGGCGGTATACCCCTGATGTAAGGCTCTGACATCCCAAAATGAGATGTGAGCGGCGCCTTATAATACTGGTGTCCTGTCCCCTCGGGCACCATGACGCTCCCTAAAATTGGTTCTGTTCTTCAGCTGTCGTTTCAAGACCTTTCATTGTAAATGAATTTTCCTACAATATGGCAAAGACAAGGCTCCCAACCGTCCAGGTTTTTTGGGGGGACCGTATAAGAAAAATGGGTCTTAAGGGGGCTTCATGGGAGTTCCTCTGCAAGTAGATGGTAAAAAGTCATGTTAGTGGAGATTCATATGTTGGGTGGTATCTCTTAATTCTATTGAGCGTCACACAGCTGATAGGTGGGGGTGTTGGGAGTCGGACCTCCATCCCGAGGATAGGTCATCAGTATGTAAACCCCAGAGAACCCCTTTAATCATCTTGAGCTCTTCCTTGTGGAGCTACATCAAGCAGAAATGTATTTGTGATCCCACAATGACACGTAAGGGATGCCATACATACAGTATACTTCTATTCTCTCAGTGTAAATCCCCTGTCCCAAACCCACATGTTCACGAGGGGCAAATAATAGGAGGCCAATTAACTCATCAGTATCTTGTTGGATGCAAATCGCTAAAGTCTGCATCCCGTGCAACCCTGGAATATCATTAAAATCTGGTGACGTTCAGACACTGAGGTAGGAATGACGAGAAGTCTGGAGCAGAAGCATTTATGGATCCCCCCATTTTATATCTATCCTGCCGGCTACGCCAAAATGTCAAGAGAGATTCACAGAATGAGTCTCCGTGTTTGAACAAGCTTTGACTTTTGTATTCAGTTGCTTTCTCTTCATTCACCGTCTCCCATGCCGCAGCAATCAAGATGTTTCACTTTCTCAGAAAAAAAAGTGGCTTTTGAATGTATGGTGTGAAAATGTGTTGATCTCTTGTATGAATACAGATTTTGTATAAAACAAAAGGAAAAGTGTAGGTTATCCGGGTAACTGAATAATTTCTGTGCACACAAGACCAATTACCCCTAATACACGGCTTTCGTCTTTCATATGCACATACAAAAGGATGCTTAGCTCTTTGCAAGTCTAACGCTTGTTGTCATATGGGAAATAGATAAATTGTGACTTAATGGAAGATCACATCAAGTAACACCATATAGGATTTACCGTGGAACAGTCCCATGTATTGACAAGGTCAGAACTCATTGACCTAACATTTACCACCTGAATCATGCATAGGTGTGAAATGTTCATGCACTGGCTCCTCAGGGGCGTGAGCAGCAAAAAGCTTGATGGTCCCATGATTTTAGCATGACTGCTATGTGAGTGCAGCTTGCTGTATTAGATGTGCCTAAATGATAACCTGCTAAACCACTACTTCTCAAACTGTGAGGTGGGTATCACCAGTGACACACTCCCTAGTCATTCATGAAGTGCAGCCGGTGTATCTCTTTTGACAGCAGAGACCATATGCGGGTTTTTTGTCCAGGTTTTTGTGCTTATTTTAAAGGTGAGTTCTAGTTTATGCCCTGAACACTGAAGATTTATGCCCAATTTAGCTGTTTTTTATGTCATTACTTTCCTTCCCCTGTTCTCGGCATCACTGCATCCTGGCAGGATGTTTACAGGCAGAACTTCCTGTTTTCATCAGCTTCCTGTTAGACCATCTAGCAGGCTTTGCTCCCTCTAGCTAACATGGAGAGGGGAAGCGTGACTACTGATGAGGGAACAGTGTGAAGAATGGAGCAAGCCCTGAGAAACATTACAAAGCAAAGCATGCCGGGATTGGTTAGAAAATCCAGCAGGAAGTTCAGCATGTAAACATCCTGCCGGAATGCAGTAATGCCGAGAACAGGGGAAGGAAAATGCTGACATAACAGGTATGTGGGGCAAGAATATGCAGTGTTTAGGGTACTCTAGGCAGATAAAGGAAGTCATTATGAAACTGGAGAACCTTTTTAATGTGGGATAAATTGAATTTTGGCATGGACTACGACCAGTAATGATTCCTGGGGTCACCATCTTCTATCTAGTAAAGCACAGTAGAAACTATGCTTTTTTTTTTTTTTTCATTTTTAAACCATGATATTTCCATACAAAGTAAAACATCCAAATTATTATTTCCATTTCTTAAACCTTACCCACCCAATTCCCTCCCAAAGTCCCACCCTTTGCGATGCGTCTCCCCATCCCCTCCATCAAAAAAATAAAAATATACGCAACGGGGAAAGTGGGAGGTAAAGGCAGGAAATATTAGAAATTCCATTCTCCCCATACCTTAAACCATTTATCCTCAGAGTTTCTTTGTTAATATAAAATATATTTATAACTTTTGATCTTATTCACAAGCTTTAACCATTTATACTTGGAGTATTAGATCAGAACCAAGCGCCTTGCCAAAAACATCATTTTAACCAGAAGAATCCTTTTATATTTATGGCGCCCAACCTTGGAAAGATCACTCGGAACCCAAGATTAACACAAATGGAATCACCACTTTCAATTTTTGCGTAAGATAGTTATGGATTGCCCCCCAGTATTCTTTTAGTTCTACTCTTCACAATATTAAAACCGCGCTGCTCTCCGATAACTCTACTTCAGCATGTGCCGACAGTCATCAATACGCCAATTACTGTCTTCGTGCCATCTATTCGCCTCTCCTATATCGGTCAAGACCAGATAGTGAAGCACCGCAATGAGTTTTAATCCCAAACCAGCCTTTTATTATACAAGCGTATCAGACAATTTGATATACTCTCTTTTTGTGGTAAAACGAAATCCCGTCCAATGATCACTTGCAAGTTTTTTATCTTAATACAGAGAAATGGAAATTGTGCCGCAAATTGCGATCATGCCACAGTTTTGCTGCCACAACTTTTTAGTCTATTTGCCAAGTCACAAATCTTTTCGAAATCCAGAGAAGTTCATTCCAAGCAACCACTGAGCACAACGGTGAGATAAAGACGGTGCGAGCCGGGCTTTATCATAATGAAATGACAGGACAATAAGAAAGGTAACATCTCCATACAGTGTGTCTGCCTCTATTATACCGCAGCTTGTGTTTGCCATCTCTAGCCTTATTACGCGTGTCTGAGCGACGTGGTCACAGAACAATGGAGCTCTGTCACAATGCTGAAATCTATATGGCATGTGGGAAATGTATTCTGGTGCACGCAGACTAGATTAAAGTGGGAAACAGCGCAAAACTGAGAGATGGATGAATTTTGACTGCATATTAAGCGTAGCTGTAGACCAAGGTGACACCACCTGATAGACATCTCCCTGGATTATATCACATATGGGCGGCTCAAGAAAAAAATCCTCAGCGCCTCCCGACTGTCACAAATTATTTTTTCCATTCTTCCCTCCATCATCCTCTGAATTTTAAGCAGGAAGTCAGTGCACACCCCACATAGAGCGGTTGCACCAGGGATGATGGCAATGCTCTCCGCCATCTGCTTTCTTGCTTTTGTTGATTGACTTTGGCGAGCAGTTGGGTGAGCTCATTCCCCAGGCGACCATCCAACAGGTCCATTCACCAAAGTTGGAATTTTCATGGGTTTGTGTCGGTCAACTGCAAAAGTCATAGGGGGAGGTTTATCAAACCGGTGCAAAGTAGGACTGGCTTAGTTGCCCCTAGCAAGCAATCAGACTCTACCTTTCATTTTCCAAAGGAGCTGTCAAAAATAAAAGGTGAAATCTGATTGGTTTTTATGGGCAACTAAGCTAGTTCTACTTTACGGCAGTTTGATAAATGACCCCCATAATTTTTTGAGGTGTCCCTTAATTGAAGTCCATGCGAACATTTCGGAAACCCTGAGTTGACCACCCAAACTTGCAGTAAAAAGTGGTCATCTAGAGGGCCTTCTGCACTTTCTCTCTCTCTCTCGACCCTCGAATACTGGTGAGGATGCATATGCAATGACTGGGGAGAAGGAAAAGCCGCCAGCAGAAAACTCTGGCGGTGGATTATCTCTCTGCGAATAATAGGATTGGGCAGTTGAAATTCATTGTGCCCTATCCTTATCTCTCCCAAATCCCCTATCCATATCTCTCCCAATATCAGTCTTTGGGTAAGAGTTGGGAGGCCCCACATGTGGCCAGCTTTGGAGTGCTCTCTTCTCTCTTGATAGACTGATACGCTACCTGTGCGATCCACCCTCCCGTCCTGTGCTCTTCTCCCAATCTAGTCTCTGTCTGACACAATGCAACATGTGTGATCTGCCCTCTCCGAATACTTTCTCCCCTCCTCCCTCTCTGATCTGCTGCGTACAAACTTCCCCTTCCCTGCTGCTGTCTCTGACACGAAGATGAAGTTATGGTGTTTGCTCGGCACTCCATGGACAGGTTCTTAGGTAGGATCCTACTCCCTATGTCAATATTAACAGAGACGCTGGCACTCCAAACGTGAATATAAATGTGCTGAAAGGAATCCAAAATTGTCAGACCAAGATGTTTCAGATAATGGGATTTCACCACAGGAACAGAGTGAATAGCAATAAATGCGTGGTCTAGTGCGGCCTCTGTCGCTGGAGAATGGAGCAGAGAAAGATGACACCGCTATCTGTGTCAGCGGCAGCAGCACAGGCAGCTAGGTGCAGGACTTGCACGGACTCTACATAATACAGTGGTACACTATTTTAAAGGTTGCTTCATTTTGCATTTAGGTAGCAAAAAACAAAAGAAATTTCAGTGCAAAGGTGTTCATAGTCCTTACAATTTGCACTGTATCGTCCTGAGAGACCATGTTTCGGTTTAGTTCAATAGACTTTTTGCCTAAAACATTAGACCGGTTCCTGGAATCTACAGAAATAAGTCTTTCCCTGTCATATGAGATTTTAAAGAGCACCTGCAAGCAGGATCAATCCCATTAAATCAGGCATATTTTCTAGTAGGGTTGATCCTGCTGAGTAAAACAATGCCTTATTTATCTCTTTTCATTGCCACATTCCAGAGTTGTATCCTATTTTGTTAATATACAAATTAATGAGTGCACCAAGGGGCGATCCTAGCCCCCCGAAGTACAGATCTTTACTGCCCTGCACCTGCAGCCACTCCCACCTTAAAGGGGTTTTCCTCAGGATAGGGGTTATCTTCAGAATAGGTCATCAGTATCTGGTCGGTGGGTCTGACACCTGGGACCTATGACCCTCACTGTGACCTGTTACATGGGCACTTGGCATCTGTGTAGATCTCATGGTCATATGTGCCCGCATTGCTGATGTTTTAATATATGCAAATGAGCCTCTAGGAGCAATGGGGGCGTTGCCGTTACACCTAGAGGCTCTGCTCTCTCTGTAATTGCCGCGCCAGCTGCACTTTGATTAACATTGCCAGGCAGTGTAAGCGTTATCACACCTGACCCTGTCAATCAAAGTGCAGAGGGCGTGGCAGGTACAGAGAGAGCGGAGTCTCTAGGAGAAAGGGCAACGCCCCCTCTCATTTGCATATATTAAAATCAACACAGATGCCTTCAGCTGCCTACTGCACATGTAACAGGTCAGCCAGTTAGGTCGGTACAAGGACAGATGCCCTTTAATTTGTCACCTGTATAAATTGTTCCAAAGGCTAAACCCAAGATCTGAACAGACAGCAACAGCATTCTGGAATTGTTATGTTTTTCGTTATTTTTTTGTTTTGTTTGTTTTTGCAGAAAATTGGTATTTATTTTCCAAATATTTTAAATGAATGAATTTCCATCCTTGTCTGCCTCACGATATTCACACCCAGAAGAGATTGAACCGGCGGTATCGGCAGGAGAAGCTCTCCAAGTACCTCGCGGTCATCTTCACAACCCGGGGGGGGGAAGGAAAGAGTTTTCCATTTTAGGTTTCC
The DNA here is from genome assembly GCA_033119425.1 of Bufotes viridis. Classification (NCBI taxonomy): domain Eukaryota; kingdom Metazoa; phylum Chordata; class Amphibia; order Anura; family Bufonidae; genus Bufotes; species Bufotes viridis. Next base: position 9,454,660 of record CM065591.1, on the reverse strand, counting down.
TAAATTGGGCAAGCATGAGCGAGTGCAAAGTTTTTCTTGATAAAACCATTATAAGATGTGATTATCCCCCTCATTTAAAGAGAAAGGCACCGAGGAATGGAAGCCCGTGTGCATGTGCGCTCTCTAATTAGATTCACGGCGCGGAGGAAAGTAACTCTCTCGGAGTCAGGACTGTGATTAAGCAGTTTACACTTTGGTAGCGAGATCAGCGGTACAACTTTTCCTGCTGCAATGTCTCATTTCCAATTTACATCTCAAAGAGGTGTGACCTTAACTGTAGTTCTGCTTCTCTACTGTGTCTCCGAGCCATTAGATTCTGGTTTTATACGTGACAGGCAACACTCGTTCCATATGCTAAGGACTGCTAAACACATTCAGGTGTCTCTTTAATTTGACGAGAACGCCCAGCAGAAATACATATTTATGGACTTTTTCCCGCAGCCGACTCTACTTTTGGACCTATTTTGTATTATTATTTTTTGGTATTTTTTTTTTTTCCTTATTTTTTTTTTTTTTAGCAATCGCACCTTTTTTGAATATGCAACTTTTCGTTCTAATGACGCAGCTGTCACCTTTTTTTGTAGAGCGGGGTAAGTCTCACCTCTAAATCTAGATTTTGGAATCTGAAGACACAAAGAGCTCCTCTAATTTTCTTGCCTTTTCTTGTGTGGTAACGAACAAGGACAGGAAAGTGAGTCCTTAGATGAGGCGATGTTTTGAAGGCCGCAGATGGGAGCATATTGATGTTTGGAGATCAGGGGCTTCACCGGAGAAAGACGTTGCTCACAGGAAAGCGCTACTTGAAAATGAAAAACCGCTTTGTACGTAGATGATGCATGTATAAAAAAAATGTAGCTATGAATCCTCATAGGCCACTTGTTTTTTTTGCTCTGAACGCTGCAGTAAATGTAAGAGTTGTGCTTGCTCTGGGGTTGCCATGGTAACATGTACAGACTGTCACTCCATGGACATCCTGTCAGGTGACCTTAGCTCAAGAGCGCGTTCATGAGTCTAGATCACATGACAGAATGTTGATACACTGAAAAATGTCTGTCCATTCTACCATGACAACCTCAGAGCAAGCAGAACCACACCATTACATTAGCCTCTAGGAGCAATGGGGGCGTTGCCCTTACACCTAGAGGCTCAGCTCTCTCTGCAACTGCCGAGCCCTCTGTACTTTGACTGAAAGGCGTTATAATTTTTTCAGAGCCTGGCCCGTTCAAAGTGCAGAGGGTGCGGCAGTTGCAGAGAGAGCTGAGCCTCTAGGTGTAACGGTAACGCCCCCGTTGCTCCTAGAGGCTCATTTGCATATATTAAAACATAATTTTTCTCAGCATTGCGGGCACATATGAACATGTGCCTGCAATGCTGGCGAGCGCACATGTAACAGGTCAGACAGTGTCACAGGTACAAAACTGCTGACAGATGCCCTTTAAAGAGGAATTCCAGTATTTTGATATTTGATATTAATAACCAGTCCTCCGAATAGGCCATCAGATCGGGGGTCTCTGCCACCCAGCACCGTCGCCAATCAGTTGCACGGGAGTAGCTCCGGCGCCAGAACTACACAGCTCCCGCCATTGTGTAGTGGACAGCGCTGCTCCCAGTGAAGTGAATGGTAACCAGCTCTGTCCACTACACACACCTTATTTGTGGGGGAGCAGGGTGTTCGACCCCCACCGATCTGATATTGATAAAGCCCCTTTAAGGCTCCATGGAGTCACTGTCGCAGTATGGTTTCCACATTGTAGCAGGCTGCAGTCTCTGTACACATATTGGGGGTCATTTATTTAGACCGGTGTTTTAGACACCGGTCTTAATAGCCCTTAGATTGAGGTGGATCCGATGAAGTTACGAAGAGGCGCCAGCCTTTACATGACCTCAGCGGATCCAAATGTAAGACCGCTTTTTTGCTGTCTTACACTTAGCCCATCTTCTACGCTTAAAACAGGTGTAGAAAATGATGAATGAGACGAGCCTGCCGGAACGACCCCGCCTACGCCACGCTCATTTTTTAGACCTGGTGTGAATGGGGAAAAATTGCAGATTGTGGCGCTAATAACCTCTGCGCCACAATCTGCACCAGGTATACACCAGAAAACTGGCGTATATCTGATAGTAAATGACCCCTTTGTGTTTTCCCATACTGGCAGACTCCAACCCTTTACCATTGATTAGAAATTCAACATTAGGGCTACATGGTGATACCCGTGGCCTTTAACAGCCGCAGATGGGAACCTGCGATACAAGTGGTAAGAACCTCCACGTAACAGTCATGTTATACCGCAGGACACATTATAAGTTCCTAGGAGCATAAACTCCCTGTCTTGCCCCTCCAGACCACCAGGACATGCCTTAGTGCTGAAGCGATGGTGTATTGCAGGGATGCTCAACCTGCATTTCTCCAGCAGTTGTAAAACTACAACTCCCACCATGCCCTGCTAGAGGCTGATAGCTGTAGGCTGTCTGGGCATGCTGGGAGTTATAGTTTTGCAACAACTGGAGGGCCACAGGTTGGGCATCCCCAGTGTATTGTCAGGAGTGTCTAAATGACATGTCATAGACGGATGTGGTCGCTTGCATTGCCAGTTAGATGGAGGAACCATGCAGAGGTTTTGATGCACCCGGGACCAGGACATTCGACTACACCTTTTGCAGTCTAAGTAAAGAAAATGCTGGACAGATCAGGTCACCAGCGCATTGCATTAAACATGTAAGGCTACTTTCACACTCGCGTTTTGGCTTTCCGTTTGTGAGATCCGTTCAGGGCTCTCAGCAGCGGTCCAAAACGGATCAGTTTGCATTCTAATAATGCATTCTGAATGGATAAGGATCCGCTCAGAATGCGTCAGTTCAGTCCCCATTCCGCTCTGGAGGCTGCTTGCAGCGTTTTGGTGTCCGTCTGATGAAACTGAGCCAAACGTCCTGGCGCACAATGTAAGTCAATGGGGACGGATCCATTTTCACTGACACAATAGAAAATCCGTTTCACTGACACAAAATAGTATCCGTTTTCACTGACACAATCTGGCACAATAGAAAACGGATCCATCCTACATTGACTTTCAATGGTGTTCAAGACGGATCCGTCTTGGCTATGTTAAAGATAATACAAACGGATCCGTTCTGAACAGATGCAGACGGTTGTATTATCTGAACGGATCCGTCCATGATGGATCCGTACAAAACGCGAGTGTGAAAGTAGCCTAAGAAGTAACAGAGTAAGCAAAAGCGCGATAGCAATTAACGAGCATCCACCATCATGTGCCCTTCACCAAGATAGCATGTCACTGTGAGGAATGTTGTCTTCACAACTTAAAGCCTCTGATGAGATGAGACTGAAGACGTCAGCCCGGATAAAAGAAAGAATTCTCCCTGTCATTTTCATGTCCTTAGTCAGAGATGAAATTGCAGCAAGGTGAATCCTGATCCCGGGGCGAGGACATCTCTCTCTTAAATGGAACATCTCAAGTGCATGGAGGAACCTCCTTACATTCCTCCTCCGTGGACGGCCATGACAATAGCATCACCGAAAGCTGCCACAAGAAGAATCAAAGGGGTGTTCCAAGGCTTTTTATTTTTTTTATTATCCCCCCACCCAGGGGCCAGTGGTACCTGTGTAGAGATCTATATTTATCTGCTCGCTGCCACCCAGTTCTGTCTCTGTGGTTCCCGGACTTCCGGTTAGCTTTCACGTGGACAGGGTCACATGCAACACTGCAACCAATGACTGGCCTCAGTGATGATGGGTCCCCAAGCAGAAAGTCAGTGCTGAAGTTAACAGGCAGGGACTGGACGTCCAGCCGAGACGCTACAGGCAGCAGACAAGGCCCCACAGGGGGGTGGTGGAGAATTTACACAACCCCGAACAACCCTGTTAATTATACATTGTGCTGAGTGGAATACAATATATACGTAAAGGTGTTTTCTGTTTGAATGGTTCTCGTCGCTCCTTCTCCACTTGCCACAGATGTTACTTGCCATTGCCCTTCCGTCCTACTTGACGTTTCTCTATAAAATCTGCATAAAGCAGAATAATTTTCAGGAGTAAACACGTGACCACGTCTTTCAGTAAAACCGCTGTGCAATTGACATACTTCAATGCATTTTTAACATTCCTGAGTCTTTCAACATATTTGCACACATAGAAGAGGAGTCGGGAATCTTCCTGACCTTAAAGCACCGTCCACAGGATGCAGTCAACTTACACAAGCTGAGACCATCATCCACTGACTTCTTTTTTCTTTTTTTATGGGGGCATATTCTTTTTGCGCTGAACCTTAAGTAATTCGAAAAGTTGCAGAAATGGGAGAGTGAAGAATGTGCAAATCAACACAGTAAGATGTTTTAATTATTCAGGTCCTGTGCACATTTGCATTGTTTTCCGTCTCATCAGGGTTCAGTGTTTTCAGGGCTAAGTATAAGGACCAGCAGCCATCTTTTCCGATTCCCCAATTTACATGTCTGTTCACTGTTCTCCTGCACTGAGGTGCCTCGGCCACCCGCACTCCAGGAAACTGAGGTACTGCCGGCTGCAAACTCCTACATATCCAGGTGCATAAATCCTTGCATCCCCTTCGTTTTCAGGATCGCTGGAGGTCCCACAAACCTTTACTATCTTAATCCTTCCTTCTTATTCTTTCTTGGCTTCTCAATCTCTTTCTGCTTGTAGATTACTGCATGTTAGCGCAGATATATAACGGTAGATACGGCCATCATCCAGTCAGCTCTCCACATTCTGAGAACCATCACTGATGCTATCCAGACCACTACAACCATATGTCCATCCATTACCGGAGCACATCTCAAGGACTTGGCTCAACCATTTACAACAGGATCATCCATTCATTCATAGTCTAGAAAAGTGATGGCTAAGCTGCTGTGGTGAAACTACGACTCCCAGCATGCTCCATTCATTTCTATGGAGGTCTGAGAACAGCCAAGCAAGGGTACATCTTGGGAGTCGTAGTTTTACCACAGCTGGAGTGCCAGAGGTTAGCCATCACAGGTCTAGAACATTTCCTCCATAGAAATATTATGATCACCTGAAATTTTCTTAGCCATATCGGCTCATTGCTGAGGGGCTTCCTATGCCGCATTCAAGAGCAGTCGTCTTTGACCCATGGCATTATAAGGTCTCACACGCTGCAGATTTTGGTGCAGAAATGTCCACAAATGCAAATCGGTTCCATTCACCTGAATGAAGCTTGCAGAAATCCACCTGCTGCCCTATTTAAAGAAATGGAACTGATTTTCAGTCATTGAAATTTCTGCCAAAGAATCGGCAGCGTGTGAGTGCACCCTAACTGTTGTGAAATATCTACACGCCCTGAAAGCTGTGAATGCATGCTGAGGGTTGTAGTCATAGAACAGCTGGAGAGAACAGGAGTCCAGACCTTTCTGATGTAGGATGTAATAGTAGACAGTGATGATGGTTCGAGACTAGGCAAACGTCTTCTTCCCATTCTTATTTGTTTCTTCGGCATTCAGGACATGGAAGTATGACCTTCGCAGAAGCCATTGAAAGTAGATTTTTTTTCCCCCAAAATGATGAATATATTTTTGAAAATTTGAACTTGTGAAATGAGCGCTGGTTTAGTGACCACAAGAAAAACCCAATGGATGGCGACCAAAAGTCAGACGCGCAGTATGGAAGTCACTGATGTGTTTTTCCTTCTAAAGATGCTGCAGTAAATACTCCACCAATATGATAGAAATCTACCGCAAACTTACATGAAAAATGTATAGAAATTGCCAGGAAATGTTCTATTGTGCCTGACATATGTATGGAAAAGTCACCACATGGACTGAAAAATTGATCTATTTATGTTAATAATTAGCTTTCATGAAGAGGTAAATAAGTCACTCCCCCCCCCCCCCAAACTCTATACAACTAATAAATCAGTCACAATACACATTTCAGAACAGCAACATTTTACTTGCTACTGAGGTATGATAATGTTTCAAAGACTATTGTACTTTAAATAGAACATTGTACATCTCAAGAATATAACTACTATAATACTGCTCCTATGTACAGGAATATAACTACTATAATACTGCTCCTATGTACAGGAATATAACTACTATAATACTGCTCCTATATACAAGAATATAACTACTATAATACTACTCCTATGTACAAGAATATAACTACTATAATACTGCTCCTATGTACAAGAATATAACTACTATAATACTGCTCCTATGTACAAGAATATAACTAGTATAATGCTGCCTTCTATGTACAAGAATATAACTACTATAATACTGCTCCTATGTACAAAAATATAACTACTATAATACTGCTCCTATGTACAAGAATATAACTACTATAATACTGCCTCCTATGTACAAGAATATAACTACTATCATACTGCTCCTGTGTACAAGAATATAACTACTATAATACTGCCTCCTATGTACAAGAATATAACTACTATAATACTGCTCCTATGTACAAGAATATAACTACTATAATATTGCTCCTATGTACAAGAATATAAATACTTTAATACTGCTCCTATGTACAAGAATATAACTACTATAATACTGCTCCTATGTACAAGAATATAACTACTATAATACTGCCTCCTATGTACAAGAATATAACTACTATAATACTGCTCCTATGTACAAGAATATAACTACTATAATACTGCCTCCCTATGTACAAGAATATAACTACTATAATACTGCCTCCTATGTACAAGAATATAACTACTATAATACTGCTCCTATATACAAGAATATATCTACTATAATACTGCTCCTATGTACAAGAATATAACTACTATAATACTGCCTCCTATGTACAAGAATATAAGTACTATAATACTGCTCCTATGTACAAGAATATAACTACTATAATACTGCTCTTATGTAAAGGAATATAACTACTATAATACTGCCTCCTAGGTACAAGAATAACACTACTATATTACTGCTCCTATGTACAAGAATATAACTACTATAATACTGCCTCCTAGGTACAAGAATAACACTACTATATTACTGCTCCTATGTACAAGAATATAACTACTATAATACTGCCTCCTATATACAAGAATATACCTACTATAATACTGCTCCTATGTACAAGAATATAACTACTATAATACTGCTCCTGTGTACAAGAATATAACTTCTATAATACTGCCTCCTATGTACAAGAATATAACTACTATAATACTGCTCCTATGTACAAGAATATAACTACTATAATATTGCTCCTATGTACAAGAATATAAATACTTTAATACTGCTCCTATGTACAAGAATATAACTACTATAATACTGCTCCTATGTACAAGAATATAACTACTATAATACTGCCTCCTATGTACAAGAATATAACTACTATAATACTGCTCCTATGTACAAGAATATAACTACTATAATACTGCCTCCCTATGTACAAGAATATAACTACTATAATACTGCCTCCTATGTACAAGAATATAACTACTATAATACTGCTCCTATATACAAGAATATATCTACTATAATACTGCTCCTATGTACAAGAATATAACTACTATAATACTGCCTCCTATGTACAAGAATATAAGTACTATAATACTGCTCCTATGTACAAGAATATAACTACTATAATACTGCTCTTATGTACAGGAATATAACTACTATAATACTGCCTCCTAGGTACAAGAATAACACTACTATATTACTGCTCCTATGTACAAGAATATAACTACTATAATACTGCTCCTATGTACAGGAATATAACTTCTATAATACTGCTCCTATGTACAAGAATATAACTACTATAATACTGCCTCCCTATGTACAAGAATATAACTACTATAATACTGCCTCCTATGTACAAGAATATAACTACTATAATACTGCTCCTATATACAAGAATATATCTACTATAATACTGCTCCTATGTACAAGAATATAAGTACTATAATACTGCCTCCTATGTACAAGAATATAAGTACTATAATACTGCTCCTATGTACAAGAATATAACTACTATAATACTGCTCTTATGTACAGGAATATAACTACTATAATACTGCCTCCTAGGTACAAGAATAACACTACTATATTACTGCTCCTATATACAAGAATATATCTACTATAATACTGCTCCTATATACAAGAATATACCTACTATAATACTGCTCCTATGTACAAGAATATAACTACTATAATACTGCTCCTATGTACAAGAATATAACTACTATAATACTGCTCCTATGTACAAGAATATAACTACTATAATACTGCTCCTATGTACAAGAATATAACTGCTATAATACTGCCCCTATGTACAAGAATATAACTTCTATAATACTGCTCCTATGTACAGGAATATAACTTCTATAATACTGCTCCTATGTACAAGAATATAACTACAACTCCACAGCAAGTGAATATTTAGGTTCTCTTCTTTCACGTATGAACTGATATTTTATATATTATTGTGCACAGTCTATAATTTCCTGAGTCTCCCTCAGTCTTATTCAGAGAGGCTCTTATCATGAAATAATTGAGTAGGTAACGCGGGAAGGAGCAGGTTCCCTCCATGACCTGATCTGACTCTTCCCGTCAGTAGTAAATAAAGAAGAACTAGACCGTAAAATGCCATTTCACATCCTCCAGAAGAATCTTCTATAGCAGCACATTTTATACCCGCTCCTCCTATAAACAAGCTGCTAGAGATAGGAGCCAGGAAATGAAATGTTTGGCTACAAGGGGCGGCCGTATCTATTCAGAGAGTGGAAATCCCCCGCTATAACGAGTGGAGCGCCTGCAATCTCTGTACATTATCTGACTCATTCCCTCTTTCCTACACACATTATATTGCAGATGAAATTTCCTGACAACTTGTGACAAAACAATAATCGATCAGCACATTTCTTTCTTTGCTTTCTTGCTGCCATCGAGACCATAGGAGCTTTCCTATAGAGAACCTGCTTATTTCCCTATAATACCTATTTATCTGATTCTCACCGTGCTAACATTTTATTATGTCTACTGTATCTTTATGAAAATCATGAGCATTGTCGCCTGAGTGAGTAGCGGGAGACGCCCGCCGCGTTTTATACTCCGCACTGCTTACAGTGGCTCCTGTCTGCTGCATTTGATATGATTATAGCATCATTTGTATGGTTTTGGGGCCCTGGGTGCTGCTTTGTGGGTGCAATAGCACTGACGCTTTTACATGCTGAGGATGAACTGTAGGACCTTTAAAAATGAATATATATATAAAAAAAAAGGAAAAAATCTTTAAAAAACAACACACAAGCACACTAACATACATAAAGTAATATTGGTATGCTCATCGCATCCTGTCCAATAAACAAAAAGTAAACAAAATAAATAATAGATAAATAATATAATAAAAAAGTAATGTGCAGTGGAATAACCTTTTTAGCTTTTTTTGCAAAATTAAAATTAATATAAATTACCGGTAAAATCTTTTGCGTATTTAAAGGGGTCCTCTCACTTAAGCAAATAGCATTTATTATGTAGAGGAAGGCAATTCAAGGCACTTACTAATGTATTGTGATTCTCCATATTGCTTCCTTTGCTGGCTGGATTCATTTTCCCATTATACACGGCTCGTTTCCATGGTTACGACAACCCTGCAATCCAGCAGCGGTGGTCGTGCTTACACACTTTAAGAAAAAGCTATGGTGATCGAGACCTAGGGAACACACACAGACTGGTGCTTTTTCCTATAGTGTGCAATCATGACCATCACAGATGGATCGCAGGGTGGCCGTAACCATGGAAATGAGCAGTGTATAATGTGACGGAAAAATGAATCCAGCCAGCAATGGAAACAATATAGACAATCACAATACATTAGTAAGTGGCTTATATTAATGTCCTCTACATAATCAATCCTTTTTAAATTAGAATGACTTGTACAGGAAATCTCTGGCATGAAATACTGGTGACTCATGCTTCAGTTAGCATAATCTGGTTGGAGATGCTGACAGAAGCATGAGCCACCAGTATTTAATGCCGAAGATAATTAAAGTGAAACTCATCCTACAAAAACCAAAGCCTCGTAAAGTTACTATGTTGCAAAACAAAGACATTAGATTGTCCTTAAAGCGGTTCTCCGGGCTTTATATATTGATGACATAGCCTCAGAATACGTCATCGATATCAGTATTGGACTGCGGCCGATCAGCTGTCTGAAAAGAAGGCGCGCATGCCATCTCCCTTCCCTCTTCCTGCTCAACATAAACATAGCAGCAGCGAGCAGGAAGAGAGAAGGGAGACGTTATGCGCGCCTTCCCGTCATACAGCTGATAGGCAGGGTCCGACACTGATATTGATGACTTGGATCCTGAGGATTTGGTTTTCGCTTAGAAATTGAGGTTGGTTGCACTTAATAACATGCCGTCAGAGTAATATGCACCCTGTAGTCCGACTGCACTTCCTGTTTGGTTCCGACACCAGAAAGGAGCTTCTTTCCCTCTCTCTGTCGGCATGTGACTATGGTGACGGCTTGAGGGGGGCTGGATCTGGCTAAGAAAGGCCCTTCCCGGTTATGGCTGACCTAGAGACAAAGAAGGGTCTGGGGTAGCCACTGCATGGAGACGGCCCACCGGCATTAAGCACCAGTCATGTGACCCGAGAGAGGGACTCTTCGGGGGACTTCAGCGCGGGTATGATACAGAAACCATATTCATGCACTCAATTTCCGAGACATTAACATCACTTTTTGTCTAGTTGGACAAACCCTTCAAGGCCACAAATGCATCGGTCCTCAATGGGTTAAAGGCGATTGTCCTAGTGACCGATTCCCTTCCAAGTGGTTTTCCCATCTGGACGTTTGTGGCATATTGATAGCAGATGTAAGGTTGCTCTTCATTCACTCTGGGGACCGCTACTTAGGAACGGGTCTAATCGGACATTTATGGCTTATCAGTATGCCAGAAATGTCCACATGGAACATCCCCTTTAATGGTTTGGTATGTTGGAGGAAACCAGCGATGAAGACGATCATAGCATCTTCCTTCACATGTCGCCCCCAATCTTCGAGTTACTGGTCCTTCCGATGGAGATCCAGATGGAAGATGGCATCTCCCAGACAATGCTCCCTGAGAATAAGGATGCAAAGTATCTGTCTGGTATGAAGAAAGCCCCCTTTAGTCAAGGTCTCAACCGTTAAAGCATCTTGAAACATGAGGCCGAATGCTTTGGAGCCAGTGGTGGACATAGACGATCGGGTAAAGCCTTACAAAGCCACCATGGTTGTGTCCTGCTGCATTACGGAGGACCCATCGTCTCTCCTTGCGTCTGCTTCAGTAAATACATGTGTGCGCCACAAAATAGTAATTCTGGTGCTGTTCTCGGCTTCTCTTCTCTTGGAGTAGCAGCACACATGCTCGACCACCGATCCATTAGAGAGGACACAAGACTCGCATTCTCATGATTGGTGGAGGTCCCAGCAGTTAGATAGGTTTGAGCGGTAAACCGTTGTGTCAACGGTACTAAAAAACAGCGATATGGTGATATCGCTGTTTCCAAATAACCGCCGTATTTGGTGACGTCAAGGTTGTACTGTCTATGTCTTCTGCGGCCCTGGCCCTGCCTGCAAGCAGCACTGCACATGGTGATGGCACTTCATAAACTATAATGTCTCCCTGTTGCCCCCATACAGGAGCACCAAGAAACCATTACAGTATGGGGGCCACAAGACATTATTATACTGATGTTGGAGGGGTTACAAATTGTTGGCCCATACAGTATAATGTCACCTTGTGGCCCCCTTACAGTATAGTTCCTAAGTCCAGACAGTATAATGTCTGTCTTGTGCCCTGCTGCCTGCCGAGCGGCCAGCCCATACAGTATATAATGTCTCCTTGTGGCCCCCATATAGTATAATGTCTTCTTGAGGCCCCCTTGGAGTATAATATCTCCTTGTGGCCCCCATACAGTATATTCTCTCCTTGTGGCCCCCATATAGAATAATCTCTCCTTGTGGCCCCCTATACAGTATAATCTCTCCTTGTGGCCCCCTATACAGTATAATCTTTCCTTCCGGCCCCCATACAGTATAATGTCTCCTTGTGGCCCCAAGTGTTTTTTCTTTCAAATGGGCCTTTATTGCGATATATATGGTTATCGCAATACATTTCTTAATATTGTTATCGCAGGAATAGTTTTGATATCGCCCAACCCTACAGTCAGATTTTTAGAAATAAGTGAAAACGATAAATCGATAAATCATCTTCCATGATTTACATTTGGAACCCGCAGACAGTTCTGGCCATTGGCAGCCATCTTTCCCTGCAGGTGACTGAAGGTCCCATCGCGTCCCCCATAGACAGCTGCAATGCTTGAAGGGGTTGTGCAGGGCTGGTATATTGATGACCTGTTCTCCGGATATCAGTATCAGATTGGTGGAAGTCTGACTCCTGGAACCTCCGCAGATCATCTCGTTAGAGCTCTGCTTCCTCGTTAAAATGACCTGCGCGCCGTCTCCTTTGCAGTGGGTGTGCGGTATATTACAGTACATTCACTGCAATCACACTTTGCCGCCTCTACAAGAAAGTTGAGGCGCAGGTAACTTTAAAGAGGAACCATAGATCACACAAGTACCACTATTTTTTCAAACAGCTGATCGGCAGGGGTACCTGCAGTCCGACCCCACCGATCTGATATTGATGACCTATCCGGAGGGTAGGTCATCCATGTAAACCCGCTGCACAGCCCCTTTAACTTTCTGCATGCTGAATTGTTAGTCAGGCCTCATCATGGGCTTTTCTACCATGGAGAAAGCCAGGAGATGGGTCTTTTTTGGGCTTTCCTCCCAATAAGTCCTAATGGTCCCAGTTGATCCCCAGTTCAGGCCGGGATCCTGGTTTGTTCTTGTTGTCACTTGGAGCAGAAAGCCACATGGGATGTAACTAATTCTCCATCGTTAAGGAACATCAAACATTTAATTCAGCCCCTAAACACTGATCCTTTCTCAACTTGGGGCGCCAAATCATGTTCTTCTCACTATTTTAAGGAGAAGACCTTTAAACTAACCATTGTGAGATGGAACCACCACCATTAATGAGAGAGAAGGATCCCCCCCCCCCCCCCCAATGCTATTCCCAAGAACATTTCCTTCAAAACGAGAACAATCTCCAAACTAAGCGTACAGGACCTGCCGTAGACGTGAACCGTAAATACAGGTTCAGCCCAGGGGTCACTTCAGTCAGGATACCTGGTTTGATCCCGTGGACATACTGACGAGATCTTCGTGACTTTCTTTGCACGGAGGGAGGTTTATCCAACAGTCCAGATCCTGCAACTTACTTTTTTTGCCGGTGACCCACTTTAAGTAACGTTTCTTTGCTTAACCAGTGTCCTCAGTGATACTGACTTGTTTTCCACCCGCTGTCTGTCTAGCCTGCTTTAAATTTTTATATATGTACTTCTAAAAAATTGATTAGCTGGCTGGCTGCCTGCACTTGTGCTCTGCGTAATAAGGATTTAATATAGGACTTATTTCTGGTGCTGTTAAAGTGACCCAAATTGTGGAGCGTCTTTCATGCAGGTCGGGTGCACGGTGTGTGATCTTGAGCAGAGTTGCACCCCAATACCTGCCCTGTGTCACGGTACTGAGCACTTATTCTGTATTCCTCTTGTATGTACTCTGTCACACAGAATATACAGAATGTACTGTATTTCTGCCTCTAATCTGGATGGAATCAACTGTGTGGAATCCATGAGAATAATAAATCAAATTATAATATGCCTGGGAAGGTTCTCATTCATCCAGGTCATGATATTTCAGTATTATTATGTCAGAGCAACTGGACTTGTATCTGTTCTTGAAGACGTTTCTGTAATCATCCAGCTAGCTTTCTCAGTTACAATAACTTGTAGAGGAAATCTTCGGCATTAAATACTGGTGGCTCATGCTTCAGTCAGCATCTCCTACCAATTATGCTAACTGAAGCATGAGTCACCAGTATTTCATGCCGGAGATTTCCTGTACAAATCATTCTAATTTTAAAAAGTTGGATGACTCGTGAAACATCTTCAAGAAAAAAACTTGTTACTACTGATAAATTATAATATGAGATTAATTCATCGGTTTCATTCTGGTTACAATGACTATAAATCATCCATTTTTTCTATCGTTATGGCGGTGTCCTTTTCAGAGATCTCTCAAATTTCCAGTTTTAGTCGTCCTCTAGACGTTGGCTGAAGCTGTCAAATTTAGCGAAACTGACCAACCATCTAATGTTTATAGAGAACTTACAACTTCTGTCCCAACAGCAAATGTGCAGGTTGTTGGATTTCACCAATCCCGATCCTTTTGTTCCTGGGATGATGAGTGGAGTCTCTTCTCCCCATTCTGAACACATACACACTCAGCTGAGCCAAGCATGCATGTATATGGGGTCGTCAGGAGAGATAGTAGTTGGCCGACTGTTTTGCCATCAACTACATGTACAATAATTCATCCTTAAAAATGGGACCTATTGTTGGAACTGAGAAGCACTGGTATAGACCCCTGTCCTTCGCCCTACTCCCCATCATCTGCTCAGTCCATCTTTAGTTTTTGTTTTTTATTTCTATGCTCCTCATTCACACTTCTAACTTAAACATTTTGCCATAACAAGATTTTGCTATTGGAGTTTTATTTTTGTGCAGCTATTTTTCCTATAATGAACCTAACAAACTAAAGCAACAGTTTTGTGTATGCAGCTCCTATGCAGACTAATGTGGATCCAGAGTGGCCAGGGAGGAGCTGGATTGGAGGTTGGGAGTGGTAGTGGCTCTGGCTCACTGCAGCTGTCCTCACACTATTGCTTCCTAGGGCCTCGCAGTGAAAAGATGGGGCACCCTTTCTACCCTCAGGGCACATCCTGGTTCTTGGGCTCCTGCATGATGGTAATTGGGGTGCCGAGATGTTGTTTGTATGGATGCAAGGCAGGACGTGTAGAGTGCAATGGCCAGCATATGGTGTTAGAGTCAGTAACCGGGCCAGATGTAGCAGAATTGTAGTAGCATGGGAGTTGTAGTTCTTCCAACAGTAGCAAAAGCACAGTTCTCACAATATACAGTGTAAATCTCCCCACATGGTTTTGTATGGATTTGAGCAATGATGGGAATTATGAATCTCTCTCCTCTTTATCTTTCTTAAGTCTCTTAAGAAACAACTGATGTATACAGGTTTCAGAGACATGAGCAGCCAAGTTGAGTCCAAGTGTGAAGGGCGCCTTAACAGTATTCTCCTCACTGCAATAAAGTCTAAATTGCTTAGGTAGCAGGATACCTTACTGATTGCAATGCTCGGCCATGCAGGTTTCTGAATCTTCTTGTCTCTTTCTTACTTTCTGTAGGTCTCTGTAGCTTTAGTCCATTCCTGGGAGGAATAGAGCACATGGAGTTGCCTCCTTACTCTTCCTCTACTTGCTGGAACTTTCTAGCAAGGGTCGGATCCAGGATCCACACAAAAGCTTCCTGTACGGGATGTTCTACTTCCATCCATAACCATACTGGGCATACATAGCTTAAAATGACATTAAATAACATGACCAACATTAAAAAGCAAACCGTTTGCAAGTGCCCTCTGTCCTAGTGTCCTGCCCATCAGATTGATATAGCTGCTGCTCCACGATGACAGACTCCAATCAACGTGATGCTGCAGTTTTGTGTTACCTTATCACCTCCTCCTGAGCTGTATACAGGCCTCAGTGGTCAGAGCAGATCAGGATAGATGGATAGATGGATAGATGGATAGATGGATAGATGGATAGATAGATGGATAGATAGATGGATAGATGGATAGATAGATAGATAGATAGATAGATAGATAGATAGATAGATAGATAGATAGTAATGGTGATTGCTGGACACTTCTGCAGTGTGTGGATGAGATTTTGTAAAAATCTCATCCGCTTTGCCACTACTGTATACGGTGCTGGTTTTCTGCATGCAATTCCGTAGTGGAAAATCCTCAGCATATCCACCATGTGCAGCTGTAGCCTTAGGACTGCCTGCACATTTTGCAATTTACATACATTTTTTCCATGCGGATTCTTGTGCGGAAGAACCGCAGCGTAGTACAGTACCAGCAAACTGTATGAGCGTTCACCAATCTCATGTACACTTTGCTTTTCTCTTCAGTTTGGGAATTGACCCGCCGTGCGGATTTATAAATCTGTAGCACGCCATTTGTGCGATTCTTGGTGCGAATTTCACACTTTTTAATGGAAGGCTGAGATCTGGATTTATCAAATCCACAAGAAAATCTGCAAGTAACACATGCACAAAATCTGCACGGAAATTAGCGTGGAATTTCTGCAAGTCTGCTCGCATCCGTGTGCAGGTAACATTGAGGCGTTAGAAGTTTCTTTGTGTAAAGGCTTGTTCACACTGTGCAGTCAAGTCGTAGTTTTGCTGCCTTTTTTTTTTTTTGCTTATTTTGTTTTGAAATGATTGCTGAAAACACAATTTGACCAGACTGTGTGAATAAGTCCTTGAAAGCGTTTTCCTATAAAATGGAAGTGAAGGCAAGAAGGACATTCTGCTATAACTAAGGGACTTCACTCACCTGCCTGATCCCTGCTGTCCCACGGAGGTGCTCCCTGATAGTCTTTATTTCTGGAGTTGCAGCGATGCCATCCCCTGACTGATAAATGAATGGTCGCAGTGATCATATGGGTTAGGGCTCATTCAGACGGCCGTACGAATGAGTCCACATCCGGGGTGCGGACCCGTTCATTTCTATGCGGACCCAAAAGACGCGGAGAGCACACCGTGTTGTATCCGCACCCGGGGTTCCATTGCATGGCTCCGTAGCAAAGATAGAGCATGTCCTATCCTTGTCCGCAATCGCCGACAAGAATAAGCATTTTCTATTATGGTTGCGGCCATGTTGCGGAAAGCTCACGGGCAGTATCCGTGGTTTGTGGATGCTCAAAACACTGCCGTCAGTTGAATGCGCCCTTACTCAGGGATGACATCTCTGCAGCTCCGGAAACGGAGGAATCACCAGGGCGGCATCTCTGGAGGGATGAACGATCGGACAGAGGAGATGCGCTCTGTTTGTTACCTCCATACCTTTACCTACGTTTTTTGGGTCCCATAAACGCTTTTAACTGGTTGATGCAATAGTGATGGTTCCCTTTCCGTGTTACATTGACTACTCTCATACTGAGATTTATGGATCTGTGGGTTGTGTCCAGACAGGGGAGCAGCACGGTACCTAAAGGTACCCAGAAACGGGGTGAATTGGACATGTACGCGACCTGTGCTGTGATCTGTGGGCCCCCTCGGTTTCCCTCTACAGCAGATAGCCCTCCGGTCCCAGTCCCTGTTCTCCCCACATCACACAGCTCTTTACATTTGTCTCCAATCCCCTGCCATCTCGCACACCGCCTGCCGTCGCCTACTCCCGGCTGATCCCGGCTATCAGCTCATATTTTGCTCCCCTTTATCATTCTTTGATGCTACCAGGGGGAGGAAATGCCTTTGAGAAGCCATTAATGTGTCCTCCCCAATCCTCCACTTCAGGATCATTGACCAATATACGAGGATCTTACCCTGAAACGTCATTGCATGCACTAAACGATAACCTGCCGCTTCTCGCAGCGCGCGCTGTACACCGCATGGTAATCGCAATATTCCGGCTATCGCTGTAGAAAGGAAAAAATGTCTCTTTATCCCCGGCTCCTGCCGAGCGAGGTCTCCCACAGTCTCATTGATTCAATTGGCACACATGGAAAAGTATTCAGTGAACCTCTAATACCCGTTAAAGTGCATTACACGTGCGATAAACCGCCTCCCGCTGTACGGTTTAAAAATATTACCAGCAGCGACTTCCAACTTCCATAGAAATGATCAACGGGGCAGCCTGGTCGGTGTGATATTATAGGAGACCGTGAAATCTGTAGTACTGATAGTATATACATTATACAGACCGTGTACTCTGAAGTACTGATGATATATACATTATACAGACCCCGTACTGTGAAGTAATAATGATATATACATTATACAGACCGCGTACTCTGAAGTACTGATGATATATACATTATACAGACCGCGTACTCTGAAGTACTGATGGTATATACATTATACAGACCGCGTTACTCTGAAGTACTGATGGTATATACATTATACAGACTGCGTACTCTGAAGTACTGATAGTATATACATTATACAGACCGTGTACTCTGAAGTACTGATAGTATATACATAATACAGACCGCGTACTCTGAAGTACTGATGATATATACATTATACAGACCGTGTACTCTGAAGTACTGATGGTATATACATTATACAGACTCTGTACTCTGAAGTACTGATGGTATATACATTATACAGACCATGTACTCTAAAGTACTGATGGTATATACATTTATACAGACCGTGTCCTCTGAAGTACTGATGATATATACATTATACAGACCGCGTCCTCTGAAGTACTGATGATATATACATTATACAGACAGTGTACTCTGAAGTACTGATGATATATACATTATACAGACCATGTACTCTGTAGTACTGATGGTATATACATTATACAGACCGCGTACTCTGAAGTACTGATGATATATACATTATACAGACCATGTACTCTGAAGTAATAATGATATATACATTATACAGACCCCATACTCTGAAGTACTGATGGTATATACATTATACAGACCCCGTACCCTGAAGTACTGATGATATATACATTATACAGACCGCGTACTCTGAAGTACTGATGATATATACATTATACAGACCCTGTACTCTGAAGTACTGATGATATATACATTATACAGACCGTGTCCTCTGAAGTACTGATGGTATATACATTTATACAGACCGTGTCCTCTGAAGTACTGATGGTATATACATTTATACAGACCGTGTCCTCTGAAGTACTGATGGTATATACATTTATACAGACCGTGTACTCTGAAGTACTGATAGTATATACATAATACAGACCCCGTACTCTGAAGTACTGATGACATATACATTATACAGATTGTGTCCTCTGAAGTACTGATGGTATATACATTTATACAGACCGTGTCCTCTGAAGTACTGATGGTATATACATTTATACAGACCGTGTACTCTGAAGTACTGATAGTATATACATAATACAGACCCCGTACTCTGAAGTACTGATGACATATACATTATACAGATTGTGTACCCTGAAGTACTGATGATATATACATTATACAGACCGCGTACTCAGAAGTACTGATGATATGTACATTATACAGACCGCGTACTCTGAAGTACTGATGATATATACATTATACAGACTGTGTATTTTGAAGTACTGATGATATATACATTATACAGACCGCGTCCTCTGAAGTACTTATGATATATACATTATACAGACTGTGTATTTTGAAGTACTGATGATATATACATTATACAGACCGCGTCCTCTGAAGTACTTATGATATATACATTATACAGACCGCGTACTCTGAAGTACTGATGATATATACATTATACAGACCCCGTACTCTGAAGTACTGATGATATATACATTATACAGACCGTGTCCTCTGAAGTACTGATGGTATATACATTTATACAGACCGTGTTCTCTGAAGTACTGATGGTATATACATTTATACAGACCGTGTACTCTGAAGTACTGATAGTATATACATAATACAGACCCCGTACTCTGAAGTACTGATGACATATACATTATACAGATTGTGTACTCTGAAGTACTGATGATATATACATTATACAGACCATGTACTCTGAAGTACTGATGATATATACATTATACAGACTGTGTACCCTGAAGTACTGGTGATATATACATTATACAGACCGCGTACTCAGAAGTACTGATGATATGTACATTATACAGACCATGTACTCTGAAGTACTGATGATATATACATTATACTGACTCTGTATTTTGAAGTACTGATGATATATACATTATACAGACCGCGTCCTCTGAAGTAATAATGATATATACATTATACAGACCCCGTACTCTGAAGTACTGATGGTATATACATTATACAGACCGCATACTCTGAAGTACTGATGACATATACATTATACAGACAGTGTACTCTGAAGTACTTATGATATATACATTATACAGACCGCGTACTCTGAAGTACTGATGATATATACATTATACAGACCGCATACTCTGAAGTACTGATGACATATACATTATACAGACAGTGTACTCTGAAGTACTTATGATATATACATTATACAGACCGCGTACTCTGAAGTACTGATGATATATACATTATACAGACCCCGTACTCTGAAGTACTGATGGTATATACATTTATACAGACCGTGTCCTCTGAAGTACTGATGGTATATACATTTATACAGACCGTGTACTCTGAAGTACTGATAGTATATACATAATACAGACCCCGTACTCTGAAGTACTGATGACATATACATTATACAGATTGTGTACCCTGAAGTACTGGTGATATATACATTATACAGACCGCGTACTCAGAAGTACTGATGATATGTACATTATACAGACCATGAACTCTGAAGTACTGATGATATATACATTATACAGACCGCGTCCTCTGAAGTACTTATAATATATACATTATACAGACCGCGTACTCTGAAGTAATAATGATATATACATTATACAGACCCCGTACTCTGAAGTACTGATGGTATATACATTATACAGACCGCATACTCTGAAGTACTGATGACATATACATTATACAGACCGCTTACTCTGAAGTACTGATGACATATACATTATACAGATTGTGTACTCTGAAGTACTGATGATATATACATTATACAGACCGCTTACTCAGAAGTACTGATGATATATACATTATACAGACCATGTACTCTGAAGTACTGATGATATATACATTATACAGACAGTTTATTTTGAAGTACTGATGATATATACATTATACAGACCGTGTCCTCTGAAGTACTGATGATATATACATTATACAGACCCCGTACTCTGAAGTACTGATGATATATACATTATACAGACTGTTTATTTTGAAGTACTGATGATATATACATTATACAGACCGCGTACTCTGAAGTACTGATAATATATACATTATACAGACCGCGTACTCTGAAGTACTGATGATATATACATTATACAGACTGCGTACTCTGAAGTACTGATGATATATACATTATACAGACTGCGTACTCTGAAGTACTGATGATATATACATTATACAGACCGCGTACTCTGAAGTACTAATGGTATATACATTATACAGACCCCGTACTCTGAAGTACTGATGATGATACATATAGATTCTGTGTATATATAAAATTAAGACGCTGTTTAAAACTTTACATTTCATACTGGGATAGGGGAGAAGGAGCTGATCTATTCACAGTCTGGATACAGAAGAAGTTGTTGCTGTGGATTTTTTTTTCTCCATTAAAGAATAATCCTTTTAGATATTTTATGTGTTATTTTGAAATCTAACTTTGGGTTGAATTTGGTAATGACTAACGGGGCACCTAGTGGTACGTCACCTACCTTCTCACAACGAGAAAGGAGATTTTAGAAAGGAAAAGAAGTGAAGGACAAGTTGTTACAACCGGCTGCCATGTGTTATTTCGTACAAAGTTAAAGGGTTTGTCCAGGATTTATATAAGGATGGCCTATCCTCAGAATAAGCCATTAGTATCAGATCAGCAGTTTTCCAAACAAAAATCCAGCGCTGGGTATGGGAGAGCATCGGAGCATAAAATGCTCACATCAGAGGGGCTGCCTGAGTACAAATGGGGATATATCCGGGTTCAGCTCTGAACCTAGTAAACCCCTTTAATGGAGGCATTGAGGAAATACCGTAAAGCGGTAACATGTATGCTGCGGCACTGTGCACAGATTGTAATTAGCAAGTTTAGTCCCTGTCCACAGGAGCTTACAATCTAATTTCACTACTCCATACACACACTGGGTCTGATTTCCTAGATAACTAAATGTTTCGGAGAGTACAAGAAAAACCGCCATGCCACACCAATGGAAAAAGCAGTCAAGGCGTGCAGTAAGCCTGCGGTACCGACCGTAGAATGGGCGCTGTATACTGCTCTGTGTGATTAGTCTCTATGCTATTCTATACGTGGTACTAGGACATTCTGCCGGGTAGACCCAGTACAGGTCATATATGGTCTACTGTTCTCTGCGGTATAACTATATGGGTGCTGTATGGCGATGGAATAATGGTGCTCGTGTAGACACTGTTGTGTGAAGGATTTGCCAGTCTCCCTTTTTGTCAGGTGCAAGAGTATACTGTACATCGTAATATATCATTATTCTTCCTCCCCCAAACCCTGGGAAAGTCTTCTGAAATGGTAAATGCCGCCCTTCACTATACATAATGGAACCTGTACATGTTAATTTAATAAGAACTGATTAGATGATTGCCCGTCGCCTACGGGTTGAATAAATAAGATTACAAGGCAATACAATAATTGGGCAGTATAATCACCATCTCTGCGCCTGACCCCTGTAGTTTCCTCATGTTATGTTAATGTCCCGGGCCCAGCACCCCTCCTTTTGTACATAGCATGAATGTGGCCTCTCATCGCCGTCTTAATAGTCTTCCATTTTCCCTCTTGTCATTGACGGCTCCATAGCCGAAACAGGCCGGGAAACGAGGTTTGGCCCGGAGTTCTTCTGCGGGATTTTATTTAATAGCCATGAACTCTAATGGGTCGGCGGCGTATCAGGATACACCGCTCCGGTATTCGGATTAAAATGACACAAACTTGTGAGAGAGATCGTTTTTCACAATGTGATGAAGTCATCTGTCTTGCTCCTTAAGTGATGTGCGGGGAAGGAAAAAAATCTGATATTTGTAAGACAAAGAGGCAGCCAGTTATCTGCCTCACACCTATCCACTGCCAGCATTGTCCTTTGCCTCGCCTTTGTTCTCAAATACTAGCAGTGAAATTGTATGTAAATGTATGCAAATGAGATGCCGTCTAATAAAGGGAATCATTAGATGGAAGAAATATTTAGTGTAGAAGAATAAGCAGGTGGCTTTTTCCCGGAGCAAAATGCAGCGAAATAAAAATAAAAAAGCTCAACATTACACCGCAAATGCTGCAACTTAATCTAAAAATGCAATAAATGACATAAACCCCAACATAAGATGCAATAAATCCTAATGATTATTAGGTCATGACCCTTCAGCGCCACAAGTGAGCAGCCCAAGAAGGAGCCAGTATCTGCCTACATTTTTAGTGACCACCATATCAGCCCTGAGGTCCCCATGCTCAACAAGTATTGTGGATTCCCAGTTCTAGCACAATCGAGAACAACCCACTAAAAGTATGGGGTCATTGGTGTTTTAGACGCCGGTCTTACTAACCCCTGCGCTGGTGGTGGATGCAGTGAAGTAACGTAGAGGCGCCGGCCTCTACAAAACTTACGTGCATCCACCGCCAGTCTAAATCGATGCCAGCTACCATGTTGGTGCAGATTTAGCTCCTTTTCTATCCCTAAAACAGGCGAAGCGAATTATAAATGAGACGAGCCTGCCTCCCTCCCCTGCCCACGCCATAGCCCCTTTTTTAAGACCTGGCGTGAACGGGGTAAAGTCCCAGGTTCGGTCGCAAATCCCTAAAAATTTGGGTCCTGAGACTACACCTTGGTTAAATTTGAGGCTGTAGTCAGAGTAAGAGATGATGCTCACATCTAAAAATCATGGTGCAAGTCTATAACTCGGGCCGAGCCTCTGGCAGCTGGCCATTACTGTATCTCTGAAAGCTATTTATCTGGTCACTCACAGTGCAGTATATGATGTACCCGTTTGGGTATTTACCAGATATAAACCATTACAACCTTGGAGGTCAAAGAAACAAGAATTTGGTTACATTCAGCAAGTTACCTAAATTTCAATTGGACGTGTGTACAGTGCTGGGATGGCGCTGGGAGAGAGTAGTAAGAGCTGTTTCATTGCTGTATTTTGTTTACAGCCCGCTGTATATAAATGGTGGACTTACCTAAAGACATTCTATAGTTTTATCTTGTCCTGACATCATAAAATTATATTATGGAGGTCCATAATATAATTTCAAGACTCAATCAAATTATTTGACTGGCCTGACATATAGCAATTTATAACAATAGTTTCCGGCCAGTTGTTTATTTTCTGACAACTGACCAAATTGTGCACTTTGTACATGGGTCGGGCATCCGTTTGCTGGACAGAAAAGCCTTACAGTACGTGCAGGGAGACGCCCCGGGGATACTATGGGAACAGCTTTGTCATCAGTTTCCCTGGAGGACCACCTTTTGGAAATACACAGTGGGTCCTCCAGTGCATTCGAAGAGGCTTACAGTGGGAGTCCTAACCTGTTACCTCCACAATAGGTCAAACAGGACCCCTATAACATCTCTGAAGCCTTGGCTTACCTCCATATTGTTTTATTTCACGGTCCTTCTTTTGACCAGATTTTTATTTTTTTTCATCTTGTGTCATGCAGGAGAAAACCGTCAAGAACTCGTCTTTCTTGAGTCAAACCTTGAGAGTATTTGTGCACCTAAAATGTTGAGAGGTGAGCGCGGAGCCACGATATCACTGTCCTTCTCACCCATAGGGATTGACGCCTCTTGAAAGTTTGTGTTTTCACAATCTTCCACAGTTCAGTGAGGATCAGAGCAGGTCTGATTATGACGTATCTCGAAGGGATATTTACAGGAGAAACACAAGCCTCCGGTGTGACCTGCCTCCTACCAGTAACGCCATTCCTACCGCCACATCTTTTATTTTGCTTTGCAAAGCATTTTATATCTGTTATTGATTAATATTATGCAAAACCTGTTTCTAGTATTTAATTTGGCTGCTAGACTCTCTTCAAGTGCACATACTCTGCAGTAGGTTGACTGAAGTGGGTCGAGCATGGTTAAGTTTACTTTTCGAAGCTTGAATTTAGATTTGAGAGTCTTGCAGAAGATTTCACTTTAGCTTCACAGCTGCATGCATTCAAGATGATCAGTATTCTCCACGTTGTAAGGTTTGGCCTGAGCCAAAGACTTCTAAGTAGGCCATAGAAGGAAAATGAGAGAAACCTTGACCAGTGATCAAAATAAAACTTGTCAAAGCAGACATGACCAGGCGGAAGAGCACTGTTGTCATGGACGTATCATGAGAAGAGCCAGATTCTTGGAGTTGAAGAGAAAAGAATAGAACAGACAACAAAATGGATGGAGACATTGACCAAAACCTGAGAACACGCTATTGAGAACCCCAAAGGTCCATCCAGAAAATAGACCAACCTAAACTTGGGAGAAAGACTAATCTTTTGGTCACCAGGTGAAAAGATCATCTGTCATAAAATAATAATGGTCTGGTCATCATAAGATTCAGTCTTTCTACACTAAGGATGAACACTGGGGGCATTGGATCTACATTTTATTCATTAGTCTCTAATGGTCTACTCAGTTATTGACCCTAGCAACCAAAGCCTCTAAAACACTTAATATATACTGTATGTTTGGGACTATAAGACGCACCGATGATTTAGAGGAAGAAAATAAAAAAACAAATGTTTTCATCAGACCTCAAATCAAACCCCCACTCATCATCAGGCCTTCAAATCGAACCCCCTATATCAGTTACCAAAGGGTATGGAAGCTTCAGCAATCACTATACATTGCTTCAAAATGCATAAAATAAGAATTGTGGCTACAGCTCCTAGTGCGAACCCCCTATATCAGTTACCAAAATCAGACCCCCAAATCATAATCCCAGTCCTCATCAAACCTCAGATCAGACCTGCAATCTTCATCAACCTCCAATCCTCATCAGACCTCAGATCAGACCCCCAAATTAGATCCTAATCCTCAGACCTCAGATCAGAACTCCAATCCTCATCAAACCTCAGATCAGACCTGCAATCCTCATCAAACCTCAGATCAGACCACCATCAGACCTCAGATCATAGATAAAATAAATAAATAAATGAATGTCCTGTACCTCTCCTGCTCCGGACAGCGCCTCACTCTCTACGGAATCAGGACACAGAGCAGCGCAATACCTGAAGAAGACCAGGGAGCAGTGAGTACAAGTCAGGAAACAGTGCAGCGCGGCACCCGGAGAAGACCAGGGAGCACTATATTCGCCACTCCCCAGTCCTACTGTGTACTAATTAGCGCTTAATACTACTATTCGCTTAAGATGCACTGATATTTGCTGCCACTTTTTGAGTTTAGTTCACTTCTTCAATCATTTGTTAAGATGGCCATACACGAGACAACCGATGCTCACTCAGCCGTTGGCTTTGTCTTAAGATCCTCCTGTACATATACCTTCTGTACTTGGCCGAACCTGCATATGTATTGAATAGGGAGAGGGGAGAAAGCCTCTACCAGTGGTATTTTATCTCCTTGAGAACAAAAGGAGTCTGACTTTGAAGTCCAACATGCCCTTATCTTTGTTTGTAGAGCGAAAGTTGGCAGACCGACACATTAGATGGCCCGTCCAAATCAGCAGTTTTGCCCAACCTAAGGTCTATGGTGAGCTTTACTCTAATCCATCCTCTTATTAATAACCATGATCAGACTACACAAAGGATTTTGTTTTGTAGTCTGTAACCATGGAGACACATAGGCTTGCACTAGGAGCTGTAGCCACAAAATGGTAGATTTTTTAGTCTGTTGTCAAAATTGCTTCATTTTGAATTCTGATTTTATGCATTTTGAAGCAATGTATAGTGGTTGCTGAAGCTTCCATGCCCTTAAAGTGTTAAGCCAGGATATCCTGGGTTTTGATGGAGTCTTCAGGCCATCTTGCTGCTGATCATTACTTTCCTCTTGCTATACTCGGAGTTGTGCCTACGTAGACCTCTTAGGAAGCAGTATTATCATTTTCTTCTTGATGGTTATATGTTGTCTCCAGTGCTATTATATTAATCACAATGTGGAGAGAGTATTATGTAGCCACTAGGAATGCTTCTTGTAAGACTTGTAATCTGCAGTCTTCAGTGTACACAAGAGGACGGTATTATTCTGCTCCATGTATGTATATGCTGATTATACTGTATTGGAATCAAGTGAGGATCATGTCCTCCCGGGTTATTTATTTTATTTAACTAAATTTCTATTAATTAATGATTTATGTACATGGTTTATTGCTTGTTTTATATTAATTAAAACAAATAATCCGGGGAGGGGGGGTATGATCTTCACCTGATCCCGGTATTCTACTCATAGTATCAAATATTCTTAATCACTTTCTAACACTCCACACAAAACTGATACACTGTATTATTCTAAATGGGGGACTTTGTCATGCTCCACCCCCACAGAGTTATATATCTCACCCAGGGAAGGGAAATTGTACTGGATATATATATATATTATATATATATATATTATTATTTTTTTTAAGGGGATAATACCATTGCATTTTTTAACCCCATATTAACATAAAAATTTTTACAATTTGTTTTCTGGATATAATTTTTTTAAAGCACTCTGTGTATCGGTCAGATGACCTAGGCAATTAAATTGGATTGGACAGCCGCGATACAATGAACGGAGCTGTGCTTGGTGAGCAGGGAGAAGGCTGTGGTTATACTGCGGGCACCGGTGCTTTCTGAAACAGCTGATCATCCGGGGTCCTGGATATCAGACCCCCACCAATCACATACTGAAGGATAGGTCATCAGTTCAAATATCTCAGAAAACCCCTTTTAATTCCTCCTTTGTATAGACCGTAATATTTGACTCTCTCAGTCAGACCATCACTATGGCCGGAGAGGGAAGGGGATGAGTGACCCAGAGCATCGAACGTCACACTAAGTACAATGTTCCTCTGTAGACATCTTTATCTATAGAGCTGTCATACTGTTATCCCAATTCTACTGATCTAATATTATAGTAGCAGATAACACCTTTCACTTACAGGAGTAGTAACTTAAGGAATTACCTATCTTACGGTATTTAGGAGTTTTTTTTCTCTGTCTTCGAAGGACTGTATTTTGTATTTCATTTTCAGTGGCGCGGTTCTGCCGTAAGGAAAAAGAAAACAGCCACAAATTCTTAAAATATATTATAATAGGGAATTTAAAATATACCCCATTCTGGAGGAAGTGTCCCTTTAAGGCTAGGCCATTCTATATTACTGAGAATGTATTGTACACAGGGGAGTTTAATACTTGTATGTGCCTTTTACACATTTACACGTCGTCTTCCAGCCCAGGCCATGTATTATACATAGGGTAGAGTCTCGCACGGTAAAGTACTTATAGCCTGCTGCATTTATTATACATAATGGAGGCTAGCACTTATATTGCACCCGGGGGAGTCTAGGTCATTTATTAGGCTCATCTATGCGTCTGTCCATATCCTCGCCTTTACGTCGGCTTGTGTACACAGAAGCCGGGATCAAGTCTCCTCTTTTGGTTCTCCGATCATTTAGGCCTTTTTTTCCTCTTCATAAAAGAAATAATGTGCCTTATGTTAAACTAGCCCTGGCAGAGGCCAAAAGGGATTTTGGAACTAGCGGCTTTTGATATTACCTAGTGCTGCTTATTGTTGTTGTTATTATTTCTTTTTAATTATGCAAAGTGCTAATCAGTTTGATTATGCACAGTGCTAATCAGGTTAATTATGCAAAGTGCTAATCAGTTCTTCTCGAGCCACAGGAGGAGAGCAGAGGTGCTGGCGGTGAATAGCATCGCTGGATGCAAGCAGTCACGGCAGTCATCGCTTATTAAGACAGGAGTCTCAAGAAGAGACAGTGGAGCAGAGGGAGATGTATTCATCTCGGAGGAAAAGGAAGAGCTTGGATGCTTCAGAAAAGCAATATCCAGTCTCAGTGTGAGAAAATGTCTTTTCTGTATTGGTTGGCTCGATGCAAATCTCTTTGTGGTAAGAGCACTGACTCAGATCCAAAGAGAGAGAGACAGAGGAAAACCGAAAAAAAGCGAAGCCAGCGCGAGGAAGAGAAGGAGTGACTAAGCTAGATAAGTTAGCGGCACAACTTGCACTGGTTTTCACATGTGGATTCCTAGGAGTATTGGGGTATTGTTAGCTCACCGTGGAAGGAGGAAGAATATCTTATCAAACGCTTCACTGCACCCAGGACTTTCTACCCGATGGGAACAATGGAGGCCACTGTATTTGAATTCGAGCCATGTAGGTAGCGGGGAAGGTGAGTTCTGGTAATAGGCCCCCTCTAAAAACTCCGCTTGAAGGACAACTCTTGGCAGTAGCTAAATAATATTATCTCTTTACCCCCTTTCCTGTGCTCACTACCACCCCCTACTGGTTCATATACTCCGTATCAGCTGCCAGGGCTAGTGGGTGTATGGAATTGACAACCGTTCCAACCACATTGCTGTCTCCCAAGAGTGGTTGTCACTTTTCAAGCCCCTTTGGCCCTGAGGTAGAACATCTTCTTCTTGACATAAACAACAAGTGACATAAAACTCCTCGCTTTTTACAAGAATCTAAATATTATAATTCTGCTCCTGTGAATAACTGTAAGCATGGTATAAAATAGAATTTCTGACAGTAAAATATCTGCTGTAATACTGCAACCTATTGATAACTACCAATAACCTGCTATAACACTATAGATACTATAGTACCGCCCTTTGAACAAAAATGTACCATATTTTTCACCCTATAAGACGCAACTAGGTTTTAGAGGAGGAAAATAAGAAGAAAAAAAAACTTTTCATTAGAACTCAGATCAGACCCCCAATGTTAATAACACCACCAATCAGATCTCCGATCAGGGGAGCGCTGCATTCACTGCTTCCTGGTCCCCATGTACTAATGAGCGCTTCGATAATGGAATCGCTCATTAATATTCTCCCCAGTTTGGGGGGGGGAGGGAGTCTTGTAGGGCTAAAAATACAGTAACTACTATAATTTGTCATCCTATGTACAATGATACAGTATAAGTACTATGATAGTGCCTCCTATGTATAACAATATAACTACTATAATACTGCCTCCTATGTATAACAATATAAGTACTATAATACTGCTCCTATGTACAAGAATATAACTGCTATAATACTGCTCCTATGTACAAGAATATAACTGCTATAATACTTCCCCTATGTACAAGAATATAACTACTATAATAGTGCTCCTATGTACAAGAATATAACTACTATAATACTGCTCCTATGTACAAGAATATAACTGCTATAATACTGCCCCCTATGTACAAGAATATAACTACTATAATACTGCTCCTATGTACAAGAATATAACTGCTATAATACTGCTCCTATGTACAAGAATATAACTACTATAATACTGCTCCTATGTACAAGAATATAACTACTATAATACTGCTCCTATGTACAAGAATATAACTACTATAATACTGCTCCTATGTACAAGAATATAACTACTATAATACTGCCTCCTATGTACAAGAATATAACTACTATAATACTGCTCCTATGTACAAGAATATAACTACTATAATACTGCCTACTATGTACAAGAATATAACTACTATAATACTGCTCCTATGTACAAGAATATAACTACTATAATACTGCTCCCTATGTACAAGAATATAACTACTATAATACTGTCCCTATGTACAAGAATATAACTACTATAATACTGCTCCTATGTACAGGAATATAACTACTATAATACTGCTCCTATGTACAAGAATATAACTACTATAATACTGCTCCTATGTACAAGAATATAACTTCTATAATACTGCTCCTATGTACAAGAATATAACTACTATTATGTACTATAATCCCGCCCCTATGTGCTGGAATATAACTGCTTCAATTATATTTTAAAATCTACAGGTGTAAAGGGTAATAAAGAATACCATGCCCCATTATGATGTTCTGTATATATTATGTTGCGTACACAGTGGTATCTGTACATGTTACTCCGGACCACACAGTCGGTCTGTGAGTAGATATCACGTATCCGCCAAACAGGTGACTTTGTTTAATTTGTTGATGAAAATCTTTTACTAAAAAGTTCAAAAACTTCATATTCAGGAAACCTGTGGAGCATTTCCAAAGGCTTTTCCATAGCAACCAGTTACACATGCCAGTGCCAGTAATTAAGCTAATGAGGCTTTACGATTACCATATATCCAAACACAGGGTTCATTGGAGGCTGATCCAGGCTGGTATCACGGGTGGCATGTCCTGGGGTTATAAATGGTCCGACTCTGTGTCATCCAGCTAACAGATGACAGGTGGGAACTGGGATGTGCAACTTTCGGATGCTGTTCTTTAATATTCCTTAAGGGATAAACACAAGTAGAGGACGGATCTTTGGTTATAAATTTAGGGGGTCTTTCAGAGTCTTGAGTGAGGGATATTTTAGGGCTGCAGTGTTTTATCAGCAGTGTTCCAAGTGAGAGCAGCCTGGTGGTGGCAAGTCACATGTAGATGGTCCAAGATGCTGTTGGAGTACGATAGAGACTCATATCTAAGACCACGCTGAAACCAGCATGCCTGCTACTTCTGTATCCTGCCCTCCAGGTTCAGGAGATTGAGGGCCTATCCTCAGAGTAGTCCATCAGTATCAGAACGGTGGTGGTCTCCACACCTTCACACATCAGCTGTTTGGCGCCCATATGTTTACATGCCTCCATCAGGCTGTGCAGCGTCTTCTTCGTCACACCTCCCTCCCCTTCCAGTGGACAGTAGTGTTGAGCGCGAATATTCTAATTGCGAATTTTTATCGTGAATATCGCAACTTCGATAATTCGCGAATATTGCGAATATATCGCTATATATTCGCAATTTCGAATATTCGTTTTTTTGTTTTTGTTGTTTTTTTTTTAGTTGTTAATTCTTGTTGCTCTCTGGTTGTCTTCCCACTTCCCAAAAGCTGTTCTTACCTGTCCGGAGGATTCCTGGCTCCCTGACCGCTTCAGTCAATGCCCGTTGCCGCTTCTGCCGACTTCCCGTGTGCATGGAGCGTCCCCATCCCTATGGGAACGCCTCCATGCTAAAATGTACTGTCGGATGTGAGAATCCCTATCTCACAAATTTGACTAAGTTGTTATCGCAATGCGATTAATATAACCTGAATTATTCGCGTTGCAATATTCGTTCTATTCTAGCAATACAACCATTAGGAACTGAGCTCTAAGATCAATTCGCAACGCGAGTATATGTTCGCCTCGCGAATGAAACTTAGAGCTAGCTGAGTTCCTAATAGTGGTATTGCTAGAATATAACGAAGATTGAGAATATAGTGCTATATTCGTGAATTCGAGATATTCTCATTCTTCGTTCTATTCTAGCAATACAACCATTAGGAACTTAGCTCTAAGATCAATTCGCAACGCGAGTATATGTTCGCCTCGCGAATTAAACTTAGAGCTGAGTTGCTAATGGTTGTATTGTTGCTTCGTTATATTCTAGCAACAATACAACCATTAGGAACTCAGCTCTAAGTTTCATTCGCGAGGCAAACATATACTCGGATTGCGAATTGATCTTAGAGCTAAGTTCCTAATGGTTGTATTGTTAGAATATAACGAAGATTGAGAATATAGCGCTATATTCGTGTGATATTCGTTATCTTTGTCAATTCTAGCAATATAAGTTAACCATTAGGAACTCAGATCTAAGTTTCATTCGCGACGCGAATATAAATTCGCGTAAAATTCGCAATATATAAAATAATGACGAATATTCGATTTCGATGAATATATGATGAATATTCAATCGAATATTCGCGAAATATCGCGAAATCGAATATGGCACCTCCCGCTCATCACTAGTGGACAGAAGACTCAACTCTTTGCCGGATCTCTCGTACTGTGGAGACCACCTGCACCCGCCAATTCCCACTGATTTTCATGAAATTTATTAGGTTCTGGTACGTTGTCCATCATTTCAAGGGTACACGTAGCACTGCATGGAAGGCGATATGATGGAACCTGCGAGGGAGATGTGAGCAGCTTGTCTTCTGCTGCTATGATCTTGAGTTTGGCGCTCGTTCTTGTCCGCTGTTTACATCCTAAACAATGTTATTATCTCTTTGTGTCAATTTAATCCACCCGGTGATCCCCGCACCAGAGCAGTCTGGCCTCAGACCAGTACCGTCCACCAGTGTGCAGTTTCCAGCGGGGATCTAAGCTTCGATCACTCTACCTCCTTGAAGGTCAGTTCTGTGGATGGAGAATTTGGGGACGGGGGCATCTGCTTGGAAGCGGGATCTTTTTCATGTTGATGGTAAACAAGCTTAGCTCCTCATATGTAGAGGACGGAGATAATGAGTGTAAGACAAATGCCGGCTGTCGACTTGGACAAAAAACTTTGCATGCAACAGTTTTTGTTCGGCCGAACCCCGGCATTTATGCCGGAACGCAGCCAACTGTAGAATCCAACAATGCTGGATCTGGTGAAATCCGTCAGGCTGCTCTCTGGCAGATCCACTGCTGCAGATGTGAACGTACCCTTACGGTGCAGAGAGGAGCTGTCCATGCACCATCCTCGGATGACAAAGGCAGGGCGGGTTATTTATAGTGGGGTGGGGAGCCCCCGAACTTGTAAGCGTTTTGGGAATACTATACATACTGCTCGCTGCAGAGTCAGAGCCCATCCCTAGCCTTCACGTTGATGAAATCAGGTCTCAGAAGTCTTCCCATGCTCAGCCTCCAGGGAGTTTGTGCTGGCCGTCCTCCAGCGCTCTACATGAGCCTCAGGGACTTCTCAGACGACTTGATGCTGCAAGGAATTATTATTCTTCTTCTTAAGTGGAACGGCCTCTTTTGAGACGATAGGATGTAAATCAGCATGCCTCTCTGTCATTGTCAGCGTTCTCTCCCTTCAGTGCCTGACCAGAGGGGGGCGTACGTCCTGAAGTTACATTGGTGCAATATTTCCGGCCTCCTAATATAAAATTCCAGACGTGGCCCCCGTTTATTTATTGTTATGGCCCCCCATTATTATCATGGGGACTGGGAAGCCGGGGCGCGTACTGTCTGCAGTCTATTGGTAAAAATGTTTTTCCATTTCTCAGTTACGCTTGCAACTTTGGTTGTCACAATATAGCTGCCAGTACCACGCCCAGTGCGGCTGCAAGCATTGTTTTTTCTTGGGTCTGGATAGTGTGGAAAGTGTCCCTCCAACATCATCCTAATTACCAGTCACCAGGCTAGAGGCGCCCTTTAAGATAGAAGAGGATTACTCAAAATGGGTTTGCCTGCTCCCCAAATTCACATATTAGTCTCGTGCTTTTTTTTTGTACAGCACTGCAGTAATTAAAGAGCATCTCTCTGCAGTCTTTATGCAAATGAGGACTTCGGTGCACCAAGGGGCAGGGCCTAACCCCTTAGTGCACCTCAGTATTCTAGCACTAGCCTTGCCCCTAGGGTCACCAAAGTCTTTATTTGGATAAAGAATAAAAGTCATTTTTCTCGGGACCACAACCAATTTTCACAAGACATGTATCAATATAATAGGCAGGATCAACCCTACCAGGCAGTATATCTGGTTTAATAGGGTTGATCTTGTTGACGGATGTTTTTTAATAATTTTTCTTGAACCTCTATGGTAAAAGACATTACAATATTGTAATTGCCTTTTTTACTTTTTTGTTCCCCAGTAAAGTTAGACAGATGCAGTTGGTAGAAAAAGTATGTGAACCCTTTGGAATGAACTGAACCTCTGAAATTATTTCTAATAAAATGCTCTGATTGTTATTTAAGTCACAGTTAGAAACACAATCTAACTCAATTAAAATCGCACAAGCCATCATTCATATCTTTTATTAAGTATGTTGAGTAACCATCCACAGTGTAGGGAGAAAAAGTAAGTGAACCTCTGTGTTAATGACGTCTGAAAGGGCGGATCTTGCAGGGGCTTTTTCCGTTAAAATAAAGGCACACAATGCCCGGTTACTGACAAATCTGTTCTTCTCAAGAAAGACTGGTTGGTGTGAACCATGCCTCAGTGCAAAAATACTTTCAGCAGACATAAAATAGAGACGCATATAGCTGGAAAAGGCTAAAAAAAAAACTAATCCATGGTTACACAACTGATCTACAGATCAAGACAAATCAGGACCTTTGCTTCTCTCTCTAGGAGTGAAGTTCGGCTAGGATCTCTCCAAGAGCACAACAGGTAATCCTGATAGAAGTGAGGAAGAACCCAAAGGATCAGCAGAAGACCTACAAACGAGTCTACAACTGCAGAACCCTGTGTTCAGTATTAGAAAACTCTTAACAACATGGTGTTCATGGGAGGAGACCACGGAAGAAGTAAAAAAAAAATGCACTGGTCCATGGCAACTTTGCCTAAGACCATCTGGATCTTCCACATTGTTTCTTGTAAAATGTTCTGCGCAATGTAACATTGGAGGGAAAAACACTGAAAGGGTGGGGAATAGTCCCAGCATCCCAGACTCTAGTGACTTTCTCTAAGGCCTACCATATATATATATATCCACACGTAGGAAATGCACTGATTCACACTGTACTAAATTATACTGCCTCTATCTGTCATCATATTTCCCCCATATGCAATGTTTACCTCCCAAGTCCATATGAAATTGGTGGCACGGGTGGTACTGTGTGCGTGCATTCATTTCTGTATGGCCTTATGGCTCCATTCAGTGCACATCCATATCGCAGTTGTGTGCCTGACTGTTGCCGTTGTGTGCCTCCATATCGCAGTTGTGTGCCTGTGTGTTGCAGTTGTGTGCCTCCATATCACTGTTGTGTGCCTCCATGTTTCAGTTGTGTGCCTCCATATCGCAGTTGTGTGCCTCTGTGTTGCAGTTTTGTGCCTCCATATCACAGTTGTGTGCCCCCATATCACAGTTGTGTGCCTCCATATCGCAGTTGTGTGCCTGTGTGTTGCAGTTGTGTGCCTCTCTATTACCGTTGAGTGCCTCCGTGTTGCAGTGGTGTGCCTCCATATCGCTGTTGTGTGCCTCCATGTTTCAGTTGTGTGCCTCCATATCGCAGTTGTGTGCCTCTGTGTTGCAGTTTTGTGCCTCCATATCACAGTTGTGTGCACCCATATCACAGTTGTGTGCCTCCATATCGCAGTTGTGTGCCCCCATATCACAGTTGTGTGCCCCCATATCGCAGTTGTGTGCGTCCATATCACAGTTGTGTGCGTCCATATCACAGTTGTGTGCCCCCATATCGCAGTTGTGTGCCTGTATGTTGCAGTTGTGTGCCTCCATATTGCACTTGTGCCATATTACCTCATGATATGCCAACCTGTAAAGAAGAAAAGCTCTTGTGCCAGCTCTACTAATGGCTTCACCCAAACCTGTTTTTGGACTCGACCTTCTGGCTGTACCCATAATCATTGGGGGACAGGTTTCAGTCAGTGACTGTCTGGCTGTGATGTGTCCATTCAGCTGTTCTGCTGTCCACTGTATAGTAGACAGAGGTGGTCACCATTCATTTCAATGACCAGTAACCATCTCTATTCCCCGCACATTGGGCCAAGCTGTGTAGTTCCGTTGCTTACTAGCTCCTCCAGAACAGCTAGGCTGAGAGGTGTCAATCCCCCATCAATCCATGAGGATAAATCCTGGACAACCCCATTAAGTTGGTTCTCACCAGCTCTTTAAATGTTGGTGTCTTTAAATCCTTTCTCTGCCTTCTTCCTGAGTACAACAAATATAAACACATGCAATTCTCATTATAGCTGACATTGTTGGAAGAGACCCCCGGCCTGTAAGCTAATGCAGGACGACAGTGTGTTTGGAAGATTTCGGTGGATGTCCCAGTCCACTGATGGTATACGGCTGACATTCTGTAAATACAGCGGCTGTGGGTGGCGGGCCGCGTCACCGTGTTTATCCATTCCCCTGCAATGTTTGTATTGCTGCTTGTTGACTGTAAACAGCCGGCCTGTATGTCTATTTGTAATGTATACATCAGCGGGGATCGGCTGTGGGCACCGGTCCCGTCCACTGAGTAGAACCAGATTAATATGTCTTCTGGTGTGTGACCAGAGTTTTCCATGCACGAGGGCAGGTCGTTCCCGGCCCGTTCACTTACAGATGCACGTCAGCGACACGCAAATTATCGACCTTGTCACCCATCCAATGCACCCAATGTAGTTTCACAATGATACATAGGACACCAGGAGACTTCTCATGACCAGCTTAGCCCTGTCCTCATAATGACCACTTAAAATAACAGCTGTATCACCAAGTTCATCAACATTTTAGATGGCTTGTATGAATCTGGAGGCAGGAATGCAAATTTAATAGACAGTTCCTGCCAAGGCAAAAATGATTCTTTGGTAGATAATTGACATGAGCCGCCTTCTGCAAGTGTCACTTACCGGACCAACTGCACCAACTTCATTGTCCCTGGGTATTACTGTGTGGCGTTCAGTAGTAAGGCCGGGTGTACCATCGGTTGTTGGGTCTGCCATGATTTTCTCTTTAAATTCTCTTTATGCAGGTGTGGGCGATGTCAGACAGCATACTCTTTAAGCCGGGATATTCTACAGTATTTTGGTTTTCCACTATAGCGGCTAGGTCTCACCTAGTGGCAGGTATTAGCCATTAGTCCTGTAAATACATGGGAAGGAAGAATCGGCCATGGGCACCTTGTTGCTTGGAAGGGGTCAGAGGGATCCCCTGGCTGTAGGAACGTGAAGGCTGCAAGGAGAGGCATTAAGACGGAGCCTGATAGATAATGTAAGGGGAGGTTCTTTGCACACTCAGGGTTGGGTGTATGCCCATTCTCACATCCTTTGAAAATACCTGAAATGGAGCACCAGCCCGGAGGCGGTGAAGCAAGAACTATGGGTGGATGGCAGCAAAGATGGTTAAGTGCCTATGTGACAACAGCCTGGGCAAAAAATAGTGTGCAGTATATCATTAATGGGGTATTCTGGGTTCAAAGTAGGAGCTGTAATAAGCTATGACAATCCTACAGAGAAGCCATGTAGCTCATGGACATGGACCAATTATGTCCGGGGCATTGTGATTGTGGAAGGAAACAGGGAATAAGAGAAACCCAAAGAGAACATGCAAACTCCATGCAGTTATGGGGTTGTCTCACCTCAAACGTTGGTGGCATATCACTTGGATATGTCACCGGTGGAGCTCCCAAGGTGAACAAGAGCACACTGCCCATGTGCGGTCACCCTCCATTCATTTCTATGGGAGCTTGCCTGGTTATTTCTGGCAGTTCTATAGAAATAAATGGAGCGGTCGCCCAGCAGGCACAGTGTGCTCTCCATTCATTTCTATGGGACTTCCAAAAATAGCCGGCTATTTTTGGCATCCACAGGCAGCCACACTTGGGCAGTGCGCTCTCCTTCACTTTGGGTGCGCCATTGTAGGGACCCGCACCTATCTGACGTTGGTGGCCTAACCCACACGCCACCATTGTTTGAGGTGAGATAACCCCTTTAAGTGTGCCTCCAGTTTTAAGGTTCCAAGAAGCCTATTTTAGGGATTTGCATTTTTTTCAAGGCCTTGACTCAAGGAAGGGACATTTTGTTTATAGGATTGTGATTTAGATGATAGGACGGTAAATCATGACGATCTGTACAGTCTCAGGCCTGGCAGGCTTATTTTCAGGGAAGAAAAGAGTCTTTGTACTAGCAACACAAGGTATGATTCGTAAGACAGATACATCGCTCTTATTCTATTTGGAGGAGAGTGTGATTGAAGAGTTAGTAATACTTTCTGCAAGGTAACAGAGGTTTGCCGTTTCACAGGCCAGTGCGTCCACCCACTGTGTTCCTCGTCCTCTAAATAATATCATAGCACCCTGTGCCCGATCTCCAGACACATTACTCTCATGGGAGCCAAAACTATGTGCCAGTGGAATGAGCTGGGTAGACCACAGATACAATCCATGTAGTGTGTGAGATTACTCATCTGCTCCCTCTACACTTGGGCTATGAGATTTCTTTTTTCTTTCCTTCTACTTGGTCTATGAAATATTCCTTCCATTTGGACTATGAGATTGCCTTCTTCTACAATGGCTTCCAGTTATCCTTTTGCTTCATTGCTTCTTTCTACTTGAGCTCTACGACTTAACTTTCGCTCCACTTAGGCTATGGCATTTCCCTTTCCCTACTTTCCACTTGTACTATGACATTTCCCTTTCCCTACTTTCCACTTGTACTATGACATTTCCCTTCCTTCCACTTGGGCTATGACATTTTCTTTCCTTTGACTTGCTATGTGATTTTCCTTTTTCTTCTTTACACTTGAACTATGAGATCTTCCTTACACTTCGACTATAGCATTTCTCTTCCTTCCACTTGGTCTATGTGATTTCTCTTTCCCTTCCTTCCACTTGGACTATGACATTTCTCTTCCCCTTCCTTCCACTTGGCCTGTGAGATTTTCCTTTCTCTTCTTTCCACTTGGACCATGATATTTGTCTTTCCATTCCTCCACTTGGCCTGTGAGGTTTTCCGTTTCCTTCCTACCACTTGGACTATGAGATTTCCCTTCCTCTTCTTACCACTATAGTCGAGAGGTCTCGCTCACTTCTGCATTGGGTAGAAGTGCAAACTCTCAAGGTGCCCAAAACTTGCACTCATGCAGGTTGCTACTGTTCTTAAGATTGTTGGTCACAGTAACTGTGGAAATGCTGTGATTTGGGGGAAATTATTTTTGTGGTCTGTAGAATGCTCTGTTTGACTTGATGTGGTGCAGGACTATGTTCTTCCACATGCAGAGTTCACAGGTGGCGCAGAGTCAAATTGTAGACATGTTAAGATAATTATTTCCTTCATGCAGTGGTCAGAATGCATGCACCGTGTGGACAGTATCATTTGTCAGGTGTTGGATTCATTAAACTCAATGGCAAACACCATTCGTGGGAGATATTTCCACCATATTTATATCATTGTTCGACTAGCAAAATGTTTGTGGCATGAATAATATTTCTTGCCTGGATACTAGGTTGCTGCATTGTGACTGCAGTTGTTCCTTTAGATGTGCACCTCTTGTAATATACCTGGCAGCCTTCGCTCTGTCAGGCGTAACGTACAAGTAACTGTTTTCCGTGTCACAATCCACACCCTAATCATTCACCATATTACACCCTGAGGTGACGAGACGCTGTGCACCTGCCACGCTCTATGTAAACTGTACGGCACAGCCTACACTGAACCTTCCGCTGAATGTTGACTTTGTTGGGAGAGAACGCACAGAGAATATGGGATTGTTTGCATGAAACGTGTACTGTAGCTGTTCTTTTCTGAGTATTGTAAATCCGACATCATACAGTGCACGACCGTCGCTTTCTCTGCTTTACTAAAGTGGAGCTAGGAGATGTAGGAGGCATGATGACTGCAGAGGGACCAGAGTGCAACAAGAGCCGTAAAACATTACACAGCAAAGCATGCTGGGATTGGTTAGAAAACCCAACAGGAAGCTGATAAAAACAGGAAGTTCTGCATGTAAACATCCTGCCAGGACTCGGCGATGCTGAGAACAGGGGAAGGAAAGTGCTGACATGAAAAACAGGTATAGGGGCAAAAATATATAGTGTTTAGGGTACTCTGGGCAAACAAAAAATTCATTATGAAACCAGAGAATTAGAGTTGAGCGAACTTCTATGTTTAGTGCCCAAAGTTCGGTTTCGGGTTATCGTAGCATCCCGTTATAGATTCCGCTACCGCGAACCATAACGGCATTTGGAATCCATAAGGGGCTGCTTCATTGACGTCACCGTCATGTGATCAGTGCAGGGGGCATGGCTCAGCACTGGATTGGATAAGAGGTGATCCAGTACTGAGCCACGCCCCCTGCACTGATCACATGATGATGACGTCACACCAGGTCCTTAGGGTTGTCCAAGGTTCGGGTTCAATGAAGCATCCCCTTATGGATTCCAAATGCCGTTATGGTCCGCGGTAGCGGAATCCATAATGGGATGCTACGATAACCCAAACCTTTGTGAACCTTTGTGAACTTGCAGCAAATATCGCGAGACCTGCTTCGTCACACGTCTATGACGTGACATTTCGTTTACTCGCATAAATTATAGTGTTGAAACCCGAAGCTGAACTCGTCTTCATTAATGAGGCAGGAAGCCGAGTTCAGCTTCGGATTTTGACTGTCATTTATGAGAATAAACGAAGTGTCAGGTCATGGATGCGAGACAAAGCAAGTCGCGATATTTGCCGCAAGTTTGCAAAGACCTCCGCAGAGCCCATACATTTTACGGTGGGACGGAGGCTGTATTGTTAATGAAGTTTACAAACGAATCGGGTTCGGATACATCAATCCAAACCCAATTCGCTCAACACTAATCCTAGCGATCGGAATTCTCCTCCATGACATCACCAATAACCTTACATGACACAGTAAGGTACTAAAGTGTGACCCCGGGGGGACGGGGCCAGGATAACTCCAGATTCATGAATCCATTGTCTGGAGAGGTCACGGCATTAGAGGTATGATTTTATTTCGATGGAGTCACCATATTACCTTACTAATCCCATCGAAACAGTGACACCCACCGCACAGCGGGGCCTTTATATCCTTTGTACCATACTGGGAGCCGCAGTAAAGCTCCAGAAACAGATGGTAAGAGGGGACTGGTCTTTTTATTTTTTTCTTTGCAACTGTCTGTAATTTCCTAATTTTGTCCACCGCTTGCCCCCCTTCAACGTACTTGTTTTCAGATCAAACCTTTTGTCCTTTCCAAACTTATCCCCACGGGGGCCAGGCGCAGAGTTACTTCAGGTAATCTCTCAGACAAAGCCGGCAGCTGAGAGACTGTGGGAAAGGTTACCTATGTCCTCCATCCGAGGCTAGGGAGCACACACTACAAAGCAGCACAGAGGGGACGGGGAGCGCTTTGTAAGACGCTGTGAGCTGGCCGCGCTCCAGGAAACGAGAAAGAAGCTCACAAAACTCACCGAGCACCATGTCTTCTCAGGGTATTCGTGAGAGGCCGGGACGGAGGTGCCTTCTCAGTACCTTGGACTATGTGGCAGCATTTCCAGTCATGATTAAAAACAGGTCTTCATATGGGGAATATGAACTATGGATCAAAATAATCCAAGAAGCCACAACATTTTTCCAAAGGGCCTGGCTTCGAATTCCCTAACAAGACTATATACCTGCCTGGTGAAACGCGTTAGGGTTAGGTTAGACTGGGGTTCCAGAATGGCGTTGTAGTAGCTCTGCTGTCTCTTTCACACATGAATCAAGGAAAGTCAGTTACGTTAATGAGAGAGAAACATATCTTTAATTATGTTGGAATTGAAGCATTTTAGGTTTGTGTTGAGATCCTTTGTAGATGAAGTGGGGGAGACGCCAGCTGTAGAAGACCCCCTTCTTCTCAGTGTTGACGACATACGGAGGATCTGATTCAGTAATGAAATTGCAGTAATACAGGCAGTGTATATATTTCTGTCACTTTGTCTCAAATTAAACACGAACCTTCTCCCCTGACAAGATGATAGAAAAGTTAATTGCTCGCCCTGGCTTCAAATTGGAATTTGAATTTGCAAAATGCTAAAGGTTTATGAGAGCTAAATCACGAGAAGCTTAAATTACATTCCTGTGATAAAATATTAATAAATCAATTAAAACATAAGCCGAGTATAATATTACCTTTTTTTTTCTGCGAGAACTGTGCACATCAATGATTCATTAGGGCGTACATCAGTTATTGTATCTTTTACTTGTTTTCTTTTCAATTTCCAAAATTGCCACATCTGTAACTCCCTCTTTAGGTCCGTGCTATGTGCCGCTATGTTAGCCAAATGTTCACGGCTGGGGGCATTTATTTAGTTGACACTGGGGGCATTTATTTAGTTGACACTTAAGGCATGTGTCTGTGAGCAGGGCTTAAACTGGCACAAAATTTTATAGGCGCAGTGTCTTATTCCTACCTAGTATACTTGTAGACTTTCTCTTAAATGAGTTTTCCGGTTTCATAATAAGAATTTTTAAACTTGCAAAGTACCTCAAACACTGCATATTCTTGCCCCTATACCTGTTTTTTTTGTCGGCACTTTCCTTCCCCTGTTCTCGGCATCACTGCATCCTGGCAGGATGTTTACATGCAGAACTTCCTGTTTTCATCAGCTTCCTGTTGGGTTTTCTAACCAACCCCAGCATGCTTCACTCTGTAATGTCTCTCGGAGCCTTCTCTGCCTGCCAAACTGTTCCATCACTGTACCACTGTTTCATCAGGAAGCTGATGAAAACAGGAAGTTCTGCATGTAAACATCCTGCCAGGATGCAGTGATGCTGAGAACAGGGGAAGGAAAGTGCTCACATGAAAAATAGGTAGTCTGTATTGGGGCAAATTTTGCAGTGTTTTTTTTATATATATATATATATAAAATCTCTCTATGAATACTATACTGTTGCGCCAGGTGGCAGCACATTTTTATCTATT
The DNA here is from genome assembly GCA_033119425.1 of Bufotes viridis. Taxonomy (NCBI): domain Eukaryota; kingdom Metazoa; phylum Chordata; class Amphibia; order Anura; family Bufonidae; genus Bufotes; species Bufotes viridis. Next base: position 9,411,332 of record CM065591.1, on the reverse strand, counting down.
TTTGTATGTGTTATTTTCTTCTATTTTTATTGGTTTTCTTTTTCTAATTGCTTATTATTTATTTTTTAAGTTTTTGTTTCGTTTTTTTTTGTATTATTATTTAGAAAATCCTAAGTTGTTCTTTATATTAAATCTGACAGCCTCCTTTTTAGCAAAATTGCTGTCAGGCAAATCAAAGCGAAAAAATTAATGGGTGTGAAGCCTCATCCCTGTGTATGGGTCATTTTATAGGATTTATTTGTAACCAAGCGTCATGTTTCTGTAGGTACGTTCTGTATTTGCTCCCCACAGATGACTCCTCTGAGTGTATATACGGTGTGTTTATATTTACTTTCTGTGGGAGCAGGGTATTGGGCAGCTGTAATAATGCGCTCGCCGCCTGCGCCGCTCCGGTGCATTTAACCAGCCATGTGAGTTATGGAGCTTTGTGAAGCTTCTCCTTTATGGCAGAGCGGTGACTGTACATCTATAATTCACTGCAATGTATATTGATTGTCTCCAAACAATGAAGAGGTTTTAAGACTTTAGTCTCGACAGGCAGTGAGTAAGCCGTCCAACGCGCGCCACCGGCCCTTCATCTTTACTCCTGTGGGGGGGCAGGGAGTAAAAGAAATAGATTAATCAATTGGTGGTTAAAAATAGACTTCACCTTAACGATACAAAGGCACTGAATTTAAAGGGACACCCCCACCCCAAATACAAAATTATTCAATTATCATTATGTTTATTATTAGTAGTAATATGCATCTCTCGTCAATTATGACGAGGTCTCGGCTCCTGCCCTGTTAGAAGCAACAGGCAATTATTTATTTAAGATTCCCTGTAATACCTAAATGCTTTTTTTTTACTATTCTACGTTTGGATCATTTATTATGGCGTTTTAGACGCCGGTCTTAATAAGCCCCTGCGCTGGCGGTGGATCCGCTGAAGTTATGAAGAAGTGTCGGTCTCTACATAACTTCGGCACATCCAGCGCCAGTCTAAGTGTCAGCCAGCTTCCAAGCTGTCTTACATTTAGACCATTTTCTACGCCTTAAACAGGCATAGAAAGTGAAGAATAAGACGGGCTTGCTGGAACGTCCCCTTCCACACCCACGGCACGGCCAATTTTTTAGACCTGCGTGAACAAGGAAAAGTCGCAGATTGCGGGAAATAACCTTTGTGCAGCAATCTACTCTTAATATAGGCCTATTTCTGGAAATGACCCCTGTATTTGTACCTGTTAATTTTATTAAACTTTCAGTCATTAGTTTCCTTATTATTGATTGCGTTTTCTTTTTTGGCTCACCGTTAACACATCCCTGCCCCACATGCCTTACATTTAACATGTGTATTGTATGATACGCAACGGCTGAAATGAAGAAGAATCGTTCTGCTGATTGAAAGTTTACTTAAAGTGAACCCGTCAGCAGGTAGTAAGCAGATGCCTGATTTTCCAGCGGTTTAGCATTCTCAATTAGAGACAATAGGCACAGTATCCGTGAAAAAAAGACGCTTTGCACAGGTTTGCTTCAAAACCAAGATGGCACTAGTACTAAACTTTTCTTCCTTCTGCTTCCAGTTCCCTTTTTGCTCCATTCAAGGGGTTCAGTTCATCCCCAAAATCTGATTCAATGATAATGACCTAAGGCGCAGTAAAAAGTGAGTTTCTATTTAATGCCTGAATGTGCCTTCCACGGCAGGAGGCAAACACTGCAGCTCGGTGCCAGGGCCTTAGGGAGCCCACATAAGAAGGCACCAGCATTATACCGCCACATGGAAGACGAGGACGACATCTGTAGAGTTTGCTTTGGGGACCTGGAGCTTTATATTATACCTATGGCAGTAGAAAAGTTGTGCCCAGCAATATAGTGACCATTCAACGAGGCGCCATGGTACATCTTCCATCTCTGGTCTCATTGTGGTGCTGCTTATTCAGTGTAACCAAAAACTCGAAAGGAGGAAACAGCGGGAAGATGGCAGCCGCATGACCGAAGCGCAGCCACATGTCTCCTCTATTAATATAAGATTGAGAAGACGTTCTCTCATTGTATTCTCACCTCGAGCAGGGTGTACGATTAGCGTGTTCTTCCAGCTTCATGCGTGTATCATGTAAATAGTGCGGTAAAACATTGGCCCCGCGCCTGCGGTCTGTCTCTCGCCGTGAGTACAAGCCGGGCCCAACAATGATCTGCCAAACATAAATTTTCAAGGAAGAACTGTATACTTATGTAAATGATTTAGCAAGCGAAACGTGTCCAAAAAAATAAGCGTTTTGTGCATCCAGCTCTCCCAGGCTCTCTCCATTTGGCTTCCACGTATCATTTGTACAGAGCCGTTCTCGGTAGGAACGAAAGATCAAATCCCCGCTAATGAGATGAAGTTCTAATCAAAACTCGTTTTCAACAAGGTCGTCTCCTCTGGTGGTAGCAAGTCAGAGCGAGGAGGGCGCGCGGTCTGGCGTGAGCGATGTAATCCTGCACATATGCCCTAGTGGAGCCCAGGGCATGATGGCAAATTGTCCTACTCAGGATGCTCTCTCCCAGGCAGCCAGTTGGCCGCCCCTTACCAGGCCATGGGAAGAGGCGATTTGCTGCGGCTAATGAGGTAGACCGTGGGTTGTGATGAGTAGGATGAAGACCTGAAGGATGGGGGTAGGACGGAATAATCGCTCATCTCCATCTGTAGAGTTTAATTGTGCAGGAACTGAAATGACTTTGCACCTCGCTCTCTCGCTCCATTTTTTTTCCTTTCCATTGAATTTTTCATGTGCTCGTTTGGCCAAGAACTGTTGTATCTTAGGAATTCGTCCATCTGATGGGGCTATTTAGGTTCTCACAGACTATGGTAAACATGATTTGGCTCATAAGCTCTTAACATCAGGCTTACTTGCACTAAGACAGAGATTGCTCTATTGCAGTGCCAGGACTCCAGCAGTACCAACTGTTAAATAATAAAGCATTCCCTGTTTGTTGGCAGACTCCCTTCTGCCAACACAGAGCAGCCATTTTCCGGGTTTACCTACAGCCTTCCCTGCTCATATTGTAAAACTCGGAACAGTATGTGAGTTGTGCGCCGGTAGAAGTGGTACCAAAGCATCGCTCTTAGTCTAATCTGCTTAGTTTATTATTCTCCTCGGACCTTTTTGAGATCCAACAAGCATGCAGAGCCTTGGCAGCTCGAACAATGGCTGTGCTGTCATTCTGGATAACATTACGGACTTTTGCCTTGCGTTTGGGCTAATTGTTTTGCTGTGTGCATTTTTCCTTTCTTCCTTGGCAGGTTGATGCCTAATCAGCTCAGCTTTGCTTTTGTTTTCCTGTCTTTTGCAAAAAGAGAAAAAAAATGCTAAAAGAAAGGAAAGGCAGTCTGTATTGTAATCCCGTACGAATCCGTGGATGATCCAAGGATATGCATTGACATACAGTAGTTGTAGTAATATTTGGTGGAGGAGAAGCTCTACCTTTCCTTATAATGCATTGATTGTATATAGTTGGGTTGGTCCAGGTGGGGCATCATCAGAGCAGGACCTTTTGTGAGTAGTGCCCAGATAATACAGTTGTACAGTCCCAGTCAGTACTGCTACCTTTCCGTGGGTTTGGGATTCCACGTGTTATTCGGTTGCAAAGTTTTGGTGCTGTTGCCAATAGCACCCTTTTCAGGTGATACACCCACCTCTAAGGTGCATCATCAGGTCAATCAGATTATCGGTCAATTTTCACCTCCAATCAACAATCTTTTTTTCCCTATAATAATACTGTTCTAATACATGGCCGTATTACTAATCCCGGCATACCCTTTTCTTAAATTTCTATCTGTATGAAGAGAGAAGACCTTCACCAGAAGTACAGAAACGCCAAGGTTCGGGGTTGTGGAGTATGCCAACCATTAGTGAAGAGACGGTTACAGAGTCTATTTGCGGACACCCTGTAATATTCATTGTAAGAACAACATTGAGTTGTGGTGAAGATTTCCATTAGTTACCGGGCTATGACCTATCGAGGACGATCTGTTTGGTCCAACTATGACACTGACTAACAGGAGGTGCGGAGTCTAAGGCATCCTCCCGTTCTTTACCTGGAACCATCACAAGAAAGTTTAGACTTAAAAGGTCACTACGTTTTCACTAAACTTTTGATATGTCATAGAGACCTAGAGATATTAAAAGTGTAGATTTGTGGGGCTCAACCTCCCATCAAAACCTAGAGCAAGGGGAGAGGAGCACGCACACAGCCTCTCTCTTCTCAATGTACGAGACAGGCTCCATAGAAGTCTGGGGCCCATCTCGATTCCATCCTCAGCAGAATTCTAGGAATCGGCGGGGGTCTCAGACCCCCAACGATCTCGACTTTAGAAATGCCTCTATGACATATCAAACATTTTGTGAAAAGTTAGTGAGCCATTAACCAGGGTAGTGTCTAAACTCCATGCAGTGTAAGGACCTTCTGACATCACAGGTTATAAGTGACCATGCACCTCACCTTAAACACTATCATTAGGATTAGATTTTATTATTTATTATTACTTTTGTATTATATTAATAATGTTTATTACCACAGCCCACGGGATGTAGATATTACCCTTTTGATATATCCCTTCTTCAAATCCACGTGACCCCATGACCCCAGAATGTCCTTACTGCGGATAGCGCTTAGATGCTACCCTTTAACCAGTTGGATCCCCAGATCACAGTCCACATAGCAGGCACCAACTGGCGGTGAGATGCAGAATGGGGAAACCACTCAGACGAAGCTGTGTGTTAGAACCAGAAGGTCAATGGGAACAACAAATCTAGAGGGTTAAATGGAGGCAGAGTGAGGAGTCCAGGCTTGAGAGGCAGGCGGAAAGTGACACATCCAAGGAGCAAGACTAGAAATAGGAAAGATGAGTCAAGCCAATCAGGTTATCCTTCTCTAGATATTTGTGGTAGGTACTAACTACCACACCCTGGGAAAAGCCTGCAAGACCAACCAGTTTCGAGATCCTATGACCAGGTCATCCATCCATTCTAACGTGGCCCTTGTCATAGTCATTCAGATCCTTCCACTTGCCCATTTTTCCATTTCCAACATATAAACGTAAAGATCTGCAGACACTTGCTGTCTAATCTATCCCATCCATTGACAAGTGCCATTGTCATAATGTCAATATACTGCCCACAACTGCTATCCCAACGCTCTCCCTCTACCGCTCTCCTGATGTGTTACAGGCTCTATCCATGCTAGCTTTAGGTTCCATGCCATTACTTTTCCAAAACTCTGCCGGTCCTGTTGTATGTCAGTGGCATATGTCATGATTCACTGCACAATGGAGTCCATCAATTCCATAATGGTGGCTCAAGTCTTGGCAAATATGGTAAATATGCTTTAAAAGGGGTGATCCCACCATAAGAACGTATCACTTATATCCTGGATACAGTATGTGGTAAGTATGTGTTTGGTGTGGGTACAGCCTCTGTAGTCTCGGAGTACCTGGTGGTCGTGCATGTCCCTCCATTCATTCTCTATGGGACTGCTGGAGATTGCCAGAAGCTATGCTGGTTTTCTTTTCGGCACTCCCATAGAGTTAAAGGGAGCGGCAGCACGTGTGCACACTGTTGTTCTCCAGGACCCCATTCTCGTGATCTGTGGGAGTCCTGCACAGTCGCACCCCCACCAATCACATACCTTATCACCCTTCCTGTGGACAGATAAGCTCTTATGGCGGGACAACCCCCTTATGGGTTAAGGTAGCTACTCGGAAGGAAGTCTTTACAATGAACTCTGGTCTCTGGTCTGCAACATACATTTTATACCTTAGCATGGTCTCATTTTTTTCCCCAGCTAAATCCCTGGTCTGTAAATGAGTGCAGAAAGATACAAAATAGTAAAAAATAGCAAAAATTTGTAAATTGAAATCTAAACTATTCTGAACCAAACAATTCTGTGATGGTGTCTTCAGGCAACCAGAGGAGATTCTCATTAAAAGGAGTCCAAGAAGTAGATGACCTGAGATGTACAGTTGTGGGTGTAGTGTAGATATATATATATAGAAAAAAATGCACTGGATCGCACAGCAAGTCCCACGGTATAATAATGGAGTGCCAGTGGCTGAGAGGACAATCCCCTATGTCCGCAAAAATATAATACGAAGAATTCCACAGCACTTCCTTGTCGGTGAAAAAAAGGTGCTACTTTATTTTCGGGTAAAAAGCGACGTTTCGGTGCACCCAATGGCACCTTTCTCAAGCAGTGCTGTGGAATTCTTCGTATTATATATATATATATATATATATATATATATATATATATATACTACTCACAAAAAGTTACCGATATTTGACTTTCAGGTGAAATTTATGGAAAACTTAAAAATTTCCGGCTCCAGTGATATTATATCATGAAAGTCGGCATTTCAGTAGAAGCAGCAACAGTGATTTCCTCATCTCAAACAATTTATTGACACAAAAGCCAACACCAGTGCTGGGTATACCGCCACAAAATGTCTGTGTCTCAATAACTTATCCTGTGGCCTTGAGCATCAATTACAGCTTAAAGGGGTTCTCCAGGAATTAAAAAAATGAAAATACTTAAATACTGTATTTTCTGGCGTATAAGACTACTTTTTAACACATGAAAATCTTCTCAAAAGTCGGGGGTCGTTTTATACACTGGTTATTGTCTTATAAGCCGGTATACGGCGTGCTGAAACTTAAGAGGACCTTTCACTGGTGCAACGATTGCTATATAATGATATGTACAGGTATGTGTAGGAATTTTTTTCTCCCAGACTGTGAGCTGAGCGCTGTGATTGTCCAGAAGGAGACACCCAGGGCAGAAGAGGATATATCCTCCCAGGTGCGAGATTAGCTATATTTAGCATAAGGTGCAGGTGCTGGTAATCGGGGCCACAGTGGGTGAACGGAGCGGCGCCCAGGGATAATAATAAGTGCAGGGAGATCTCTGGGTGCCGCTCTACACATACATATCATTATCTAACAATCGTTGGTCCAGTGAAAGGACCTCTTTACTTCCGAGCCGGACTGGAGAAGCTGTCTGCACCCTGGCCAGCCACTCCTGAAGCAGCCCCCGACAGGGAGGGCTGGGCAGACAGGGAGATCTGACACACCCAATTTTTAATTGGTGTGTGGTGGAAGAGGGGTAGTCTCATATGGCGAGTATAGCCCAAACCCCATATTTTAACAGTAAAAGTAGGGGGTCGTCTTATATGCCCAGTCGTCTTATACGCCGGAAAATACGGGTATTTTATAATAAATATATTCACAAATACCTTTCATTTCATAAATCATTAGGAGAAATAAAATTGCCGCCGTCCTATTACTACACACAAAACCTGTCCTAATCACACAGTAGGACAAGTTACTTCACCACAATGAGCTAGTGCTGCCTCATCCTCCTCCCTGCTCTGCTTGTCAGGAATCATGATCCTGAATACAGGTGAATCTCTGTGGGAATGGAGATGATGAGGAGACATGAGAGGAGGTGGGGATCTGGCTAATGAGCGGCAGCCCTTGTGTGCAGCCTCCATTACCACCGTCTATCTCCTCTGTACTTCATGTGTCCTCATGAACTAAATTCCCCAGAGATTCAGCTAAAGTTCTTATCATCTGTATTCAGGATCATAATCTCTGACAAGTAGAGAGGAGGATGAGGCAGCTCTTTACCTCAGTGTTGTAAAGTAACTTGTCCTCATGTGTGATCAGGACAGGTTTTGTGTGAACTAATGGGACAGCGGCCATTTTGTTTCCCCTGATGATTGCTCCCCAGACAAAACGAGCCCTTATAACTATTGAAAGGTATTTAGTAATATATTTATAATAAAGTCATATTTAAGTATTTTCATTTTCTTAATTCCCGGAGAACCCATTTAACGACGACGTCTCCTGCTGTTCAAAAGTGAACTTATTGTCTGCTGAGACATGGCATCCCACTCTTCTTGAAGAGCAGCCCTCAGGTCATTGAGGTTCTGAGGTATAGAGTTACGAGCCTCTACACGGCGACTCAGCTGATCCCATAGGTTTTCAATTGGATTCAGGTCTGGAGAAAGTGCAGGCCACTCTATTTGAGGTCCCCCAGTCTCCAGCAGCCATTCCCTAATGATGCGACCTTGATGAGCCGGTGCATTGTCCTCCATGAAGATGACATTAGGCCTGTGTTGTTCCTGCAGATGCACAATGACTGGATTACTGATGTTCTTCAGGTAGTATGGGCTGTCACTGGACCATTCACAAAGTGTAGGGCAGTTCTGTATTGACTAGAAGCACTTGCCCACACTGTAACACCACCACCACCAAAGGCTTTTCTGGTGACAGCAGTGGCTGATGCAGAGCGCTCTCCTCAATGTCTCCAACATCGTTGGCGGCCATCATTTCTACTCAGTGTGAATCGACTTTCATCAGTAAACAGCAGTGAGCACCACTGGTCCCTCATCCTGTGTAGATGCTCCCTGGCCCATGCAAGACCATGACGCCTGTGCCTGGTGGTGTGGTCAGGTACCCTTGCAGGTTGTCTAGCATGCAGACCCCGCTGATGTAAACGGTTTTTAATGGTCTGAAGTGACACTTGGGTGCCTCTCACCAACCTTAAATGTGCCTGGAGTTGTGTGCCATTCATCACCCTGTTCTGCAGGGCATTGTTCACAATGAAGCGGTCATCAGTGTGGGATGTGGCCAAAGGACGTCCACTCCTCTGTCTTTCTGGGACTCTTCCAGTCTCTGTATCTCTGATTCAACCTGCTGACAACGCCCTGTGACCTCTAAGCTCAGGGGCCACTTCCCTCTGAGAACATCCTGCTTGAAGCCTCACAATGGCAAGGTACAGTTGATCAATTGTTAGGTGTCGTCTTGGTCTCGAGATGTCAAAATGTGAACAGCATGATGAGGAGGACTGTTTAATACCAACTTAAATTGAATCTGGAAATGCATTGGGCGAGTCATGGATCAAACACCTGTTGTGAATTTTGCTGTTAAGCTCCAAGTTCTGCAAAAAGTCCTGAAACAATGAACAGCTGGACATGTGCATTCAGAAGTCTAGAGAAGGTCACATTAAGTTCACCTGTAAGGGTTAGAGGGCATATATATTAATATATACGTGTGTGTGTGTGTGTGTGATGTAAGCCTCACCCATGTAACCTTGATATTTGTCCTTTAGGAGAGAGCTTACCATTGATGGGGATAGGCGTGCATTTGTGCTCGTTAGGTTACTGGCACCATTTCAGCGCTTTTGTTCCAGAACAGAAAGGATCAAAACCTGTGCCACTCAGTCAGACACTATGCCCATTGTTACACTCCTGAATTACCACATTTTACCATTAGGCGGGAGAAATATGCAAAGCGGTAACCAAAACACTTGGCTCAGTTCTCCAATGAGAAGATTAAATAGTTCTAAAAACTTTTTGTCATCGCTCTTAACTCCTGCCAGCTCCGAGTGATTCGCTTGATTCTATTTCTATCATTTTCATGCTCTGCTCTATCTGCTAGAGATCTTAAAAAGGTTTCTATATATTAAACTCTATATGGGCCCTGAGGTCAAGGGCCCTTGTCAGTAGATCAGGTTCCGATTAGGTTATGGGCATGTTTAGCATGCTTGTTAAAAGCATGCTCGCTAAATTACCTACTCTATAGAGAGCATGCTCATTAGATTCCCTTCTCCATAGAGAGCATGCTGACCAGATTCTGTCCTCCATAGGAAGCATGCTTGCTGCTAGAGTCCCTACTTCACAGAAAGCATGCTCGCTAAATTCCCCTCTCTATAGAGAATATGCTCACTAAATTCCCTTCTCCATGGAGAACATGCTTAATAGATTCCCTCCTCCATTGAGAGCATGCTCACTAGATTCCCTTCTCCATACAAAGCATGCTTACTAGATTCCCTTCTCCATACAGAGCATGCTCACTTGATCCCCTACCCCATCGTCAGTAGATTCCATTCTCCACTGAAAGAATGCTCCCCAAGTTTCCTTCTCCATAGAGTCCATACTTGCTTAATTCCTTACTCCATAGAGAGCATGCTCATTAGATTCCCTTCTCCATAGAGAGCATGCTGACCAGATTCTGTCCTCCATAGGAAGCATGCTTGCTGCTAGAGTCCCTACTTCACAGAGAGCATGCTCGCTAAATTCCCCTCTCCATAAAGAATATGCTCACTAAATTCCCTTCTCCATGGAGAACATGCTTAATAGAGTCCCTCCTCCATTGAGAGCATGCTCACTAGATTCCCTTCTCCATACAGAGCATGCTCACTTGATCCCCTAACCCAGTGATGGGCAAAGTGCGGCTCTCCAGCAGAACTACAACTCCCAGCATGCAAAGCCTGTCTATGGCCTGTCTATCAGCCTACTGCAGAGCATGGTGGGAGTTGTAGTTTAGCAGCTGGAGAGCCGCACTTTGCCCATCACTGCCCTAACCCATAGGGAGCATCGTCACTAGATTCCATTTGCCACTGAAATAATGCTCACCAAGTTTCCTTCTCAATAGAGTCCATACTCGCTAAATTCCCTACTCCATAGAGAGCATGCTCATTAGATTCCCTTCTCCATAGAGAGCATGCTCATTAGATTCCCTTCTCCATAGAGAGCATGCTGACCAGATTCCGTCCTCCATAGGAAGCATGCTTGCTTCTAGATTCCCTACTTCACAGAGAGCATGCTCGCTAAATTCCATCCTCCAAAGACGGCGTGCTTGCTAGGTTCCTTCCTTTATAGAAAGAAGCTTGCTAGATTTCCTCACTCATAGAGAGCATGCTTGCTTGTTCTGTATCACACTATGAGGATGTAATGAATTCATAGTGCTTCCTAACGGTCTCATTATGCCACAGGTTCCCCTATCACTACTGTTCATCTATGGAGTTATTCTGATGCCTGAATGGGAAGAAAATTTTCCCCCTAAAATGAGGACAAATTGGCTTTTACCGCACTGGTTTTTTTTTGCCTTCCTCTGGATCAACTTGCAGGATAACAGGCCAGACTGGATGGACGGGGGTTTTTTTCAGCCTATGTTACTATCGGTTTCCTTGCTCAAGATGCACCATATGGTGCTGGGAAGGGGAGCAGCTACTAATGGCTCTTACCAAATGGCTATCTCATATCTAGTTCCCAGGAGACCCGTCAGCCTTGGTTATTAAAGTAGGGAAAGTCCATATGTTGGAAATCAAAATTCTACCCCTTATCTGGCCCTTAACTTCAAGTCTATAATTTGAAAGAAGGGCTGCATGAGCTTTCCAATAAAGAGGGAAACCCACCTGGAAAAAGTGGTGACTTGGCGAATCTCATGGTCATGGCAATATTCAGGAATGTTCCCATAGATAGCCCGGCAACCCCAGTCTAATAGGGATGACTGATCTCCATTTGCAATGGATGGTGCATGCCTAAGAGCAATATTCAGGGTCACCAAAAATGACACAAAGCGATGGGGAATATAAAGGGACAGAAACAGGTGCATTACGGAGGCAGTGCCTGTTACAGATGATGGGCATGACATCAATTACAGACTGCCACTCTGCTCTCCGATACGCTGCAAATGAATCATTCCGTAATATTGACTTTAGTGATACCTGCAGGCGGTCAACCCTGACAGAACAAGACGCCGCGCCGCTAATTGCAGACATAGCATAGACTGTAATTAAAACGTGCAATCTTTAGATTTAATGTATGGTAAACCTAAATTACATTTCGTTTCTACATGAAAATCTCAATTATTAACATTTCACTTATTGACATTTCCTGCCGACAGCAGCTCGCGGTAATGACAAGAGTGGGTAATGCCATGTGCACCATAGGACATTGCTTTACAGTGCTGGACAACTCCCAGGGGCCAGAATGCACCTAGAAAACTGCTGCTGGCACCCAACTTTCACCTGTCGATACCTGTGAGGGTCACACTGACTCCGGGAGTGCACTGACTGCGTCCTGAGGTCTCCAGGGATGTAGAGCTGTTCTGTATTGTTGGATGGTGGCCCCCAGTCTCATCTCCCCCCGGTAGTCGTGATACCATTGATGATCTCCTGTACGTCATGTCTGCTGTAGATTATTGTCCAGTATTGGGGGTTATAATAAGATATTTTCCAGTCCCGGCGCCTGTGATATGCCCGCTCAGTTCACATAGAAGGGTTATTGGTTTTCTTCCCTCTTTCTCCTCTCAGAAGGGGTCCTGTCCTCTGTGTCACCCTTGTCACTCTGACCTGTCATTCAGCCGCTCTCTCAGATTACACCTCCTGGCTGCCATACTGAAAGCCGCCTCCACTAATTCAGCCGTGCAAGAAACGCGCCCTCCCTCTGATCTGCTAAATATATCGCCGTTACAATATCATATTGTTGTCTTATTCCTTTACAATTGGGCAAATGCTCGCAGTCTGGGCTTAGGCACAAGGGACGCAGTGTTTTCCGTTGCCTTGGTGCCCTGAAACCCAAATTGTGATACATTGTATATGTACAGCATGAGGGAACAGTGGAGTAATAATATGAAACAATGTATATACATCATAAAACAGTGGAGTAATAATATGATACAATATATATACATCATAAGAGTGGAGTAATAATAAAATACAATGTGTATATACTTCATAACATTGTAACATAGTATATAAGACCGAAAAAAGCCCTCCGTCCATCCAGTTCGGCCTGTTTCCTACAAATTGATCCAAAGGAAGGCAAAAAAAAAACCTGTGAGGCAGAAGCCAATTCTCCCCACTTTAGGGGAAAAAATTCCTTCCCGACTCCAATCAGGCATCAGAATAACTCCCTGGATCAACGACCCCTCTCTAGTAGCTGTAGCCTGAAATATTATTACACTCCAGAAATACATCCAGGCCCCTCTTAAATTCCTTTATTGTACTCACCATTACCACCTCCTCAGGCAGAGAGTTCCATAGTCTCACTGCTCTTACAGTAAAGAGTCCATAGTCTCACTGCTCTTACCATAAAGAGTCAATAGTCTCACTGCTCTTACAGTAAAGAGTCCATAGTCTCACTGTTCTTACAGTATAGAGTCCATAGTCTCACTGCTCTTACAGTAAAGAGTCCATAGTCTCACTGCTCTTACAGTATAGAGTCCATAGTCTCACTGCTCTTACAGTATAGAGTCCATAGTCTCACTGCTCTTACAGTATAGAGTCCATAGTCTCACTGCTCTTACAGTAAAGAGTCCATAGTCTCCCTGCTCTTACAGCATAGAGTCCATAGTCTCACTGCTCTTACAGTAAAGAGTCCATAGTCTCACTGCTCTTACAGTATAGAGTCCATAGTCTCACTGCTCTTCCGGTGTAGAGTCCATAGTCTCACTGCTCTTACCATAAAGAGTCCATAGTCTCACTGCTCTTACAGTAAAGAGTCCATAGTCTCACTGCTCTTACAGTAAAGAGTCCATAGTCTCACTGCTCTTAGAGTAAAGAGTCCATAGTCTCACTGCTCTTACAGTAAAGAGTCCATAGTCTCACTGCTCTTACAGTAAAGAGTCCATAGTCTCACTGCTCTTACAGTAAAGAGTCCATAGTCTCACTGCTCTTACAGTAAAGAGTCCATAGTCTCACTGCTCTTACAGTAAAGAGTCCATAGTCTCACTGCTCTTACCGTAAAGAGTCCATAGTCTCACTGCTCTTACAGTATAGAGTCCATAGTCTCACTGCTCTTACCATAAAGAGTCCATAGTCTCACTGCTCTTACCGTAAAGAGTCCATAGTCTCACTGCTCTTACAGTAAAGAGTCCATAGTCTCACTCCTCTTACGGTAAAGAGTCCATAGTCTCACTGCTCTTACAGTCAATAGTCCATAGTCTCACTGCTCTTACCGTAAAGAGTCCATAGTCTCACTGCTCTTACAGTATGGAGTCCATAGTCTCACTGCTCTTACAGTAAAGAGTCCATAGTCTCACTGCTCTTACAGTAAAGAGTCCATAGTCTCACTGCTCTTACAGTAAAGAGTCCATAGTCTCACTGCTCTTACAGTAAAGAGTCCATAGTCTCACTGCTCTTACAGTATAGAGTCCATAGTCTCACTGCTCTTACAGTAAATAGTCCATAGTCTTACTGCTGTTACAGTAAAGAGTCCATAGTCTCACTGCTCTTACGGTAAAGAGTCCATAGTCTCACTGCTCTTACAGTAAAGAATCCTCTTCTATGTTTGTGTAGAAACCTTCTTTCCTCCAGACGCAGAGGATGTCCCCTCGTCACAGTCATAGTCCTGGGGATAAATAGATGATGGGAGAGATCTCTGTTCTGACCCCTGATATATTTATACATAGTTATTAGATCTCCCCTCAGTTGTCTTTTTTCTAAAGTGAATAACCCTAATTTTGATAACCTTTCAGGGTCCTGTAGTTGCCCCATTCCAGTTATTACTTTAGTTGCCCTCCTCTGAACCCTCTCCAGCTCTGCTATGTCTGCCATAAGACAGTGGAGTAATATGATACTGTACAATGTATATACTTCATAAGACAGTGGAGTAATATGATTATACTCTGAGACATTGGAACACTCACATGTGTGATTGATATGTTGCTATACAGCTTGAGACTTCGGAGGAATAATATGATTCAGTCTATATACTTTATGAGACAGAAGAGTGATTGATGCATGATATATAACAGATGAGTTAATAATGTGTATTTGATTCATTGTATATATTTATAATTAGATGGAGAGTAATAATGTAAGTGAGTTATATATACATTTGACAGTTCAGTAATACCTATGTGTAATTGATACATAGTATATACCTCATATAACAGGTCAGTAATAGTATACAATGTGAGTGATACATTGTATATACATTATATGACAGGTCAGTAATAGTATATGTGAGTGATACATTGTATATACATTATATGACGGGTCAGTAATAGTATATGTGAGTGATACATAGTATATACATTATATGACAGGTCAGTAATAGTATATGTGAGTGATACATTGTGTGTACATTATATGACGGGTCAGTAATAGTATATGTGAGTGATACATTGTATATACATTATATGATGGGTCAGTAATAGTATATGTGAGTGATACATTGTGTATACATTATATGACGGGTCAGTAATAGTATACGTGAGTGATACATTGTGTGTACATCATATAACAGGTCAGTAATAGTATACAATGTGAGTGATACATAGTATATACATTATATGACGGGTCAGTAATAGTATATGTGAGTGATACATAGTATATACATTATATGACAGGTCAGTAATAGTATATGTGAGTGATACATTGTATATACATTATATGACAGGTCAGTAATAGTATATGTGAGTGATACATTGTATATACATCATATGACGGGTCAGTAATAGTATATGTGAGTGATACATTGTATATACATCATATGACGGGTCAGTAATAGTATATGTGAGTGATACATTGTGTGTACATTATATGACAGGTCAGTAATAGTATATGTGAGTGATACATAGTATATACATTATATGACGGGTCAGTAATAGTATATGTGAGTGATACATAGTATATACATTATATGACGGGTCAGTAATAGTATATGTGAGTGATACATTGTATATACATTATATGACAGGTCAGTAATAGTATATGTGAGTGATACATTGTATATACATTATATGACAGGTCAGTAATAGTATATGTGAGTGATACATTGTATATACATTATATGACAGGTCAGTAATAGTATATGTGAGTGATACATTGTATATACATTATATGACAGGTCAGTAATAGTATATGTGAGTGATACATTGTATATACATTATATGACAGGTCAGTAATAGTATATGTGAGTGATACATTGTATATACATTATATGACAGGTCAGTAATAGTATATGTGAGTGATACATTGTATATACATTATATGACAGGTCAGTAATAGTATATGTGAGTGATACATTGTATATACATTATATGACAGGTCAGTAATAGTATATGTGAGTGATACATTGTATATACATTATATGACAGGTCAGTAATAGTATATGTGAGTGATACATTGTATATACATTATATGACAGGTCAGTAATAGTATATGTGAGTGATACATTGTATATACATTATATGACAGGTCAGTAATAGTATATGTGAGTGATACATTGTATATACATTATATGACAGGTCAGTAATAGTATATGTGAGTGATACATTGTATATACATTATATGACAGGTCAGTAATAGTATATGTGAGTGATACATTGTGTATACATTATATGACAGGTCAGTAATAGTATATGTGAGTGATACATTGTATATACATTATATGACAGGTCAGTAATAGTATATGTGAGTGATACATTGTATATACATTATATGACAGGTCAGTAATAGTATATGTGAGTGATACATTGTATATACATTATATGACAGGTCAGTAATAGTATATGTGAGTGATACATTGTATATACATTATATGACGGGTCAGTAATAGTATATGTGAGTGATACATTGTATATACATTATATGACAGGTCAGTAATAGTATATGTGAGTGATACATTGTATATACATTATATGACAGGTCAGTAATAGTATATGTGAGTGATACATTGTATATACATTATATGACAGGTCAGTAATAGTATATGTGAGTGATACATTGTATATACATTATATGACAGGTCAGTAATAGTATATGTGAGTGATACATTGTATATACATTATATGACAGGTCAGTAATAGTATATGTGAGTGATACATTGTATATACATTATATGACGGGTCAGTAATAGTATATGTGAGTGATACATTGTATATACATTATATGACAGGTCAGTAATAGTATATGTGAGTGATACATTGTATATACATTATATGACAGGTCAGTAATAGTATATGTGAGTGATACATTGTATATACATTATATGACAGGTCAGTAATAGTATATGTGAGTGATACATAGTATATACATTATATGACAGGTCAGTAATAGTATATGTGAGTGATACATTGTATATACATTATATGACGGGTGAGTAATAGTATATGTGAGTGATACATTGTATATACATTATATGACGGGTCAGTAATAGTATATGTGAGTGATACATTGTATATACATTATATGACAGGTCAGTAATAGTATATGTGAGTGATACATTGTATATACATTATATGACGGGTCAGTAATAGTATATGTGAGTGATACATTGTGTGTACATTATATGACGGGTCAGTAATAGTATATGTGAGTGATACATTGTGTGTACATTATATGACAGGTCAGTAATAGTATATGTGAGTGATACATTGTATATACATTATATGACAGGTCAGTAATAGTATATGTGAGTGATACATTGTGTATACATTATATGACAGGTCAGTAATAGTATATGTGAGTGATACATTGTATATACATCATATGACGGGTCAGTAATAGTATATGTGAGTGATACATTGCGTATACATCATATGACAGGTCAGTAATAGTATATGTGAGTGATACATTGTGCATACATTATATGACGGGTCAGTAATAGTATATGTGAGTGATACATTGTGTGTACAGTATATGACGGGTCAGTAATAGTATATGTGAGTGATACATTGTATATACATTATATGACAGGTCAGTAATAGTATATGTGAGTGATACATTGTGTGTACATCATATGTCAGCTCGGTAATAAACGTGTGATAGATACATTGTGTGTACATCCAGTTCTCCTCAGGACACGCACAGCACATATAATGAGCTTGTTTTCCTCCTGTGCCTCCAGCATGGCAGGGGGGTAAAGTGCTCCGTCCTGACGAGTTTTGGCAGACGGTGGCAGCTGAGTACACTGATCCCATCATCTCCTCAATTATTCATTTCATTGAACAATCACATCACACAAAGCCACAGTCCCCCTGTATATGAGCAATATTCGTCCTGAGAGTACACCCTGTATACCGTACTGTATACACCCAGCTGATAAGGTAGGTTATCTGTTGTGAAGGGGCGACCCCGACCTTCAGTCTCTCTACTACTTATCATAATTAAAGAACGTTCATTCAGTCATCTCACTGAAATGTGCAGCCTTCAGTTCTGTCAGTCGCTCGTCACTTGCTCCTTAGCATCAGAATGCTGACAGAGAAGCAGTTTCCAGTGCGTTGCTGAGCAGCAACTGACCAAATGGCATGCAGCAACGTTAATGAGACTGAACCAGTCGAGGTCTGCAACCTCCAGGACTTCCACTGCACCATTCACTTCTATGGGAGTTCCAAGTACAGCCAAGCAAGAGTGCATGCTGGGAGTAGTAGTCTCACAACAGCTGGAGTGCTGAAGGTTGCTGACCCCTGCGCCGTGTTAGGTCCTGTAACTGAGTGAAATTACCCAGATATTGGCGGACATATGCACCGCACACTGGTTAGTTTAACTCGTTGTTCTGCACTTTATGTCGTTTTTTTGTGATGCAAAGATTTATTATTTTTGTGGAATTTTATATTCCTAGATGGACGTCTTTAGCCCTTGGTATAAAATATTGCAGATCTGGGGCTGATCGGAGTTGTATTATCAGGATATGGAAGCAGAGCCCCTTTGTTACATTGTATAGTGCACAGAAAAATAAATTCAGCAAGTGTTTCATTTCCCTGCAGCTCCTCCACAGGAGAGATGAAGTACTACACCATTCAGATAGACTTGCCAGGTCCTGCAGCTCCTCCACAGGAGAGATGAAGTACTACACCATTCAGATAGACTTGCCAGGTCCTGCAGCTCCTCCACAGGAGAGATGACGTACTACACCATTCAGATAGACTTGCCAGGTCCTGCAGCTCCTCCACAGGAGAGAAGAAGTACTACACCATTCAGATAGACTTGCCAGGTCCTGCAGCTCCTCCACAGGAGAGAAGAAGTACTACACCATTCAGATAGACTTGCCAGGTCCTGCAGCTCCTCCACAGGAGAGATGAAGTACTACACCATTCAGATAGACTTGCCAGGTCCTGCAGCTCCTCCACAGGAGAGATGAAGTACTACACCATTCAGATAGACTTGCCAGGTCCTGCAGCTCCTCCACAGGAGAGATGAAGTACTACACCATTCAGATAGACTTGCCAGGTCCTGCAGCTCCTCCACAGGAGAGAAGTACTACACCATTCAGATAGACTTGCCAGGTCCTGCAGCTCCTCCACAGGAGAGAAGAAGTACTACACCATTCAGATAGACTTGCCAGGTCCTGCAGCTCCTCCACAGGAGAGATGACGTACTACACCATTCAGATAGACTTGCCAGGTCCTGCGGCTCCTCCACAGGAGAGATGAAGTACTACACCATTCAGATAGACTTGCCAGGTCCTGCAGCTCCTCCACAGGAGAGATGAAGTACTACACCATTCAGATAGACTTGCCAGGTCCTGCAGCTCCTCCACAGGAGAGATGAAGTACCAAACCATTCAGATAGACTTGCCAGGTCCTGCAGCTCCTCCACAGGAGAGCTGAAGTACTACACCATTCAGATAGACTTGCCAGGTCCTGCAGCTCTCAGATTATTGTCCTGATCCCATCCAGAATTTCATGAGCTTGAGTCGGCCAAACCAGAGACTTCTCCCAAAAGAAGAGCGACCCATCTGCCGACTGCCTTACTGAGGTTCTTGCCCCTTGTCAGCTCAGTTGGCTGGATGCGATGGATCCGTCACCGCTCAGGGGGGACTCGTTCTCATTGAAGAGTTGCAGCAGGTGTATGGAGACTTATGTCCAGGCAATGCTTCTTGGGAAAAAAGTCTGCAAATGAGTTCATATCAGCTAAACCGGAGGGCTGCCTGTAGACCGCCGCGTTGGGTGCATTCACACGTCAGTATTTTTCTTTTCCAGATTTTCATTTCGTTTTTTGCGGATCCGTGTTTCCTCAAAAAATCTTCACTTTTTACCAATTGTACATCCGGATCCGTTCCGTTTTTCCACAAAAAAAAGGAAGGCGGAATATTTGTTTGTAGGGTACTAAAAAAAATTTCTATTTCCTGGAAAACGGATCCGCAATTGCGGATGACATATTGATGCATTCCGCATGTCATCCGCATTTTTGCGGACCCATTGACTAAAATGTGACTACGGACTGCATTTTGCGGACAATAGTAGCACAAGCTCTATTTTTTTGCGGATCCGCATAACGGAACGTTGAAATGAATAGGTCCTCATTCCGTTCCGCAAATTTGCGGAACGGTTGCAGATTTCAACATACTGACGTGTGAATAGACCCTTAGGGTTCTTGTCCTTTTTCGGTACAGACCAGGTACTCCTTTGCTGGATGAGATGCTCCCGCTCAGTGGGTTACTGGCCATTGAAGGGTACCATTTAGGGATGAGCGAATCGACTTCGTCTGAAACATCTGAAGTCGATTCGCATAATACTTCGTTTGAATACTGTATGGAGCGAGCGCTCGTTAGATTATTAGAATGTATTGGCTCCTATGAGCCCAATTTATTATTTCGCGAGACTTCGCATGATAACTTCAGAATTTTATTTCTACTGTAAAAAACATTTCCTGAACTCTGGTTCGGTTCCAAGGTACCACTTGGAACCGATCCCGAGTTCGGGAAATGTTTTTACAGTAGAAATTAAAAACCATACAGTATCTCAAACTAAGTATTATGCGAATCGACTTCGGATGTTTCATCCGAAGTCGATACGCTCATCCCTAGTACCAATGCCTACATGGAGACTTAATAGTACCCTGCTCTGTACTGGCACAGCACCAGAACCCTGAATCATCTATCTACTGATGGGTCGCTCTTCCATTTGCAGAGGTTTCTGGTTGGGTTGAAAGGAGATAATCTGCATATTTTCCCATGGAGCATTGCCTGAAAATGACGCAGTTCTCCGTACACCAATCTGTCTCTTCAATGTGTAATCCTTCTCTGAACTCAGAATCTCAGAGTGTATGAAAATGGATTTTCTAACCCAGACGGCCCCATTAATGTAAAGAAATCTTAAAGGGGTGTTCCTGTTTGCATGAGATTCTTTAAAATAATACTTTATGACGTTCACTGTAATTTTGTATTGTATTTCTTTTACCTTTATCGCTCCCATCTTCCATTCTGAACTGTGGTCACATGATCGTGTCCATGTAGCACTTTCTTGTTTCCTGTGATGTCATATCCATGGGCGGGGCAAGAGCAGGGGAGTGTCTATGTAACTAGATGGGTGGGAGGAGCTATAAATTCGGGGCAATGCTGGAGCTGTGGCAGAGGAAGGAGAAGTGCATTATGGGTTTGGTTGGATACAGCAACAGGAAGTGCTACAGACAGGACGGAAACAAACCAGAGGGATCGGTTTACATTGTAAAAGTGGGTCAGGAGGGTCCAAAATGAAAAAACAAAAAGGCATTGGGAAGGTGCACATGAGACAAGCAACTACATGAGCATATCTGCTAAAATTATAGTAATTCTGGTGTCAGGAATTATCTGCAAATTTCCAATATTTGTTTCAAGATCTGTTTGCTGTAAGCGAAAGTCTCTGCATTCTCACTTAAATCCTGAAGCTGAAGGTCTCTCCAGAGCTGATGCATCTCAAGGGTTTCTCTGATAAGCTGTATCCTGTTTTGATAACTTGCTACAATGTATCAGCGCAGATATAAAACGTCCAGATTATTATATAGTGTGGGCCAATGTCCTTCCCTTCTCAATGTACACATTAGATTGTCAGGGGGATACACCAACAGATATCAGGCGTCGCCATCTTGACCAGGACAGCCTCTGTATGTAAGATCCCCACATGTCCGCCACGTCTTCCAGGGAGAGTTGTCTGTTGACAGTGCGGCGCGATACGACATCACATCTGCTGATACGTTTTTTCCAGGTCAGAGATCTCCGCTCATCCGCTGCGGTATCCAAGGACAGCAAACATAAAGCAACCTGACGGGATGAGACATTTATGACTGTTTCTGCGGAGTGTTCTCGCTCCTGCCATATTTTATGCTTCTCATGCAGTGTTAATCAAAATTCCCTCTGGCGGCAATATTGCAGAACTGGGCGTGAGGGCCAAAAACGTTAGTTAACTGTCCAGGGCTATTGCCAGACAATTCCAGGGTTGCTTATCTGTGAGGAGACAATAGGAAAGAGCAGAGTAAATCCAATCTGGCCAGCTTGTAGACAGCAGATGTGTAAGTGGCCTAAAGTGACTGTCCACCACCATGCCTCTATAGCAGTCAGAGCTCCAAACCCTCTTCATAGCAAGAGCCCTAAATGATGAAGATCTCTTTGCCTGCAGTCACCACTAGAGGGAGCCTGCTGGCTTATTATTCAGTTCCATGTATATATGTATGCAGCGAGCTCCCCCTAGTGGTGGATGATGGGAGCCAGAGTTTTATTATTTACATGGGTTTTCATGCAGGCATTTTGTAAAATTGTGATTGAGTTTTCCAGTAAAGAATATCCTCTCTCAAGATGGTACGATGTAAAGGGTTAGGCTTCTTGATGTGTCTTGCACTTTTAACAAAGAGGAGACAGATTGACCCTTTAGTGGAAGGGAGGGATAGACTATTTGGTAACTTATTTTCTAAAGAGGTCTTGCATTTAGCCAAGGGTGTAGACTTTAGGCAAGTAGTAGATTACTATTGGGTCGTTGTAGAATTGGGCCCCTCCTTTGGTCACCCCATTCCATGTTCGACCAGGAACCTGAACAGGTTGTTCCTCCTCCATAGTATTGTATGTAAGGACGAAGGATATTGGTTCAGAGGTCCCAGTGTCCACCTCTACTACAACCATACAGACATGTTCACAAGTTTTTCTCAGCAGATTTTGATGCTGACTCCGCATCTGAAGTCCACGTTGATGAACGTTTCTAATCTGCCTCCCATTGATTTCAGTTGGCATTCACTCCATTTGTGAAGATTTAAAATCCATGTCGCGGAAAAAAAACTATTGGCATGCACATAGTTACTGTGATTTTCTCTCTGAAATCCCAGGCTGATCTGCAGCCTATCCAAATGAAAATCTGTAGCAGAAATCCAGTGGAAAAATCATACCCTAAAGAATCCTCGGCCCGTAATAGAGTTGAGAAGGCAGGAGCCACCACCAAGAGCGGATCCAGTTTAATTTTTGCAACAAGGCGTCTAATAATCTGTGTATATAAGACAAAAAGAGGGGACCCCCAAAATTAGTAACCAAGCAAATGAGGGACTTGCCTGAGGGTCAGACTTCCACATGAGGTTGGCATTAGGCCATTGTGCCCCAAAATGGTGAGGGAGGGATCATACCTTCATGATGACATAGACCTCTGGTCAGAGACACGGCATGGAGCTAAGGTACGATGGTGAATTACAACTTGGGTTGAAGTCCCTCTTGTGGGGGAGAACCATTCATGGAAGGAGTATACAAGCCGCGTACTGTAAGTGATCAGAGTCATGTGAAGATAACTGCACGTCTAGGCCGCATGGGAGAATCTGGCCCCAGGGCTGAGAGACGGATCTCTGGGTTTAATCTAAGCTTCGTGAGAGCCGAGACGTTGACTTCTTTTGGAGCTGTCCTCCGGAGGAGCGTAATGTTTAGCACAGGCCCAATGGAAACAAATGCCGTCGGTAATATAAATGTTGTTTATTGCATTTTTTATATAAAATTGTTTAACTTAAAATCTCTTAGCACGAGCGGGAATGTAAATTTGGACCGAAGAGTCTGAGTCACCAGCAGCCGGTTATTATTATCCCAGCTAACAGCCGGATTCCAGGCTTCTCTGTGTGTTTTCAAAGAGCGTCCTTGTATATTCTATAGAGAAAGCAAGGATACATCAAGATGGGTCACTTCTCAAGATGCCTTGTCCTCAGAGGCGAGTTCATCCTTGTTTACAATAGCTGCAGCCTCCAACCATTCAGCCTCCCAAGATCTGCTTGTAGAACCAGAAATGGAGGCTGTGACACGTCCCAGAGGTTACACCGCACCTAGAGTTTCTTTTCTGGAGGACTCCACTTACTTCTGAAGACGTGTCCTTCTCTCCACGGTCCAGAACATAAACTTATTCTTCAGGCCAGATTAAGTTCAGCCTGGGAGTCTTAGCAGGGCGGTATTCATCTCCGTGCCGGTACATCACACCACCACCGAGGACGGGAGAGCTCCTTGCCCTTCTTATATCCTTGGTGGAGACCTTCTTACCTTTCCTATGAGGGAGTTGAGTTAGATCTAACATCAGTTGGGCCCTCTGCTCCATGGGCCTCAAAGGAGATCTTGAAATGCAAGTGAAAAGAATTGCAAGGTGCAGACTATCAGGGAGGGTTATGCAGATGGGTTTATTGGCGTTATGGGGCTGCAGGGTGGTGAGATATCTCATATAAAGATCGAGAAGACCCACGAGAGTTCCCAATTTTGGTGACTTTGTTGTCCATTACTACAATGTCTTCTGAGAGCTTGTGGTTACCCCGTCTCAGTGACTTAAAGGGGTATTTCCATCTAATAAGTGATGGTCTATTTCTAGTATAGGTGGGTAACCCCACTAATCCTGAGAACGAAGGGGCTGCAGCCCTATACAGCGGTGCTCCAAGCCTCCCATCTGCACAGGTAGCCAAAGCTGGTCCCAGTCTTCTGAATGGAGTTGTGCTGTATGTGCCCTACACAATGGGTGGCCGGGAACCACTGTGCAGGAAAAGACCATGAAGACTGATTCAACCCCTTCATTCTCTAGATCGATCGGGGTCCTAGAGGCTTGACCCCCACTGATTATAAAGTCATGGCGTATCCTAGCCAAGTGTTATCCCACATCCCATGAGGTGCACCCACATGGCACATATTTTGGTAGCCTCAGATTTTGCCAGTCAATGCCACGAAGAATGTGCATCAAAACCTACACAACTTACCTGCAGATTTTTAATTGGATTTTCTGCATTTGTATTGGATTTTCTGCACTGCATAAATTGGTGCACTGCGCGGGTTTACGATCTGCACCGCAGGTCAAGTTTGGCGGATTTCCCGCCAGAAATGTTCTGCAGCGCAAGAATTATTTATTTGTCAAATTTTATCCCACTTTGCTGCTGCAGATTTTCAATACTGTACTCGCCACGTGTGACCGTACCCAACATTGTGTGCAGAATAGGCACCCCACCCAGGTTGGCCTCTCCTCCGTTGCGCTGGGGTTCCCCTGATCCATATAGGCCGCCGCTCCTACAATACTTGGGTTACATTTTACACTAAAAAGCCTGCAGAAAATCCCCTCTGATGGATTCCTTGTCACCACCACCTTGGGCCAGTCCCCGAGGCGATGGAATGCCAGACACTAAATAATGATATCAGCCGCGCGCCTCAGGCAACGTATAGGTCATCCTCCCATAGCTTAATAGAAGGCAGCAGAAAATCGCAGCGGCCGCGGCGGGTATTATGTTCTTAGTTCATTCCAGTCTAACTCGTTAGATATTTTCTCCGTATCAAGTGCGGCGCGCCGGTCTCCAGCTTTCAGCGGCTCTCAGGAGTGGGCCAGTTATAGAAAGTTTAGAAAGGAAAATGATTGGTAAAATGTTCTCCGCAAGTATTTCTGCATAAACACGACACTGAGAACGTTTCATTAGCATTAAAGACATAATATGAAAAGCACCAACATAATGGGCTAATGTGCTCGAGAGGTATTTCTGGATCCCTACTTAACACAGTGGGATTTTCTGTAGCATGCAGAGTTAAGAAACAGCTTAGTACATAAGTAGTGTTTGTGTCCAACGCCGCTTCCTGCCACCGACAACACGTACCAAACATCAAAGTGACTGCCGATTCCAGCCTGCGAATATAACATCAAGTAGACTTCTTGTCAAAGCAGCGAACAGGCTCCTGCGCGCCATAAACTTGAGATCAGGGCTCTGCTAAACGCCGCCGCTGCCGTACACCTCCCCTCAGAAAAGAGCCGTGATGGCGGCAGAACTATGCAATAACAGAGGCAGTGCGTTAGGAATCTGTGCTTCACAATCTTCAGGGGCATGCGGAGCTCATGGAGAGGGAACCCCAGTGTTAGACCCTCTGCCCCCAGTGCACCCACTGTACCCGTATTAGGAAGGCACCGCACCCTAGACCTGCATGATAACTGGTGGTGGTGGTGCACAGTCCTGAATTATACTCCACTGCTGCAGTCACAATTCTGCGTCTTCGGAGTCTTCATAAAGTGCGCTCAGGTGGTCCGCATTCAAGGAAATAGGGTCTTTTCATTGTAGGAGCTCAGCGAACGTGGTATGAGCTTCATACTGGTACATGATATACCGACAGGCTCCCTGGCTACAAACAGCTGCATGTTTACAGGGTGAAACCAGGGAGCCCGTCAGAGCCATGTCTCTGGACAGGTTTTCTTTAAGGGTCTATCCACAGCCAGCAGAATAGTGAGTGCAGCTCTGGAGTATAATACAGAATGTGACTCAGGATCAGTACAGGATAAGTAATGTATGTACACAGTGACTGCACCAGCAGTATAGTGAGTGCAGCTCTGGAGTATAATACAGGATGTAACTCAGGATCAGTACAGGATAAGTAATGTATGTACACAGTGACTCCACCAGCAGAATAGTGAGTGCAGCTCTGGAGTATAATACAGGTTGTAACTCAGGATCAGTACAGGATAAGTAATGTATGTACACAGTATCTCCACTAGCAGAATAGTGAGTGCAGCTCTGGAGTATAATAAAATATGTAATTCAGGATCAGTACAGGATAAGTAATGTATGTACATAATGACTGCACCAGCAGAATAGTGAGTGCAGCTCTGGAGTATAATCTATAGCTAAATGTCTCATTGCTTGTGACCAATGTATATATTATATATGTTTAGTACTAAAGGGACAGATGTACGATAGTGTCCTGTACCTGAACTTCTTGATAATCTCAGGGATTAGAGAGAAAGTTGTTTAGCATCTTCCTAAACCTGGTCAGACTTCCTCAGAATAAGTTCAATTATAAACTTGGGGTAGACCCCGAGTTCCCCTAGAAGGATGGTGCTGGGGGTGCCTGCAACTGAGAGCAGCGTGCAGAAGGAAGAGAAGCCTTGCTGTCCTTGTGGCTTCTGTAAATCCAGGGCTCGTCTGAAGTTACGGCTTATAGTCCCATCATCGTGTTTGCTCCCGGTGGTTCTGCAGTATTTCGGCCTCAGCATTATTCCTCCTCAGTCCGTGCACTAATGTTTATCGCCGAGTCATTTCTTGTCAGTTTTCCCTTCTGGAATGCAAACGCGACCGGGGCTTGCAATGTGGCTGAATCCCTCAGAAAGTGGCTGAGACCAAAGCCAGAGCTTCCCTGCTTATCAGTGGGACCCACAGCCTCTGCGCTTCTCAGACGTCTCATTTCCATAATATCACAGGTAGAGGAGTGAGGGTCCCAGTTTTTTTTATTATATTTAATGCAGTGTCTCTGCTGGGGTCCATGGTTGAGGTTTCCACCAGACGTATGCACCTGTGCAGGAGTGCACCCATACATTACCCTATTACAGTAAATGACCTGTATATCCTGCGCAGTCTATACTGAACAGCATAGTCAACCAGACCATTTCTTCCGTCTGCCATACAGTTCACCCGGAGAGGAATGTAATATCAATGACGGGCAATTCAGTGCAATGTGTACATGGACAGGGCTGATATGTGTAGCTGGAGTCTGTTTCTGCCTTTAGACGGGGAGTCAGGCATGGGTCCACCCTATAGGATATCCATGTGACTTACAGGGCTGTGCAGGGTTAGAACAACATGGCTGCTTTCTTCTAAAAACAATGCCGTTCACTTTTATGGAGCCGAGCTTCAATACCACACGGGGGTGCGCTGTTTCTGTACAGTCCCTTTAATAAAGCATATGGCCAGGAGCTGAGCCTGCCCCCTCGGCGGTGGGTCCTGGCTGTGTTATAGTCTTGACCGTAGTGACTGGGAATGAAGAGGACTCTGATGCTGTGGTCAGCAGTAGCAACCGTGACATCTGAGCAGTTAGGTGGGGTCTTCCTCTGTTTTTCAGTCCCCCAGGGTGCTGACTGGTGGCACTGGAAGCCTGGAGCCCTGTGGCAGGACCTAATAGGAAGAAATCACAATCCTCATCGACTGCAGTAAGAAAGTATTGCAGTGTATGGTGTAAACCAGGGATGCCCAACCTGTGGCCCTCCAGCTGTTTCAAAACTACAACCCCCAGCATGCCTGGACAGCATACAGCTATCAGGGCATGTTTGGAGTTGTAGTTTTGCAACAGCTGGAGCGCCACAGGTTTGGGCATCCCTGGTGTAAACGATCAATCGCATGTTCAAGTCCAACTCGGCAGAGTAAAAAGTAAGAAAAATTTGAAAATATTGGGGGAGATTTATCAAACTGGCATTCTGATTTCTTTCCTCGGTTACTTTCATATTTTTATAGTTCACACATTTTCGGATGCGGTAATACCAATCACGTCCATGTTTTTATTTGTATATATATATAATTTGGAACAGGGTGATTTGAATTTTTAATATATATATTTTTTTATATTTTTAAAAACAAAGGGGAAAGATTTATCAAAATTGGCGTAAAGTAAAATTGACTTCATTGCCAATAGCAACCATTTAACATGAAAGGTGGGATCTGATTGGTTGCTATGGGCAATTAAGTCAATTTTCCTTGACACCAATTTTGATAAATCTTTAAAAATATAAAAAACAAAAATAAAATATAAAAATCGAAAATGATAAAAATTCAAATCACCCAGTTCCAAATTTTATATATAAAAATAATGAAGCAATAAAAACGAACATAATTGGTATCACCGCTTCCAAAATGTCTGAACTATAAAAATATGAAGGTAACGGAGGAAAAAAATCTGAATGGCCAAATCCACATTTTTTGCTCACCTTAAGAAAAAATTAAATAAAAACTAATGACAGAGGTATATGTACCCCAATAAAAACAACAACTTGCCCCACAAAAGGCTCCGTAGATGAAAATATATAAAAAATGTATCGGTGTCAGAATTTGGCGATGCAAAGAAAATATTAATCTTTCAAATTTTTTTTTTTAAGGTAGTAAAGCAAAAGAACAACTTACCCTGTTCAAATTATCGCCAAACCTCAGAATTACCCTAAGTTCACACTTGCGCGTTTTACAGCGCGTTCGAACGCGCTGTAAAATGCTCAACACATGCAAACCAATGCTTCCCTATGGGCATGGTTCTCACCTGAGCGTTTTACAGCGCGTATGAACGCGCTGTAAAACGCCATACGCATAAACAAGTACTTGAGCTTTTTTTGGGGCGTTTGTCGCTGACACCACAGTAGTCAATCACAAGAACGCGCGTACGACGCGCGTTTCCTATTTGCAAAAACGCGCTGAAATACGCGCGACTAAAACGCGCATTTTAAGAACGCTCAGGTCTGAACCCAGGGTAATGAAAACGTGTCAGTTGTAGCTCAGAGTGAACCCTGTAAAAACAAAACCCAAAAAATAAAGCCAGAATTGCATGTTTTTTTCCACCCATTTTTCAGTAGATGATCTGGTAAATTAAAGAGATTGTCGGCTGATCAATATCTGAACGGCTGGGGTCCGACACCTGACACCTCTGACTGATCAGACATCTGAAGATCAGATATTGATTAACTATCCTGACGATAGGTCATCAATATAAATGTCAGGACATCCCCTTTAAGTGAAGACATAAAACTTGTCCCGCAAATAAATCAAGCCCTCGCCCGGCTACGTGAAGTCATGGCTCTCGGAAATCTCCCGATGACTGTCGCCTTCTCTCTCAGACATAACTCTCTTTTCCATTGGGCTGGGTGTCCTAATATGTCGCCCCCTGGTGATGCTGCCCTCTTCCCTTACAAAGGATAATATGGGGGTCTCGCAGTTGCGGGGGATTCTATGAAGAAGCCCCAATGGAGGAGCTTTATATACCAGGGGTTCCCAGAGAGCTTATTATCTCCAGCAAGGAATTCCCTGGAGCAATGGCCTTAATGTAATGAATGTCGCCTTCATGAAGCAGAAAGTAAGTGAAGTGTTAGGATACAGGAGGGGAGTGCGGTGCCATGAGTCACCTCTGTGCAGAAGCCAAAGCCTAAAATTACCTGCAGGCAAAATAAACACTTCATTTATGAGCCGTTCTGATTGTATTATCTTATAGAGTAATTATAGCATTATATCGTTACCTCACAAGATACTACAGACCTACAGCATAGCATACGGTACCTCACATCCATACTACATCATACACTGTAACAAACGAGTCAATGCGTGGGATACGTTGCCCCAATTACCATTCTAAGGCTACCTTCACTAGCGTTTTTGCTGGATCCGTCATGAACTCCATTGAAAGATCCGTTTTCTATTGTGTCAGAGAAAACGGATCCGTCCTCATTGACTTGCATTGTGTGTCCTGCCGGATCCATCTGGTATTCGCATCCCAGGACGGAAAGTAAACCGCAGCAGGCTGCTCTCCGGTATGAGAACGCAACAGAATGCATTTTGGAGCGATCCGTTTTTTCCGGTATTGAGACCCTATGACAGATGTCAATACCGGAAAATAGTATTGCTAGTGTGAAAGTAGCCTAAAGGGGTCTTTTTCTATTATAAATATTGGCTGTTCATAATTATATACAGGAGATGCCCAGGTTACACCAGCATGCTCCATATCACTATATACAGTAGATGCCCAGGTTATACCAGCTGTACGTATATAATTATATACAGGAGATGCCCAGGTTATACCAGCTGTACATATATAATTATATACAGGAGATGCCCAGGTTATACCAGCTGTACATATATAATTATATACAGGAGATGCCCAGGTTATATCAGCTGTACATATATAATTATATACAGGAGATGCCCAGGTTATACCAGCTGTACATATATAATTATATACAGGAGATGCCCAGGTTATACCAGCATGCTCCATATCACTATATACAAGAAGATATATAACTTATACCAGCTGTACATATATAATTATATACAGGAGATACCCAGGTTATACCAGCATGCTCCATATCACTATATACAAGAAGATGTATAACTTATACCAGCTGTACATATATAATTATATACAGGAGATACCCAGGTTATACCAGCTGTACATATATAATTATATACAGGAGATGCCCAGGTTATACCAGCATGCTACATATACAATTATATACAGTAGATGCCCAGGTTATACCAGCATGCTCCATATCACTATATACAAGAAGATGCATAACTTATACCAGCTGTACATATATAATTATATACAGGAGATGCCCAGGTTATACCAGCATGCTCCATATCACTATATACAAGAAGATGTATAACTTATACCAGCTGTACATATATAATTATATACAGGAGATACCCAGGTTATACCAGCATGCTCCATATATCACTATATACAAGAAGATGTATAACTTATACCAGCTGTACATATATAATTATATACAGGAGATGCCCAGGTTATACCAGCATGCTCCATATCACTATATACAAGAAGATGTATAACTTATACCAGCTGTACATATATAATTATATACAGGAGATACCCAGGTTATACCAGCATGCTCCATATCACTATATACAGAAGATGTATAACTTATACCAGCTGTACATATATAATTATATACAGGAGATACCCAGGTTATACCAGCTGTACATATATCATTATATACAGGAGATACTCAGGTTATACCAGCATGTCACATATCACTATATACAGGAGATGCACAAGTTATACCAGCTGTACATATATAATTATATACAGGAGATACCCAGGTTATACCAGCATGGTCCATATCACTATATACAAGAAGATGTATAACTTATACCAGCTGTACATATATAATTATATACAGGAGATACCCAGGTTATACCAGCATGCTCCATATCACTATATACAAGAAGATGTATAACTTATACCAGCTGTACATATATAATTATATACAGGAGATACCCAGGTTATACCAGCATGCTCCATATCACTATATACAGAAGATGTATAACTTATACCAGCTGTACATATATAATTATATACAGGAGATACCCAGGTTATACCAGCATGCTCCATATCACTATATACAAGAAGATGTATAACTTATACCAGCTGTACATATATAATTATATACAGGAGATACCCAGGTTATACCAGCATGCTCCATATCACTATATACAAGAAGATGTATAACTTATACCAGCTGTACATATATAATTATATACAGGAGATGCCCAGGTTATACCAGCATGCTCCATATCACTATATACAAGAAGATGTATAACTTATACCAGCTGTACATATATCATTATATACAGGAGATGCCCAGGTTATACCAGCTGTACATATATCATTATATACAGGAGATGCCCAGGTTATACCAGCTGTACATATATAATTATATACAGGAGATGCCCAGGTTATACCAGCATGGTCCATATCACTATATACAAGAAGATGTATAACTTATACCAGCTGTACATATATAATTATATACAGGAGATGCCCAGGTTATACCAGCATGCTCCATATCACTATATACAGGAAGATGTATAACTTATACCAGCTGTACATATATAATTATATACAGGAGATGCCCAGGTTATACCAGCTGTACATATATAATTATATACAGGAGATGCCCAGGTTATACCAGCATGGTCCATATCACTATATACAAGAAGATGTATAACTTATACCAGCTGTACATATATAATTATATACAGGAGATGCCCAGGTTATACCAGCATGGTCCATATCACTATATACAAGAAGATGTATAACTTATACCAGCTGTACATATATAATTATATACAGGAGATGCCCAGGTTATACCAGCATGCTCCATATCACTATATACAAGAAGATGTATAACTTATACCAGCTGTACATATATAATTATATACAGGAGATGCCCAGGTTATACCAGCTGTACATATATAATTATATACAGGAGATGCCCAGGTTATACCAGCATGCTCCATATCACTATATACAAGAAGATGTATAACTTATACCAGCTGTACATATATAATTATATACAGGAGATGCCCAGGTTATACCAGCATGCTCCATATCACTATATACAGGAAGATGTATAACTTATACCAGCTGTACATATATAATTATATACAGGAGATACCCAGGTTATACCAGCATGCTCCATATCACTATATACAAGAAGATGTATAACTTATACCAGCTGTACATATATAATTATATACAGGAGATGCCCAGGTTATACCAGCATGTCACATATCACTATATACAAGAAGATGTATAACTTATACCAGCTGTACATATATAATTATATACAGGAGATGCCCAGGTTATACCAGCATGGTCCATATCACTATATACAAGAAGATGTATAACTTATACCAGCTGTACATATATAATTATATACAGGAGATGCCCAGGTTATACCAGCATGCTCCATATCACTATATACAAGAAGATGTATAACTTATACCAGCTGTACATATATAATTATATACAGGAGATACCCAGGTTATACCAGCATGGTCCATATCACTATATACAAGAAGATGTATAACTTATACCAGCTGTACATATATCATTATATACAGGAGATGCCCAGGTTATACCAGCTGTACATATATAATTATATACAGGAGATACCCAGGTTATACCAGCATGGTCCATATCACTATATACAAGAAGATGTATAACTTATACCAGCTGTACATATATAATTATATACAGGAGATACCCAGGTTATACCAGCATGCTCCATATCACTATATACAGGAAGATGTATAACTTATACCAGCTGTACATATATAATTATATACAGGAGATACCCAGGTTATACCAGCATGCTCCATATCACTATATACAAGAAGATGTATAACTTATACCAGCTGTACATATATAATTATATACAGGAGATACCCAGGTTATACCAGCATGGTCCATATCACTATATACAGGAAGATGTATAACTTATACCAGCTGTACATATATAATTATATACAGGAGATACCCAGGTTATACCAGCATGGTCCATATCACTATATACAAGAAGATGTATAACTTATACCAGCTGTACATATATAATTATATACAGGAGATGCCCAGGTTATACCAGCTGTACATATATAGTTATATACAGGAGATGCCCAGGTTATACCAGCATGCTCCATATCACTATATACAAGAAGATGTATAACTTATACCAGCTGTACATATATAATTATATACAGGAGATACCCAGGTTATACCAGCATGCTCCATATCACTATATACAAGAAGATGTATAACTTATACCAGCTGTACATATATAATTATATACAGGAGATGCCCAGGTTATACCAGCATGCTCCATATCACTATATACAAGAAGATGTATAACTTATACCAGCTGTACATATATAATTATATACAGGAGATACCCAGGTTATACCAGCATGCTCCATATCACTATATACAGAAGATGTATAACTTATACCAGCTGTACATATATAATTATATACAGGAGATACCCAGGTTATACCAGCATGCTCCATATCACTATATACAAGAAGATGTATAACTTATACCAGCTGTACATATATAATTATATACAGGAGATACCCAGGTTATACCAGCTGTACATATATAATTATATACAGGAGATGCCCAGGTTATACCAGCATGCTCCATATCACTATATACAAGAAGATGTATAACTTATACCAGCTGTACATATATAATTATATACAGGAGATGCCCAGGTTATACCAGCATGCTCCATATCACTATATACAGGAAGATGTATAACTTATACCAGCTGTACATATATAATTATATACAGGAGATGCCCAGGTTATACCAGCTGTACATATATAATTATATACAGGAGATACCCAGGTTATACCAGCATGCTCCATATCACTATATACAAGAAGATGTATAACTTATACCAGCTGTACATATATAATTATATACAGGAGATGCCCAGGTTATACCAGCATGCTCCATATCACTATATACAAGAAGATGTATAACTTATACCAGCTGTACATATATAATTATATACAGGAGATGCCCAGGTTATACCAGCATGCTCCATATCACTATATACAAGAAGATGTATAACTTATACCAGCTGTACATATATAATTATATACAGGAGATGCCCAGGTTATACCAGCATGGTCCATATCACTATATACAGGAAGATGTATAACTTATACCAGCTGTACATATATAATTATATACAGGAGATGCCCAGGTTATACCAGCATGCTCCATATCACTATATACAAGAAGATGTATAACTTATACCAGCTGTACATATATAATTATATACAGGAGATGCCCAGGTTATACCAGCATGCTCCATATCACTATATACAGGAAGATGTATAACTTATACCAGCTGTACATATATAATTATATACAGGAGATGCCCAGGTTATACCAGCTGTACATATATAATTATATACAGGAGATGCCCGGTTATACCAGCATGGTCCATATCACTATATACAGGAAGATGTATAACTTATACCAGCTGTACATATATAATTATATACAGGAGATACCCAGGTTATACCAGCATGCTCCATATCACTATATACAGGAAGATGTATAACTTATACCAGCTGTACATATATAATTATATACAGGAGATGCCCAGGTTATACCAGCTGTACATATATAATTATATACAGGAGATGCCCAGGTTATACCAGCTGTACATATATAATTATATACAGGAGATGCCCAGGTTATACCAGCATGCTCCATATCACTATATACAAGAAGATGTATAACTTATACCAGCTGTACATATATAATTATATACAGGAGATACCCAGGTTATACCAGCATGGTCCATATCACTATATACAAGAAGATGTATAACTTATACCAGCTGTACATATATAATTATATACAGGAGATGCCCAGGTTATACCAGCATGCTCCATATCACTATATACAGAAGATGTATAACTTATACCAGCTGTACATATATAATTATATACAGGAGATGCCCAGGTTATACCAGCATGCTCCATATCATTATATACAGGAAGATGCCTAAGTTATACCAGCTGTACATATATAATTATATACAGGAGATACCCAGGTTATACCAGCATGTCCATATACAACTATATACAAGGAGATGTATAACTTATACCAGCTGTACATATATAATTATATACAGGAGATACCTAGGTTATACCAGCATGGTCCATATCACTATATACAAGAAGATGTATAACTTATACCAGCTGTACATATATAATTATATACAGGAGATGCCCAGGTTATACCAGCTGTACATATATCATTATATACAGGAGATGCCCAGGTTATATCAGCTGTACATATATAATTATATACAGGAGATGCCCAGGTTATACCAGCATGGTATAACTGACGTGGTTTTGCTACCACTTTCCTACTGTAGCAAAATGGTAACTTTTCTTGCAACCTTTTTAAAAAGTCACATTTAGTGTATACCTACTTTCCCAGCTAACCTTACCCACTTTACCACCCCTTTTTTTTTAGAATTGGCAAGAGTGACCTTAAAAGTAGAAAAAAAAAAAAACTTATTTGTATGAAAATGATGTGCGGAAAAACCAACCCTTTACTTACAGCAGAAGACCGGCCTTCAGGGTTTGATAAATTCCTCCCCAAACTACAGTGGAAAATTTTTATTTTGGAAAAATGTTTTTTTATTTTATTCTTTTAAATGGTTGCAGTTCAGAGAAATAGGCTGGGGCGTCACTGCTTGTTGTCACCCGACCACGGATCCTGGTGTAGCAGTGCAGGCATTGAACTGAGTGGGGTGACAGCGTGACCCCCACCAAACACCACAAATTGCAAACCGTGAGAAATACTGGACCCTTGTTACAGCTAAGAGCCCCTAAGGTTCAGCATGCAATGCTTATGTCGCCATATAACACTGTACGATAGTCTCCTGTAGAAATATTACCGCAATACAGTATCTTGCTCGAGCTGACGGCACGGTCTTCATCACTTTACCTTCATAAAAGGATCTCTGTCACCCGTCCAAGAAATAAGGAGGAGAGATCAAGGTCGTAAACAGGTTGACATGGAGCGCGGTGAGGAGGAATAGGAACTTTGTCATATCTGGAGTCCAGATACATAATTAATATCGCTGCTTGTGTTTACAGACGCAGACAGGTCCTCTCCATTGTCAGCCATCTAGACACCCAGCTTCCATACTGTCCCCTGCACTGACCGAGAGGTCGACGATTGATACTCGTCCTTCACCCCAGATTCCTATATAAACGTCATCATCATATACTTGTTATTCCACTGTCTTCTTATACTTTCCTTTTGATTCCTTACCCTTTTCAAACCCTAAACTTGCAGTCAATGAGTGGAAACACTTTTGTTTACACCCAGAAACTAAAAACTGGATTCCTATCTAGCATTTCTCATAGCTTGTATCCAGTCGTGACAATTCTCTGTGATGTAAACAAGCCAGACTCCAGACTCATACATTTACCTGCACTGATACATTGTAACAAACTGCCAGGAGAGAAGAGAGATTGGATACAGTTGTATCAACCCTCTGGTGTCACAAGGATTGGTTATTAAAGATACATATTATATCGATTTTTAACAAATTCCCTAATGCTGCACAACTATATACGTCGGAGGTAGGTGTCACAAAAAAGAATGGGGTTAGTCAGCTCACCACTCCAGACGAGTGAAGATGCGAAACATCGGGGCAGGGTAGTCAAATCCCGGGTCAGATACAATCTTCCAGAACTTGATAAAATCCAATAGTTTCTTGTCACGTCAATAAAAATATTAAAAGATACTAACCGGGTTTTGAACAGGGGAATACGTGTTCTTAGAAATAAAAAAAAATGGAAGATTGTATCTTGAACACTTTGAAGATATTTCCCGTTTCAGAGCAAAGCGAGCACCATAGCTGCTGGGTAGAGATGAGCGAACATTAAAAAAAAGTCCGGTGTTCGGCGTTCGGGTTGTGGTAAGTCACGCATCCCGTTATGGATTCCACTATAGCGGCATATGGAATCCATAAGGGGAGGCTGCCACCAACCCGAACTGTTGAACAGCCGAAGGACCTGGGGTGACGTCACTGTCATGGGATCAGTACAGGGGGCGTGGCTCAGCACTGGATTTGATCCCCCACTGAGCCACGCCCCCTGCACTGATCACATGACAGTGACGTCACCCCAGGTCCTTCGGCTGTGCAACAGTTCGGGTTGGTGGCAGCCGCTCCTTATGGATTCCATATGCCGCTATAGTGGAATCCATAACGGGATGCGCGACTTACCACCACCCAAACGCCGAACAACGGCGCTCATCTCTACTGCTGGGTTTTTGCTCGTAACAGTGGCAGCGCCTGCGATCGGCGATAACACCGATCGCTTACATTAGCCTCTCAGATGCTGTAATCAGTTGTGACCACGCCATCTGAGTGGCGTTCCCTGGGAGCGCTGTTCTCCTGAAGCCAGAAGAGTTCCCCCACTCAAATATCATAGGAGCTATTCTTTCGCTGTGGTAGCCTCAATCCTGCTAGAGGCTACCACGCCTTTCACAGAGATCTTTCTATAAAGTTCTGCCTGTGACAGGACTCTATTGGAACACAGGAAATCTTCCATCGACTGCAATGAATTCATTCATTGCAGTATTAAAAAATATACAAAAAATCTAATAATTCAATTCACCACCCCCCATTTTAAAGCCTCATGCACACGGCCGTTGTTGTGGTCCGAGTCGCATATTTTGCGGCTCGGGCGCGGACCCATTCACTTCAATGGGGCCGCAAAAGATGCGGACAGCACTCTGTGTGCTTTCCGCATCCGTTGCTCTGTTCCGTGCCCCCGCAAATAAAAATAGAGCATGTCCTATTCTTGTCCGTTTTGCAGACAAGAATAGGCATTTCTATAATGGGCCGTGTTCCGTTCCGCGGACCGCAAAACAACAACGATCGTGTGCATGTAGCCTAAAAATGATAAAAAAATAATGATCACTAACATCGTCGCATTCCAAAACGCCCGAACGATTAAAATATAAAAAATATTTATCCCATGCAGTAAACACTGTGACATGAGAAAAATAATAATGACTGAATCTGCAGTTTTTTGCGACTTCACACCCTTCCCCACGCAAATTTTTTCATACACACTCCAAAATGATATCAAGCCTAAATATAAAACCGTTATATGGGCTGGAATATGGTGTTTCAAAGTGAGAAAACTTTTCTTTCAAAGTTTTAACTTAAATTTTTAGTATTAAAACACAAGGAAAACGATATAAACGTGGTATCTCTGTAATCGTACTGACCCGGAGAATAAAGAGAACAGGTCAGTTTTATCTAATAAGCAACGCATAAAATAAGACACATAAAACTGTGGCAGAATTATTATTATTTTTTTTTTTCAATTCCACCATCTCGAATTTTTTTCTAGCTTCCCACTACATCACATGCAATATTAAATGGCGCTATTTGAAAGTACAATATGTCCCACAAAAAATTAATCCGTCATACAGCTATGTGAACGAAAAAAAAAAGGGAACCTGTCATCAACTTTATGCTGCTCTCACTCAGAGCAGCATGAAATAGTGATTCCAGCGGTGTCAGTCATGATGACGTAAAAGTAAGAGGTTGCCGAGAACCAGCTTCATCATTGCAGCACAGGCCACGAAGAGAGTCAGATCTACCTGAGAAGAGTCCGAGTTATTCATAAGCTCCTGCTCTCCCGCCCATCTGATGATTGACAGTCTTCTCCTTACTTTTCTCCCTAGAAGAGAACTGTCAATCATCAGATGGGCGGGAGAGCAGGAGCTTATGAATGACTCGGACTCTTCTCAGGTAGATCTGACTCTCTTCGTGGCCTGTGCTGCAATGATTATGATGCTGGTTCTCGGCAACCTCTTACTTTTTGGTCATCATGACTGACACTGCTGGAATCAGAGGGTCCGTCACTATTTCATGCTGCTCTGAGTGAGAGCAGCATAAAATTGATGACGGGTTCCCTTTAAAATTTGATTCAGCTGCTTTGACGAATTTTAGAGAAAAAATCGCTTTGTGATGAATTACTTTATAAGTAGCGGGTACAATGACGTGGAACGGATCTTTGCTGATCGCGGCATCTGAGATTAATATTAAACGCTTTTCAGCTTTCAGAAAAATATATAATTTGTACTCACCTCATCCATTTGAGCGCGAAGAGGCCGCCACAGCCATCTTGCTTGAAGATCCAGCGTGGAATCTCACATCACGCTGGGCAGCTTGGTGACGTCATGCGTCACAGTGCGTGGGATCTTCAAGCAAGATGGCCGCAGTGCCCTCATCGTGCTCACATGGATGAGGTGAGTATTACCGCCATTTTAGGGGAAATTGATTCGTTACCATAAAGCACGAGGAAATTCAGCTTTGTGGGGAATTGAATTTTCCATGAAATTCGGATACTTTGATGCGCTCAACACTATTCACTATAGTAATGGGGTGAGTGTACCCCTGCGGTCAGGCAGAACGAGAGCTGCTCCTTGTAGGAGACCCCTGCTGTGATTGATAGGGGGCCCCTCTCCTCATCATATACACATCAGGGTATCCAGATCACGCACAGACTAAATTCTCTGAAAGTGGACCCCGCGGGTTCGGACACCCCACCATCCATATTTCATCATGGGTCACCCTTATCCTTCCATCGTATATGGGAGGCTATATTAACAGGGGATATTGTTGATTTATCTACACTGATACATTGTAACAAGTGCGCGGGTTATTTGTTTTCAGTCTCTATAAACTGACGCCAAAAGGGAAGACACTGAGCACCTGAAAGTCTGTGTAAGAAAGTTTCCAAACTCTTGCTCCCAGCTTCCCCGTGGCTGCGGTGACATTCAGTATGTAAATGTGAGCAGCTCTACGTTATCTCGCTGCACTTTCACCGCTGACAGAGAAGCCATCAAGTTTTACGTGTCACCCGGCGCCCCATCAGAGGTGAAGCTGATTAGACAGAAATCCCCTCTGACCTGTAAAACTTTAATTAAACTTTCACGCAGGATATGAGCTCTTGCCGAATTCTGTGTGTCACCTGCGGCTCCTCCACCTGTGGGAGGAGAGGACGTTAAACAAGGCGCTGTCATGTCACTGTGCTGCCTGCGTGGAACCGTCATTACAATATTACTGAAACGCGGCAGCACCTCTCCTGCAGGGGAAGGATGAGGAGAGGCTGAAAATTCTGTGAATTGGCAGATCTGTACGCCTGAGGGGAACCTGAGCCCATTCTCAGGAATTTGCCTGATGCTTACCACATCTTGTGTCGCGCATCCTCTACATCATACTCTAGTCAAAGTCAGAGCTGCACTTCCTTTCTTCTGACTTCTTCTTGACTTCTGTCTTCTGGTTTCCGCATACCCCTGACTCTGAAGAGTACATTAACTCCCATAATGCAGTCATAGAGCGTACCGTATCAGCTGTTCAGGGCTGGCGGATTCCAAGTGACAGCGAGCAGAATTGTGAATGCAGCTCTAGGTGTTACTCAAGATTTGTTCAAGATAACGTCGCAACTAGAGTTGAGCGAACTTTTGTTTTAAGTTCGGCGTCCAAAGTTCGGGTTCGGGTTATCCAAGCATCCCGTTATGGATTCAGCTACCACGGACCATAACGGCATTTGGAATCCATGGTGACGTCACCGTCATGTGATCAGTGCAGGGGGCGTGGCTCAGTACTGGATTGGATAAGAGGTCGCAGGCTAGTACTGAGCCACGCCCCCTGCACTGATCACATGACGGTGACGTCACCCCAGGTCCTCCGTGTTGTCCAAGGTTCGGGTTCATTGAAGAATCCCCTTATGGATTCCAAATGCCGTTATGGTCCGCGGTAGCGGAATCCATAACGGGATGCTTGGATAACCCGAACCCGAACTTTGGAAGCCGAATTTAAAACAGAAGTTCTTTCAACTCTAGTCGCAGCATACAATCCTTTTGTATATAATGTGTAGATACCTATCTACAGGACTGGTGATAAGCATGTGATCCTGAGTCGCTGGGACCCCCAACGATCACGAGAACTGGGGTCCCCCAAGTGAACTGAGCAATGGGCATGCATGTGTGCCGCCGCTCTATTCCCCTGTACAGGACTGCCAGAGAGAAGCAGAGTACGGCGCTTGCCTCTCTCAGTGGTGGTCCCAGCAGTCGGACCCCACCGATACCTGTCCTATGGGGTGTTAGGACTCATGTCGCTATGACAATGTGATGTGTGGCTTGTATTAGACCTACAAGGAGACCCAGTGAATCACAGCGCACGGTTCAGCTCTGCTACATCTGTAGTTGTATTTAGACAAAATAAAATAGGACAAATCTAGAAGCAAATTTTGAGGATCTTTTATTTCCACCCGGTAAATATTGTTTTATGGGGCTCAACCGCGGTCGTCTTTCTTATAATGCTTCTCGGAAGGCGTCTTGTGATGTCTAATCTCCAAATATGTCCAGACTGTGCCTTTAAGCTGCGGCAGAATTAAATATATTCCCCCTTCACAGGGTTGGGAACTCACAGAGGTGAGATTGTAAGTTCTCCCCATATTTTTACCTCCTCTTGTCTTTCTTTATTGGCACTGAGCAATGAATCCCTCGCCGGCGCTGTAACTGCTTACAATGGCAATCTAGCCGCCTTAAACACAGTGCTATTAAACACATATTAAATTATGGAGCGACTGTCGGAATGGCGCAGAAGGTGTTACACTGTGGCTAATTTTCTGTTTATTGCACTTGCAGAAGACGCGCTGGCTGGGGCCGGAGCCGCAGATACAATGTTGCCTGTGTCGATGTAACGAGATTCTGCTCCTTAATGGTTCCATAATGTTGTTTGCTGGATAGAATTTGAGCTGTGAGAGATGACACCGGGCTCGGGGCGGCCAGGGAGGCGAAAAGAACATTTCAGCATTACAGCCCCTGATCAGTATCTTCCATGAGAACTGGGAGCAGGCCTGGCAGAGACGACATGTGCTGCATCGATTTATATCCCCCAATGGCAATTACAGGTCACATTGCACGATACAAAAAATATCAAAGAATCTCCTCATGCGCTGAGTAATCTGGGGGGATATTAGATTTATATTCCGTTTTTTTTTTTTTTTCGTAATGGAAGTGCAGTATGGTCTGAAATGGAGACGGCAGGAATAGGATGATGGCATGGATGTCTTTGTCCGGCATGTGCACTTTTACTTAGTGCGGCAGATCAGTTCCACCATCTACCAGTGACCGGATTGTCCGATGTGTTATTGCTGCGCAACAGATGTGACTTGTTAAAAATCACTTCTGAAGTTTTCTGACCACCACCGACGGCTGTTAGTCCAGAGCTTTCCATGCTCAGGTCGGCCATGTATGCATTCTCCATGGGGAGATAAACCAGACGCCTTCAGTGGTCTCTTAAGTACCGACGGTTGTTTCTCCTGACCTTTCTATCCACATGCATGCTTAGTTCAGCCGTACATGCATTACTAAATAGGGATAAGGGAATAAACCAGATGCCTTCGGTGGTCTCTTATCTGTCGACAGCTGTTTCTCCCAACCTTTCCATACACATGCATGCTCAGTTCAGCCATGTATGCATTCTCCATGGGAAGATAAACCAGACGCCTTCGGTGGTCTCTTAAGTACCGACAGTTGTTTCTCCTGGTCTTTCCATACACATGCATGCTTAGTTCAACCGTACATGCATTCTAAATAGGGAGAAGGGAATAAGCCAGACGCCTTCAGTGGTCTCTTAAGTACCGACGGCTGTTTCTCCTGACCTTTCTGTACACATGCATGCTCAGTTCAGCCGTACATGCATTCTACATAGGGAGAAGGGAATAAACCAGTCGCCTTCGGGGGTCTCTTGTGTACTGCTCAGTTCAGCCGTACATGCATTCTCAATAGGGAGTTAAACCAGGAGCCTTCAGTGGTCTCTTATCTGTCGACAGC
Organism: Bufotes viridis; assembly: GCA_033119425.1. Taxonomy (NCBI): domain Eukaryota; kingdom Metazoa; phylum Chordata; class Amphibia; order Anura; family Bufonidae; genus Bufotes; species Bufotes viridis. Next base: position 9,367,631 of record CM065591.1, on the reverse strand, counting down.
TGTTTTTCCCAACCTTTCCATACACATGCATGCTCAGTTCAGCCATGCATGCATTCTCCATAGGGAGTTTAACCAGACGCCTTTGGTGGTCTCTTAAGTACCGACAGTTGTTTTTCCTGGCCTCTCTATACACATGCATGCTTAGTTCAGCCGTACATGCATTCTAAATAGGGAGAAGGGAATAAACCGGACGCCTTTGGTTGTCTCTTGAGTACCGATGGCTGTTTCTCCTGACCTTTCTGTACACATGCATGCTCAGTTCAGCCGCACATGCATGCATTCTCAATAGGGAGAGGGAATAAAGCAGACACATTTGGTAGTCTCTCGTTTGTCCCAACCTTTCCATACACATGCATGCTCAGTTCGGCCATGCATGCATTCTCAATAGGCAGAGCGAGATAAACCAGTCGCCTTCGGTGGTCTCTTTTCCACTAACAGCTGATTCTTCTACCTTTCCCATACACTTGAACGCTCAGTTCGGCCATGCATGCATTCTCAATAGAGAAAGATAAACCAGATGCCTTCATTGGTCTCTTACGTTTTTTCCCAACCTTTCCATACACTTGAACGCTCAGTTCAGCCGTACATGCATTCTCAATAGGCAGAGCGAGATAAACCAGACGCAGTCTCTTTTGAACCGACAGCTGTTTCTTCCGACCTTTCCCTACACTTGAACGCTCAGTTCAGCCGTACATGCATTCTCAATGGGCAGAGTGAGATAAACCAGACGCAGTCTCTTTTGAACCGACAGCTGTTTCTTCCGACCTTTCCCTACACTTGCATGCTCAGTTTGGCCATGCATGCATTCTCAATAGGGAGAAGGGGATAAACCAGACGCCTTCGGTCTGTTATCTCCCTTGACAATAAAGAAAGGGACATGTTATTACTATATATTCCTCAGCATCTAAAAAACAGAATGTCAGCCAATCATCTGATACCCATTACCTCCGAAATTTGTATGTTCAGCCAACATTAGTTAAATGTATTTGCCACGGTTACTTTCCTCTGGTTTTATAGTTTTTATAATCATCGCTTATGGTAAAGCAAAATTGGTTGGGAACTTAGAAAGGGTACATTACGGAGGGAGGTCCTCACAGCAGCATGACAAGAGGTCAAACACTGATCCCTGCCACTCACCTCCCCACCGTCAGATGATTGCTGCAGACAATATGGGGCGATACTTAGCCTGCAGAGCATTGCAGATCCTCAGGTTGGAGAAAAAATACTGATTTACAGCCCGGACACCAAATCCCACCACCTCGGATCTAGGCTCCTGACCCAAGGACAGAAAGTCATGAAGTGGTGAGCCCATGTCTGCCCATGCTCAAGCTTGTCCTCGCCTCTTCCCACCTTGTTAGCATCAGGCGACTGTGAAGAGGGGGAACCGGACACAGGATAACACCCTAGGGCCAACCAATGCTGTCCAGGGGCCCAATAACAGCTGCAGGTGCTGCTATTGTGATACCCATACCTAGCATGTTTCTCCTCCCGACCCTGGCATTTTGGATGCCACAGTCTATGTAGTCTTCGGTGTTTATTGTAGAAAACCAAAACTGCTTGTGTTTTTTTGGGTGGATAATATTTAGCACTCGGGGTTTAAGCGTTTTCTAGCGAAGCCCTGCTGCTTGTGTGTTTACTGTTCCAGGACACTTGAGGGGAGCTCCGTGCGCCTCCTCGCTCCTTTCTGCTGCGTATATCAATGCCACGTCTCTTCTACTGAGCTCACCAGAGACATTGTGCTGAAAGCTGACAGACACTCTACAGAGGGATCCTCAGGAGCTCAGCGACAATGCTGCTGTCAGTGCATGGGACGTCTGTGCCCAAAACAGCGTCACAGGTGTAATCACTACAGCTTCTGTCTTATAAGTGACAGCCAACGTCTCTGTTCAGACTTTCTGTGAGATGTGCACCCAATAGAAAGAAAAGAGCCATTCCTGTTGCACGTAATCTTAACAAACTTATTGTAAAGATTATGTAATGATAACTACTGCCCCCCATGTACAAGAATATAACTACTATAATACTGCTCCTATGTACAGGAATATATCTACTATAATACTGCTCCTATTGTACAAGAATATAACTAATATAATACTGCTCCTATGTACAAGAATATAACTACTATAATACTGCTCCCATGTACAAGAATATAACTACTATAATATTGCTCCTATGTACAAGAATATAACTACTATAATACTGCTCCTATGTACAAGAATATAACTACTATAATACTGCCTCCTATGTACAAGAATATAACTACTATAATACTGCTCCTATGTACAAGAATATAACTACTATAATACTGCCTCCTATGTACAAGAATATAACTACTATAATACTGCTCCTATGTACAGGAATATAACTACTATAATACTGCTCCTATGTACACGAATATAACTACTATAATACTGCCTCTGGTGGACTAGGGTATTGATCTGAACCAGTATTCATGCGGATTCTTTCCTCCACCCCTCCCGTATTTTTACTGCCTCATCTGCCGTTTATCACCCATAAAATATGTAGATTGTTATTCAGGACACACAAAAAATAAAATAAAATTTTCTCTACGTCTTTTCTCTTTGTTTCTTTTATTTATTTTTTTGCCGTCTTTCTTTTGCGTCCTTTTGTGTCTCCTCTGCTTCCTCCCACCTCTTTCATTATAAAATATATTCTACAAAGAGTTTTTTTTTTTTTTTGTCACCAAAAAAGTCACGCTTGACTGATGGTGCATTGCTTTGCATGGTGAAACATTATGAAAGTTTAATTTTTAATTAAATCTGAAATACCAATTATAACGGAGAGATATTTTAACCTGTTTCTTTTCAGGCTGCCTGGAGTTACATTTGGATAGTGAAATCTCAGCACCTTAACAAAACAGAGAGATAAAGCGTCTCGGCAGTCTGGTAAGTACCCGCGACCTTACCTTTGTTCCTCTTAACATCGTTATTAGTGTGCCTGAAACAAAGAATTTAGTAATTGGACGTAGGTGAAGCAAAGATGACCTTGTGTTGTTACATGAGCAAACAGAAATTCCTGCAATTCTTCTAGACTATTTGACTCTGTTGAGAGAGCCCCATCCTTTGTTGTGCTGTTTGTGCAGCTTTCTGCGAAGACATAGAGCGCACAGCGCATGCGCCATACTCTCTCCGCACCGTGACTCGCGCCATTACTTTCTCTCTAGCGTTATTTGAAGAGCCGCAGTCCAATGGAGCCTTACTGTGCCTTTCCCAGAGTCTTCTGTCCCAGCGGCCGGCCCGAAGGACTCTCTAATATACATGCATCCTTGGCTCAACGTATCTCTTGTGGGATTAGAGGATCAGGCATGTTGATATTCAGCATACCCAATCCTTTTTCCTCCTAACATTAGGGGAGAGTTGGGTCACCCCTATACACATTAGATAGTTAGTTATAGTTTACCTCACAGTATCCAAATGATACTGCCATACTGTGCTGAAATAAGATTGCCATAAGCAGTGGCCTATCCACCATGGAGTCAGACTTCGTGAGGGAGACATTTGCACAGCTTTTGTTGAGTTCAATGGTAACTGTATACATTTCATTGCAGTGAGCTCCCCCTAGTGGTGGCCGTGGGTGGTTTATAATCATGCAGGAAGAGAAGCAGAGTATTTAGAAAAGTTTTTGGGAGAGTTATTGGTGTATCTGTGCCAGTTGTTCGGTGTAAGTACATCAGTAGCACCCCCTTCAGCAGTGACATGATGCAGCCGGGGCACCCGCTTTGGTTGTACGCCCCTGCGTTTATTATGTGTGTCCCGATTGTATGTCATCTAGAGGACTACATCTTCTCCTAGTCAACCCTGAAGTATAAAAGAAACTGGTCGAGCACAAAACTACATGCCAAAAACGGAATCTGTGACGGCTCCGCTCCAGCAGACAGCAGGGATTAGTGGCTCCAGCTCTGCTGCATCGTGCATTCGGGTCTGATGTTTTATAAAGGGGTTTTCTGGGACCCAGTAGGACCTGCAATCTCACCTTTATTGGGTTTTATGAGACCTTTACATCCTCTGGACAGGTCGTCAGTATCTGATCAGTGGGGGGTCTGTCACCGGGACCCCCGCCGATCAGCTGTTTGAGAATGCACCGGTGCTGCGGCCTTCTCACAGCGCCGTAAATTTTATTGTGGTCGTGCTTGGTATCTCAGCTAAGCCCCATTTACTTCCCGGGAGTCGGACCCCAGCCTTTCAGATACCAATGACTTATCCAGGGCATGTCATCAGTATAAAAGTCTCGGAAAACCCCCTTAAATACACACAACGCACCCGCAAATGTAAATTTGTAATATACTTATCATTTTGAAATTGGCCGCTCGGGAACCAGTCACGTGATACTCCACTTCTGTAAATTCGGCATACTTTTAATTTCACGTCCTTAACCGGATTACTGGTCTGGGATATGGACAGGGCGTCACGTCCACTGTGAACAAGGCTAGAACCATTCATCTCCCTGGCGCATGCGCAGATGTTGGTTCATGTGCTAGGCAAAGGGATGTTTGTGGCCCCGTCCACAGCGGAAGTGACGTCCTTTCCATGGCTGAGGACGCGATGTTAGAGGAAGCTGGATTTACAAAAAAGGAGCAGCGCGTGACCAGGTTCTCGAGCGACCAATCCACTCAATTTCGGAACAGTAAGTATCTTCCAAACTGTCTTCTACAAATTGTGTGTATTTAAGGTTGATTTACGGGGCATGCTGGGTCCCAGAAAACCCCTTTAAGACCGTAGAAAGTGCATGGAGGGCCGATTTTCAAGAAGGGCAAGAACCACAAATGGAAGATGATCGCGGTCCTGACAGATCCAGAGTGAAGAGGTTCACTAAGAGGAGCAGCCTCACAATCGACATACAGAAGTACCGTAAAGGAAATCTGTCATGTTGCACATGGCCGCTGAGCTGAAGATATCATGTTATAGAGCAGGAGGAGCTGAGCAGATTTATATATAGTTTTATTGGAAAAGATTCACTAAAACTTGTATTTCATTCATTTAAATTCCTACACATTCTGAGCTGTGAAGTCCGGGAGGCGGTCCTAACAGTGACTGACAGCTACACAGTCATAGGGAGAAGGCTGTCAATCACTGATAGGACCGCCTCCCAGACTTGACAGAATGAGCAGGGATTTATTTGTAGAAATTACAGGTTTTACTGAATCTTTTCCCATAAGCTATACCTCAATCTGCTCAGCTCCTCCTGCTCTATGACAGGCTGCCTGCAGATTATTTAGCTTTTTCATGGTGTCCCTTTAAATAGCTGGTATTACTTTTGTTTATGGTTAGTATCTGGTCATTCGTCGCCCTCAGTTTATGAAGTGTTCGGCAGTGAGCTCAGGCTTTCCAGCAGCCATGTCCTGAGTTGTGAGGGTCTTGTGGTGGTCTTCTCCTTTCACTTCTTCAGCGGTCAATCAGCGTTTTGCATTCTGTTGATGTCACGTAATAATATTTTAGGAATTACTAAATTCCTAAAATATGGCCACTAATCAGGACGGCTGCAGCTAATAGGGGACAGTAGGCTCCGGGATATCCCGCTGGCACTGGAGGCCATTTTGGAAGTCCTGCTCCTCCTTCCATTTCCCAGTGTTCTGCTGCCAAAAGCAGATATGAGAGAATTCCTGCACTCAGTGTCCCCTCGTGGTCACATCACGCCTCTCTCTAGATTAAGGGATTTGGGCTGATCCACTGATTAAGTGAAGGCAACCTCAACCAGGATCAATTAGTAGAGTCTTGGGTTGGCCCCAAATCTTTACCCAATCACTGGTCTTCGAGATGTTCCCTTACCTGCTGGTTTTACGTTTCCCAAGATGTATGCTGTGAGACGACCAGCTTTGGAGAGAAAAAAAAATCGATTTTGCGATATTCTGTTGGGAGTTGTTTATGCTGTAGGTGTCTACATGTGGCCATCTTGTGGTCGTGATGTGAGCTGCACCCTGCCGAAGGTGTTCCTGGAGCCTATTGATTTGCACACTGAGAGATTTGAGTCATCAATGACATTTTGGAAAAGGTAAGGCGTGTGGCTTCTCAGGACCATACGTGAACCCAAGCGTCATGGCATCCTTCTCTTTTACAGTGGATTGGTAGGTGGGGACCCCATCCATGATGCGTGCACCAGATCCCATGCAGAACAATCTGTATGTAACCCGCCTACTCAAAGCAGTCGAGCACTAGATTTTCTCAGCCGCCATGTTTGCTGAAAACTAGCGCACCCTTTATAGTGGAGGGATATGGCGCTCAGGTGAGGCTTGTTCCTCTGCCTTGTGCTCACTGCTTAGATTTAGCAGCTAATAATGGAGCTACGGGAGTGCGGGCCCCATAGAAGGCACGTGGACGACCAGTGCTCCATTACGCCTCTCTGATTGCCAGCCTCTCATCCCATCACGTTTTGTTTCCCTCGCCAAGGATAAAGCAGGACAATAGTACAAGATGTACAGCACCGTTATAATGGAATGAGTCACTGGCTTCCCAAAAACAGCTGTCTGGATGCGCAGCGGTTGTGAATAGACCCTCTCCTCCTTCACTGAGTGTTATTGTTCGGCGGTCAGGTAATCTATAGCGGTACGGCGTTAAAATTTCTACAGGAACCCATTGCACTGCCATTGAATTTTAGGACCGATTCATCCTCATTAGGCGCTTGACCTTCACTGCTTTCAGAAGGCACTTAGTATTGTGATGAATGAAGCCCACACAATGCGCCGGTCTGCGCAAACGTCAAACCTCACTTTTTTTATTTTTCATACCAGAAACCATTTATGAATCTTTCACTCTCCCAACTTCTCCCTTTCATTGGATCGTCCGCCCGCTCAGCAGAAATCCATACAGAGCACTGTAGCTCTAGCATCTGTTCTGTAATATTTAAAGGGATGCTCTACTCCGTCTCTGGAGGAGGAGGGACTTAACCATCTTACTCTTTAACACGCCCGGCTCCCATCAGCATCCCGTTTCCACATCTTTGAGACATCATTTCTTTGGATACTCCATTCATTCCTCTGGCACTGTGCATTAACTGTGTGCAGTCTCTCCATCCTGTGCATTAACTGTGTGCAGTCTCTCCATCCTGTGCATTAACTGTGTGCAGTCTCTCCATCCTGTGCATTAACTGTGTGCAGTCTCTCCATCCTGTGCATTAACTGTGTGCAGTCTCTCCATCCTGTGCATTAACTGTGTGCAGTCTCTTCCTCCTGTGCAGTCACTGTGTGCAGTCTCTCCCTCCTGTGCAGTCTATCCCTCCTGTGCAGCCTCTCCATCCTGTCCAGTCACTGTGTGCAGTCTCTACCTGCTGTGCAGTCACTGTGTGCAGTCTCTCCCTGCTGTGCAGTCACTGTGTGCAGTCTCTTCCTCCTGTGCAGTCACTGTGTGCAGTCTCTCCCTGCTGTGCAGTCACTGTGTGCAGTCTCTCCCTGCTGTGCAGTCACTGTGTGCAGTCTCTTCCTCCTGTGCGGTCTCCTCCTCCTGTGCGGTCTCTTACTCCTGTGCAGTCTCTTCCTCCTGTGCGGTCTCTTCCTCCTGTGCAGTCTCTCCCTCCTGTGCGTTCACTGTGTGCAGTCTCTTCCTCCTGTGCAGTCACTGTGTGCAGTCTCTTCCTCCTGTGCAGTCACTGTGTGCAGTCTCTTCCTCCTGTGCAGTCACTGTGTGCAGTCTCTTCTTCCTGTGCGGTTTCTTCCTCCTGTGCGGTCTCTTCCTCCTGTGCGGTCTCTTCCTCCTGTGCGGTCTCTTCCTCCTGTGCGGTCTCCTCCTCCTGTGCGGTCTCTTACTCCTGTGCAGTCTCTTCCTCCTGTGCGGTCTCTTCCTCCTGTGCGGTCTCTTCCTCCTGTGCAGTCACTGTGTGCAGTCTCTTCCTCCTGTGCAGTCACTGTGTGCAGTTTCTTCCTCCTGTGCAGTCACTGTGTGCAGTCTCTTCCTCCTGTGCAGTTTCTTCTTCCTGTGCAGTCACTGTGTGCAGTCTCTACCTCCTGTGCAGTCACTGTGTGCAGTCTCTCCCTCCTGTGCAGTCACTGTGTGCAGTTTCTTCCTCCTGTGCAGTCACTGTGTGCAGTTTTCTTCTCTTTTGCACTTAGCCGATCGTTCTCCTGCCTTCAGTGTCTGTCAGCCATATTGCCTCTTCAGGGGCTGGATTATGTGTCACCTGGTCCCTGAGCGGTGATTCCTTTCATCTTCTCTGCTCTCCCCGGCAGTAGATCACAATGTCCTCTTCCTTCCCTCACTGTGCAGAGACAGGCTTGGTAAAAGTGGCCACATCTTTATTCTCCGCTCGCTCTGGGCTTGGTCAGATGGCCTCGAACCTTCACCTGCACGTATAGATTGTATGTATTTTGTTGTGAAGGAGACTTCAGCGCTGAAATCCATCCTGGAGAAAGTAGCTAACTTCTCCAATCTGACTTTCCATGGAAAATAATATATCTGCAGCCTGGAGCTGGACTAGATGGAAAGAATAGGAAGACCATGTCTTATTGTCCCCCCACTCAAGAATCTGGTGGAGGATGAGGGCTCGTGACCTGCGCCTGAAAATAGACTGTAAAAGGTAAATTAAAACGCCTACGGGTTACATCAGCAGCGTCTCGTCAGCTTTGTCGTCCAGTCACAGGGACAGATGGCACAACCGCTAAAACAGTCCATATCTATAGTACGGTTCCGCTAAAGGTCTCCTCACTTGCTGAGCTTCGTCGGAGTCCAGTTGCTCCGGGGGCTTTAACTCATTTTAATTCAATTACAGACAAGTGGATTAAAGATATACGTGTTTTTTCTACTTGTCTCTGAGAAAGGAGGACAGGCACCTTGTGCACGTCATGTGGCCATTAGCTGCCTTCTTTAAGGCTTCTCACAAATGATGTTTGTATTTTTCAAGATTTTGGTAAATGAGGATCTAATTATGCCGGCACTTTCATTTTTTCCCTCACATCTTCCGTGAATGTCCGTCTCTAGGGCAGCAATATATCAAATTATTAGCTCCATCACTCAATGATCAAAAAAAGCAGAATTCACATATTCTGTACGTTGTGACAACAAAGAGGTTCAGCTGAAGGTGAAACCCTATGGGGGTCATGTACTAATTTGCTACAAAGACGGATGAAAAGCAGACGAAACCGTCACGGGTGTTTAGCCAGAGGTTCAGCGAGAGACTGAATGAGTGTATATCGCAGCGATACCGTTCAGATTCCAATCATAACCCTAGAACATACAGTAAAGCACAGGGCGCAAAACAGGCCTTTAATAGCACCCCCGGGGACGCTGGGGGATTAAGTCCAATTATCAGGTAATTCTGATTAGAAAAAAAAAAATCGGAGAAGGCGTCTTACAGGAAATGTAAAAAGAGGCTGCGTTGGAGCCTCCGTCGCAGGTTCGCTCATAATCAATTGGCAAAAAGTGCTGCCTGTGTCGCAATTTTTTTCATCAAAACAAAATATGTCGGTGGGCTCCACGGCGAACCGCAAAAATCCGTCACAGATACAACTGAGCGTATTTACCTGAGTGTGCAAGTGTTTTTGTTCCAGTTGATAATTGGCGATATCAGGGATGTACCCTGCCCGGACCTTCCTCCTCATGGCAGGTTTACATGGCCCGATTGTTGGGCAGGTTATCGGGGATAGATGTTCCTGCGAATGCTTGTTCCGAGAATCTAATAAAGGCTAATTGGTCGTCGTGGGTGGTGTTCAGTGGTGAGTATAATGTAGGGTCAAAGCGAGAAAACCTCGGCACTCAAATATAGTAGTGAATATTCTTTATTCCATCCAAGGAGCCGTTGGCCAACGTTTCAGTCTATCCTAGACCTTGTTCGCGGCCTAAATGACAAATACAAAGACAACAAATTGTAAGTGGTGACGTATCGTAATATGAAAGTAACATAAATGATATGGTTGGAGGTAAGTGCTTGATGTGCTGCATTTAAACTGTCGTCCCAGGTAATTCTTCAGAGGTATACTGCAATTACTGGGAATATAGTGAAGGCATATACATCGGTAAGTATAATCTCATATATTATATACAGTAAGAGTCCCCATATGTATATAATCAGACAGCGCAGCCAGAGGTAAGTATAATCTCATATATTATATACAGTAAGAGTCCCCATATGTATATAATCAGACAGCGCAGCCAGAGGTAAGTATACTCTCATATATTATATACAGTAAGAGTCCCCATATGTATATAATCAGACAGCGCAGCGAAAGGTAAGTATACTCTCATATATTATATAAGTAAGAGTCCCCATATGTATATAATGAGACAGCGCAGCCAGAGGTAAGTATAATCTCATATATTATATACAGTAAGAGTCCCCATATGTATATAATCAGACAGCGCAGCGAAAGGTAAGTATACTCTCATATATTATATAAGTAAGAGTCCCCATATGTATATAATCAGACAGTGCAGCCAGAGGTAAGTATACTCTCATATATTATATACAGTAAGAGTCCCCATATGTATATAATCAGACAGCGCAGCCAGAGGTAAGTATACTCTCATATATTATATACAGTAAGAGTCCCCATATGTATATAATCAGACAGTGCAGCCAGAGGTAAGTATACTCTCATATATTATATACAGTAAGAGTCCCCATATGTATATAATCAGACAGCGCAGCCAGAGGTAAGTATACTCTCATATATTATATACAGTAAGAGTCCCCATATGTATATAATCAGACAGCGCAGCCAGAGGTAAGTATACTCTCATATATTATATACAGTAAGAGTCCCCATATGTATATAATCAGACAGCGCAGCCAGAGGTAAGTATACTCTCATATATTATATACAGTAAGAGTCCCCATATGTATATAATCAGACAGCGCAGCCAGAGGTAAGTATACTCTCATATATTATATACAGTAAGAGTCCCCATATGTATATAATCAGACAGCGCAGCCAGAGGTAAGTATACTCTCATATATTATATACAGTAAGAGTCCCCATATGTATATAATCAGACAGCGCAGCCAGAGGTAAGTATACTCTCATATATTATATACAGTAAGAGTCCCCATATGTATATAATCAGACAGCGCAGCCAGAGGTAAGTATACTCTCATATATTATATACAGTAAGAGTCCCCATATGTATATAATCAGACAGCGCAGCCAGAGGTAAGTATACTCTCATATATTATATACAGTAAGAGTCCCCATATGTATATAATCAGACAGCGCAGCCAGAGGTAAGTATACTCTCATATATTATATACAGTAAGAGTCCCCATATGTATATAATCAGACAGCGCAGCCAGAGGTAAGTATACTCTCATATATTATATACAGTAAGAGTCCCCATATGTATATAATCAGACAGCGCAGCCAGAGGTAAGTATACTCTCATATATTATATACAGTAAGAGTCCCCATATGTATATAATCAGACAGTGCAGCCAGAGGTAAGTATACTCTCATATATTATATACAGTAAGAGTCCCCATATGTATATAATCAGACAGCGCAGCCAGAGGTAAGTATAATCTCATATATTATATACAGTAAGAGTCCCCATATGTATATAATCAGACAGTGCAGCCAGAGGTAAGTATAATCTCATATATTATATACAGTAAGAGTCCCCATATGTATATAATCAGACAGCGCAGCCAGAGGTAAGTATAAAGTACATGCTGGTTTACGAGTATATCAGGACAGTCCCCAAATAATTAAATAGGCATGATATCTTGAGTGAAAAGAGTCTGTAATCTAAGGCTACTTTCACACTAGAGTTTTTACTGGATCCGGCAAGGCTCAGCAAAAACGCTTCCGTTACTGATAATACAACCGTCTGCATCCGTTATGAAGGGATCCGGCTGTATTATCTTTAACATACCCAAGACGGATCCGTCATGAACTCCACTGAAAGTCAATGGAGGACGGATCTGTTTTCTATTGTGGCAGAGAAAACGTATCCGTCCTTATTGACTTGCATTGGGGGTCATGCTCCGCATCCCAGGACGGAAAGAAAACTACAACATGTTGCGGTTTACTCTCCGGTATGGGAACGCAACTAAATGGAACGGAATGCATTTTGGAGCGCTCCGTTCTGTTCAGTTCAGTTTTGTCACCATTGTCAATGAATGGGGAAAAAACTAAGGCGTTTTTTTTTCCAGTATTAAGCCCCTATGACGGATCTCAATACCGGAAAACTTAAACGCTACTGTGAAAGTAGCCTAAGATATATATAAAGTTTGGGGTATATCCGGATATAAATAAACGCAGAATGTATATATTGCATACAACAAAGTGTAGCAATATTGGTAATCAGACATGTTTTAAGTAAGGAGACCCTATAGCCAGAGGTACAGTATATGTAAGGTTTGGAGTACAATAGGATGGAGGACCAGCATTACAGCAAAATTATTATATATATTGCATAAAGCGGAGTATAATATCATTGGCGGTCAGTGGACGCTTACCGTAGATGCAGCTGCCAGGAGTTTGTGTTGGAGGATGGCGCAACAACGCTAAGATGTGCGCCTCGTATTTAAGTCTGCCGGGGCAGGGCCCTCTCTCCTTCTCTACCAGTCTGTAACCCGTCTCGTTCATGCTTAGTGCAATTGTCTGTATTATGTATGTGCACCGCTTATCATATGTACAGCGCCAGGGGATGAATGGCGCTTCACTAATAAATAATAATAATAATAAAAAAATGCCGGGACATCATAATCGGGTAACTGAGGATGCTCGGGAATTCAGACGAACTCGCAATTATATGTACTCTGGCTGCGATGTCAACTACATCTAACAGGGGAATATTGCATAATTATTACATAGTAAATACATAAATTGCAAAGACAAAAATTACAAAAAATACAAAACTACAAAAAAAATACAAAAAATACAGAGAGATGAAAATAAAAAAAGTTAAAACATGGAAGGTAACACAAATTTGAGGGATTAGAGGCTGTAAGTGAATAAATCTCGATTCCCTCAAATTTGAGTTACCTTCCATGTTTTAATTTTTTTTTTATTTTCATCTCTCTGTATTTTTTGTATTTTTTTTGTAGTTTTGTATTTTTTGTAATTTTTGTCTTTGCAATTTATGTATTTACTATGTAATAATTATGCAATATTCCCCTGTTAGATGTAGTTGACATCGCAGCCAGAGTACATATAATTGCGAGTTCGCCTGAATTCCCGAGCATCCTCAATTACCCTATTATGATGTCCCGGCATTTGCCAGCACTTCGGCAAACCACATAACGCACACCGCGCCTGTGCAAACCGGAACGGGAAATTCAATGCCTCCCCGTCCAAGTTTGCCAGGATTTCTCTGTCCTCACCACACTCAAAGCGCATGCAGATAGACCGGATATGACGTCAGACGCCGTCTGCCCGGCAGACTTAAATACGAGGCGCACATCTTAGCGTTGTTGCGCCATCCTCCAACACAAACTCCTGGCAGCCGCATCTACAGTAAGCGTCCACTGACCGCCAATGTTATTATACTCCGCTTTATGCAATATATATAATAATTTTGCTGTAATGCTGGTCCTCCATCCTATTGTCTGCCTTTTTGGATGTATATTCACTACTATATTTGAGTGCCGAGGTTTTTCGCTTTGTTCCGATAATCTGACCGGGTAAAGCTGCAGCCTTTCGGCCGATGGACCCGATCGTAGATATCAGTGTTGTACCCTGCCAGGACCTTCGTTCCAGGTTGTAAACACTGCTGAAATTGTAATTAGGTATATCTGAGTAATATCACTGAGCAGGAAGGTCCTGGCAGGGTATCACCATAGATCTACATTTTCTTTCAGTTCTCAGGGGAGTTTTCCAAGAGTTTAATATCCTCTGGATAGGCCATTGATATCGTATAAGTGGGGTCCAACCCCCAGAACCCCTGCCAATCAGCAGTTTGAGGAGGCCACGGCACTCCAGTGAGCACTGTGGCTTTTTCCTAGACCAGTGATGTCACGTTCAGTGGTCACAAGACGTGAATGGGCCTGAGCTGCAGTACCAAGCACTGCCACTATACAATGTACAGCACTGTCCTTGGTAAACTGCGAGGAGGCCACAGTGCTCAACAGAGGACCACAGCTGATGGGCAGGGGTGCCGAGGGTTGGAACTCCACCGATCAGATACTAATGACCTATCCTGAGGACAGGTCATCAGTATTGTATCCCCGGAAAACCCCATTAATGTGAGGCATGGCTATTCCTGCTTTGTGGCCATGGCTTGTGGCTAATAGGAAGTAGCGGTGTGATAATGGGAGGACATAAGGGGAATCTTTTACATTGTGTCTCTGCCACCACAAGTCCCGAAACTTTTTGAGAGAGCCTTCAAAACGATAAACATTTGCACGCTGCCGCGTTTAGTTCCCTCCAAATATTTTACTTCCCAATAGAGTTACTGTGTCCTCCATGACTAATGAAGGAACTTTGCACCGAACGTAAACAATTTATCAAATGTGTGATTGGTAAAGCAAATACTGAGCCATCGTTCCAGGAAGGAAGGAAGGTAGTCCACTGCTGCTGCCAGCCCGACTGCTCCTGTGCTACAAGCCCTGCATGCCTGCCAGCCCAGGTAAAATATGTTGTAAAGGAGAATATTTTACTGTCATAGTGTTCGTGTAATATATGTCCTGCGCACAGCGGTCAGAGTCATGCCTTCGTTTCTGAGCTCAGAAGATTACTATGTACAGCTACCACTAGAGTGAGCTCTGGAGATTACTACACACAGATATTTATAGCCACCACTAGAGGAGCTCTGGAGATTACTACACACAGATATTTATAGCCACCACTAGAGGGAGCTCAGGAGATTACTACATACAGATATATACAGCCACCACTAGAGGGAGCTCAGGAGATTACTGCATACAGATATATACAGCCACCACTAGAGGGAGCTCAGGAGATTACTACATACAGATATATATAGCCATCACTAGAGGGAGCTCAGGAGATTACTACATACAGATATATACAGCCACCACTAGAGGGAGCTCAGGAGATTACTACATACAGATATATACAGCCACCACTAGAGGAGCTAAGGAGATTACTGCATACAGATATATACAGCCACCACTAGAGGGAGCTCAGGAGATTACTACATACAGATATATACAACCCCCACTAGAGGGAGCTCAGGAGATTACTACATACAGATATATACAGCCACCACTAGAGGGAGATCAGGAGATTACTATATACAGATATATACAGCCACCACTAGAGGGAGCTCAGGAGATTACTACATACAGATATATACAGCCAACACTAGAGGGAGCTCAGGAGATTACTACATACAGATATATACAGCCACCACTAGAGGGAGATCAGGAGATTACTGCATACAGATATATACAGCCACCACTAGAGGGAGCTCAGGAGATTACTGCATACAGATATATACAGCCACCACTAGAGGGAGCTCAGGAGATTACTACATACAGATATATACAGCCACCACTAGAGGGAGCTCGGGAGATTACTACATACAGATATGTACAGCCACCACTAGAGGGAGCTCAGGAGATTGCTGCATACAGATATATACAGCCACCACTAGAGGGAGCTCAGGAGATTACTGCATACAGATATATACAGCCAGCACTAGAAGGAGCTCAGGAGATTACTACATACAGATATATACAGCCACCACTAGAGGGAGCTCAGGAGATTACTACATAAAGATATATACAGCCACCACTAGAGGGAGCTCAGGAGATTACTACATACAGATATATACAGCCACCACTAGAGGAAGCTCAGGAGATTACTGCATACAGATATATACAGCCACCACTAGAGGGAGCTCAGGAGATTACTACATACAGATATATACAGCCACCACTAGAGGGAGCTCAGGAGATTACTACATACAGATATATACAGCCACCACTAGAGGGAGCTCAGGAGATTACTGCATACAGATATATACAGCCACCGCTAGAGGGAGCTCAGGAGATTACTACATACAGATATATACAGCCACCACTAGAGGGAGCTCAGGAGATTACTGCATACAGATATATACAGCCACCACTAGAAGGAGCTCAGGAGATTACTGCATACAGATATATACAGCCACCACTAGAGGGAGATCTGGAGATTACTACATATGGATATATACAGCCACCACTAGAGGGAGCTCAGGAGATAACTACATACAGATATATACAGCCACCACTAGAGGGAGCTCAGGAGAATACTACATACAGATATATACAGCCACCACTAGAGGGAGCTCAGGAGATTACTGCATACAGATATATACAGCCACCAGTAGAGGGAGCTCAGGAGATTACTACATACATATATATATAGCCACCACTAGAGGGAGCCCAGGAGATTACTGCATACAGATATATACAGCCACCACTAGAGGGAGCTCAGGAGATTACTACATACAGATATATACAGCCACCACTAGAGGGAGCTCAGGAGATTACTACGTACAGATATATACAGCCACCACTAGAGGGAGCTCAGGAGATTACTACATACAGATATATACAGCCACCACTAGAGGGAGCTCAGGAGATTACTGCATACAGATATATACAGCCACCACTAGAGGGAGCTCAGGAGATTACTGCATACTTTTGTCATTAAGTTTTATGTATTATCAGTTTGCAGGTAGCTCCCCATGCAAGTAGCTTCTATCTCTCTAATTTGCCTGATTAGTTGCTGCATTACACAAGATTCTGCAAATTGGACATCCTGTTTATATGAATGCTATGTAGATTATTTGACATAAAAAGCAGTATTCTATTCAATATAACTCGAAAGACTGAACAAGGTCTTCAGTACCTTGACCACATGCAGAGCAGGTTGCACAGCTGTTCTAGCCTTTCCTGGAATCCTGCCCCTTGCATCATATAGAATTATGTGATATCACAGATAAGCGTCTAGTGATCAGCGGCACTGCTGAAGCTCCTCGGAGCAGGAAAGTCTCCTAGGTCTCTCTCTAGTCCTAGGGCTGAGGCTCTCCTGGAGTTGGTTTGCAGCAGAAAGAGGTGCAGGAACAATCGTCCCTCTGCTGAGGAGCTAAGATGGTGGAATCTGCGGCTCCTCAATAGTCCCAGTGTGCACAGCTGCTCCTTGGCAGAAGAGGCGACATTTGTACTTTTTCATGTACGGAAAGTTTTACCAGTTCAATATCAAGTTTAGATGGGAATAAATCTGAATAAAGTGGCGTGGAAAAGCGTTCAGACAGTTCAGTCAATATTGAATGTGCTGGGTGTTTTTTCTTCATCTGTCGGTTCTATCCCCCGTTCCTCTCATTACACTGACTCTTCTTGTTGTTCACAGATGGTTCCCCCGTACTCACAACGCTCTTTTTTTTTTTCTTTTCTGCTGTAATATAACTGCCGGGGAACAAAATAAACGCCACAACCACTTACAGTTCATTTACTATAGAAGAGCTCAAAAACATGTTTTTCTTGCACAGCAAATGGCATCTAGAAGAGACAGTGAGCGTACACGTTCACACGTGGGATTTCTGCAATATAACAGATTCATGCAAAAAAATACAGTAACCAACCAAAACACTGAAGGGTCGGCCGGCTGTACGGGGAGGGGGTCATGGCATAGCCAATATATTGTAATTAGCATAAACTGGCCGCACTTGCTTGGCTGAGGACCATGGTCTGGTGAGGCCAGGTCCTTACCATACAGCAGGTCCCAACAATGTTGGATTAAGGTTCCCTGTGACTACCTGAGAAGATGGGGTCCACACTTCTTGTGTGCAGAACATGTCGTGGACCACTTTCATTGCACACAAAGGACGTATCATCTGTAAGATCGAATAGGGTGTTTGGGAACCTAGTGGTAAGTGATTTGTCCACAGTCGCCTCCAGATGAGGTTGTCTTCTCCTGAACCTCTGAAGAAACCATTAATGTGTCTGAGTCTGGGCCACGCCTGGAGTTTTCCAAGTCCATCCCATTCACCGTGGGTCTAAGTGGTTCTATTGTGGACAACCCAGGGTAACTTTTTTGCCGCTGGGATTTATGTCCAGCCATTATTAATGATATGACCTGGGGTTGCAGTAAAATCTATACGTTCATATGTTGTGTAGAGCAAGAGAGTGGCCTTTCCTGTACTGGTGCTGGGTCCGATGTTACCGGTCCAATGCTCCTTATGCAGCAATGTCCTATTAGAGGGACAGGCATACAATCGGTGAAACCTGTACAGGTAGACTGGGGCCCTGTACCTAAGGGGAGTCCATACTACAATGAATGAAGGTCATCAGGGGTCTCCTGGCTCAGAATTACTGATGGATACATCAGATGAAATATTGGCTACAGAGTCATTGTAAGAAGTAAATGCCTTGATGAGCTCCTCACTCTTAATAAGGGCCCCACATAGTATTTTTGCACAGGGGCCCTCTACTCTCTGCGTTGTTCCTGTCTTTTTGTACTCCTGGTAGAGTAATCGCCCACTTTGTAAGCAGGGACGATTCAGTACTGGGGCCAGACAGCTGTTGGGGCCCTTCATTGCCCTGAAAAGGAATATTCCTCAGCAGATATAGAACAGGATGTTCCTAGCATGAAATAATGGAGATTCTCTTCAGGAGGCTATAGCTACAGGGGCGTTAGTGCAGCGGCTCACCCTCCCCTCTGTTCTGTGGAGGCGGTCATTTTATAATCATTTAGTGATTGGCTCCCTCGTTGACCAATCACCATCCTCCTCGGACGTAAGGTTTCATATTTCCATTTCCCTCACTCTTCTTTTCCTTTTGTGAAATGCACGACGGTGTGAAGAGGGGGCGTCACTAAATGTAGTATTTTGTGTGTAGTACTGCAGATTTACACGTGTTATCGTGATTCACACAGCAGAACCTCGTGCCCTGCAGCAGTTCTAGAGCTAAGGATCATCATTCATCATAATTGATGGGTTCATGCACAGAGAACGTGATGAGACTACTGTAGAAGGTGGAAATATTTGCTGTAATGGATCGGGCAACCCCTTTTTGTTAAGAGTCCATTGGTCACTAGCAAAGCAAGGGGAGACCTGCTGTGGATACGGGGGACTTAGCTCCTAAAATGCATCCCGTGTCAATTGAAATTGATCATCATCGTAATGCTCCAGGCTGAGAGCCACACCTGAGTTATGTCAGTATAGCGCTACTTTAAATTTTTGTGTATACAGCTCCTATGCAGACTTGTGTGTCTCTATGTTAACAAACAGACTGTGAATAGTCTGATGCATCCATCTATCACATGAATGTATGTAATCGAGAGGAGGTGGACTGGTGGCAGTGCGTATGACTACACACGGTTTGTTTGTTGTCTGTTACCATGGAGACACCGTTCTATATTTTAGACTGAGGTGGGATTGAAGTGAGGATTATGGCAAATTAAATTCTTTTTTTGAACGGGAGGATTTTTTGTGGTGCTCTTGAAGTCTTTAATGTGATGTTCGGCCTGTTATCGGAAGAGGCAGGAGGAAAGCCCTGGAGGAGAGAATGTGACAAAGAGGAAAGAAGGAGAGAGGAGGTTATAGGTGCAGCACCTTCTACATGGTGCCCAGAACTTGTATTTATACTCATCCCGAACGAGTAGAGACCTTCATAGTGTCACCGCTCTTACTGTAGAGAGCTCCATAATGTCACTGCTTTTACAGTAGAGACTCCATAGTGTGAGCGCTCTTACAGTAGAGACCTCTATAGTGTCACTGCTCTTACAGTAGAGACTAGATAGTGTGAGCGCTCATACAATAGAGACCTCTATAGTGTCACTGCTCTTACAGTAGAGACTCCATAGTGTGACTGCTCTTACAGTAGAGACTCCATAGTGTGACCGCTCTTACAGTAGAGACTCCATAGTGTGAGCGCTCTTACAGTAGAGACCTCTATAGTGTCACTGCTCTTTCAGTAAAGAATCCCTAGTGCGACTGCTCTTACAGTAGTGACTTCATAATGTAACC
Organism: Bufotes viridis; assembly: GCA_033119425.1. Taxonomy (NCBI): domain Eukaryota; kingdom Metazoa; phylum Chordata; class Amphibia; order Anura; family Bufonidae; genus Bufotes; species Bufotes viridis. The sequence goes on along the minus strand of CM065591.1, from coordinate 9,347,772 downwards.
GCTCTTACAGTAGTGACTTCATAATGTGACTGCTCTTACAGTAGAGACCTCCATAGTATGACTGCTCTTACAGTAGAGACTCCATAGTGTGACTGCTCTTACAGTAGAAACTCTATAGTGTGAGTGATCTTACAGTAGACCTTTTTAGTTTGACTGCTCTTACTGTAGAGAGCTGCATAGTGTGACTGCTCTTACAGTAGACCTCCATAGTGTGAGTGCTCTTACAGTAGACACTCCACAGTGTGAGCACTCTTACAGTAGAGAGTTCAATAGTGTGACTGCTCTTACAGTAGAGACCCCCATAATGTGACCACTCTTATAGTAGACCTCTATAGTGTGACTGCTCTTACAGTAGACCTCCATAGTGTGACTGCTCTTACATTAGACCTCCATAGTGTGAGTGCTCTTACAGTAGACACTCCATAGTGTGAGCACTTATACAGTAGAGAGTTCCATAGTGTGACCGCTCTTACAGTAGAGACCTCCATAGTGTGACTGCTCTTACAGTAGACCCCCATAATGTGACCGCTCTTACAGTAGACCTCCATAGTGTGAACACTCCTACAGTAGAAAGCTCTCTCTATATAGTTATATCGCCAGCCGACTTTTTTCCAAGCTAAATCATCCCATCATCGGTATTCTTTTTCGGACCCTGCGGTCCACTCATTCCCTGTGGTACCTTCTTCTGTACTGGTGCCCAGTACTGTCCACAATACTCCATGTGTGGTCTGACCAGTTATATGTACAGCATTAGTACTATGTTCTCGGCGTGTCCATCTGGACCTCATCAACTGATTTGCTTTGGCTGCAGTGCGAGAGTTTGTAATTGTCATTTTTTGGTATTTATCAGAGAAGAGAAGCGTTGGAGATGCAGGAGAGTCTCCAGGTCTGTATGAGATGCCCAAGTGGTGCCAAATCTACTGTCTGGTCCTCGCACATCAGAGACAATGACTTTGTGGTGATGGTTAATAGTTATCATCTCTCTGAAGGGGAAGTCACCGCCGCAGAACCATCACTTCCTCTTTCTGTTCTGACAATCATTATAATGGAGGCAATTGCTTGTGAAACGTACGTGGTCTGGTTTCTGTTCTGTCTAGGTGGTCACCCATACTGTTTAACTGATATTTTAGATACTGAGATTTATGTGTTGTCAAGACTGACATGAGTTGCAGTACCACTCCTGACCACATGGAACGCTAAGAAGAAATATTTCCGTGCAACACAGAAAACGAGACATAAGCTGATGGGAGCTTTGGGCAAATCTGATTGTGGGCAGCACGATAGCTGAACAGTTGGCATTATATTTACCACTAGGTGGAGCTCTAGAGGACTGCACTACAGGTGTCTTAATGACTATGTCTTGTGTTCTGTCTTGCTTATGGTAGTATTTGCCTTTAGCAGCACTCCATGTGGTTAGGAGTGGTACTGCAACTATTTGCTTTCATGTAAAGAGGATGGGAAATACCAACGTATATAAACCACACAAAGTGAAGTGAAGATCACGTCTGTAGATCACTCCCTGCATACATCTGCCCTGATTTCCAGATATTTTATGTTCTCGCTTAGCACTTTTTAGATACATAGAGTTATTACAAAGCCCTGGCTGTAATTTCCTGCATGTTTGCACCATGTGATAACCGTTCTGTAATGTAGGAAGACCGGGGGATGGAGATTCTTATTCCTCCCTCGCTGGAATGGCCCAGAGCAGAGGAACAACATCTTCTATGGTTGGAGGGCCACACTATTGGATTTATGGGCCCAAAACCACGTTTTTACATAATCTGTATAAAAAATGTAAAGCACCTGTTAGGAGAGCAAGCGTCGTGATGTAGATGGCAGCACGTCACCTCCTCACTGCAGTACATCATATGTGTGCTACTTGCCTACTCCCGGTTCCAGAGTCGTGGCTCGATTAATGGCTGCCGTCCTCTGCTGGATCAGGCCGTGGCTCTCCTCCTTTGGCTAAATATGGAAGCTGGGCTGCTATGTCAAATGCTTTCGACTGAGATGGCTTCTTTATTTGCTGATTGAGGTTCTTACCTTGTCCTGCTCTCCTTCCTTGTTCCAGGTTTTGACTCCTGATTGACCCTGATCCTCGCCATGACTTTGTTCCTGGACATTGCTTTCTCCCTGCCCTTGGGATTGTTTGTCTGGTACTTGTTCAACTTCTGGCTCTGACCCTTGGCTCTGTCTGACTACCTCGTGCTCTCGCCTGTCACATCCTGACTTCCCCTTATCCATTCCTGATGCTACTACTGCATTTGTGCTACTGCCACCTATACACACCTGTTTTATAGACCACAACCTGAGGTTTGCAGCATCAAGTCCATACCTCCTTGTGGGCATTAACGGGGTTCTCCGACCCCCCTAGTAAAATTACTGAGTGCCAGGAAACTTCCCTTTTGAATGTCCCCCTGCTCCAGCGAGGAAGCGCCTTTCACCACTGTTACTGGTCCCTGGCAGATTGGAAGTAATGGCGTTCTATCTTTGATCACATGACTGCTGCAGCCAGTCATTGGTCTCAGCAGTGACATGTGCCCAAGCAGACCGTGACCATTAAGACTCTAATTTACCGCTAACGCCAGTGATTGGCTGCAGCAGTGACATATGGCTTTCTGGCGTTTTACCAATTTTTATTTTTCAGGAGGCCAGACAACCCCTTTAAGAGGCAGGGGCATTGTCCTGGCATTGTTCGTCTTGGCACAGCACATGACGGCAGTTTGTGGTACATATGTATAGACAACGCCTTCTTGTCCCCACCTTTTTTATTTGTATAGTTTACAGCACAAACAAGACTTCCCCATTCCACACTGAGTCTTTGTCGCCTAGCAAGCGGACAATAAACGATTGTAATGTGGCTTTCTGTACAAACACGCTTCGTGCCAGCTTGAATTGGCAGCGGGCGTGCAGACTGGCAGAAAGAAACAGCACATTATGGATCAGAGATGGTAAAGTGTCAGCCTGTAATAATGAAGACTGAAGGTGTAACATATGCATCTACTCCATCCCCCTCATTCTGCACCGTCACCTCACAATAGTGCCTGTGGCTCGCCCACGGCAGGGAGACCTCCCTCCCCTGCACAGGCAGATGCTACATTCAGTCACCCAACAACACTGCCATTCAATTACCCCAGAAGCAGCGGCAGTCCTAGTATGCCCACCAGCAGTACCATTCGTATGTCCCATTTGCAGTGAGAGTCATCATGTCTCTAGTTCCAGTGCCAGTCACAATGTCCATGACCGCAGTTCCAGTAGTGTCCCCAATAGCAGTATCAGTCGGTGTCCCCGACAGCGGTACCAGTCATAGTGTTATCTTTGAGGTCTAGACTCCGGTCTATTCCTTATGTGTGTGTTATGTGGTGTTATCCCTTCCCCTTTACCCGTAACATTATTAACCGCCAAAAATTTTTGTTTGTGTCAGTGCAGCGATGGATACTGTTTCTGCACTGGTCGATCGTATGCAGCATCTTTGGAGGTGGCTGACCTCCGCACGGCCGTCTCGCTCTTCAGAGACCACAGGCGGCGGCTTCCAGCAGTGGAAACCAGGCCTGTCCTGAACTTAAGGTCGCTCTCCCGGATAGGTTTTCCGGGGGAAGTGACAACTTTATTCGGTTCAGAGACTCGTGCAAACTATATTTTAGACACCACGTCCTAAGCCTTCTGGGGACGAGAGTCAAAGGCCCCTTTCACACGGGTGTGATTTCCACACGGGTGCAATGCGTGAGGTGAACGCATTGCACCCGCACTGAATCCGGACCCATTCATTTCTATGGGGCTGTGTACATGAGCGGTGATTTTCCCGCATCACTTTTGCGTTTCGTGAAAATCGCAGCATGCTCTATATTCTGCGTTTTTCACGCAACGCAGGCCCCATAGAGGTGAATGGGGCTGCGGGAAAATCGCAAGCATCCGCAAGCAAGTGCGGATGTGGTGTGATTTTCCCGCATGGTTGCTAGGAGACGATCGGGATGGGGACCCGATCTTTATTATTTTCCCTTATAACATCGTTATAAAGGAAAATAATAGCATTTTCAATAGAGAATGCAAAGTAAAAAGGGCAATAGAGGGTTAAAAAAAACAAAAAAAACAAACTCGCCTATTCCATTTGATCGCGTAGCTGCCGGTGTTCTGTTCTGTCTTCAGCAGGAGGGGGATGAAGGACCTTCAGTGACGTCACATGGTCCAATCACCAGCTTCCATGATGGAGGCAGCCAGGTATATCCGAGAACCTGAAGGACGCCTTGGCATTTCACGAATATCCAGTCGTTGGAGGCAGCCATGTCTCTGGCTGTACGTATTGATAGATGCCTGAGGGAGAGATCTAAGGTTGGAGTGATTTTTGCATAGACAACTTTCTTAGCACGTCCCTTTCTGTTGTAACCACTAAAATAGTAGCTTCTTTTATTTTGGATTTTTCTGATGTGTTCTCTGAAAGTGGAGACCAGGAGTTGCCTCTACATCGGAGTATGATTGCCCCGTCAACCTTATTCTCAGAGCTAGGTTGCCCAAGTCTCGGTTGTATAATCTTTCTGAACCCGAAAGAGTAGCCATGCGAGAATATATCACCGAGAGTTTGGTCATATTAGACCATCCAATTCACCAGTGGCTGCAGGGTTCTTCTTTGTTAAAAAAAAGGCCAGAACTCTTAGGCCATATTTGGACTTCTGTGAGCTTAATCGCTTTCCTGTCCGTGATCTCTATCCCCTTCCTTTGATCCCAGATTTGTTCAATCAGATTGTCGATGCCAAGGTGTTCTCTAAAGTTGGATTTGAGGGGGGCATATAATCTGATAAGGATCAAGGAGGGGGATGAATGGAAGACGGCCTTTAATACTCCTGAAGGTCATTTTGAGAAATTGGTCATGCCTTTTGGGTTGACCAATGCTCCTGCTGTTTTTCAACGTTTCATCAATTACATCTTTCATCATCTAGTGGGTAGGTTTGTGGTGGTGTATCTGGATGATATTTTAATTCATTCCCCTGACATGGAGACGCATCAGGATCATGTGAGACAGGTCTTACAAATCCTAAGGGAGAAAAAAATGGTATGCTAAGATGGAGAAGTGTGTATTTGCGGCCCCAGAAGTGCAATTCCTGGGTTACCTACTCTCATCTTCGGGTTTTTGCATGGATCCGGAAAAAGTCCGTGCTGTGTTGGACTGGGATCGACCCGAAAATCTGAAAGCGCTCATGCGATTTTTAGGGTTCACCAACTACTATCGTAAATTTATCTTGAATTACTCGACTGAGGTAAACCATTAACAGATATGACTAAGAAAGATTTGGATGTCTCAGTCTGGTCTGATGAGGCATTACATGCCTTTTCAGCAGTAAAGGAATGTTTTGTTTCTGCTCCTATACTGGTGCAACCTGATGTGTCACAGCCATTTATTGTGGAAGTTGATGCATCCGAGGTATGGTTAGGAGCAGTCTTGTCGCAGGGTCCTTCTCCTAGCAAAAAAACTCTCTACTGCTGAAAGAAATTATGATGTAGGTAATAGAGAGTTGCTGGCCATTAAGTTGGATTTTGAGGAATGGTGTCATTGGTTGGAAGGAGCGTTTCATCCCATTACGGTAATTACTGATCACAAAAATCTGGCTTATCTGGTCTGCTAAATGTCTGAACCCAAGGCAGGCCAGATGGTCGTTGTTTTTTACCAGATTTAATTTCGTTATCACCTATCGCCCTGGGGTTAAGAAGGGACATTGTTTGTTCCTTCGGAACTATGGCACAAGGTGTTTGAAGAACATCACAGTACTGTTCTTATGGGACACCCTGGGAGTAGATCACCGGTTGCTCACATTTCCCGGAGATTCTGGTGGCCAGGGTTGCGTAAATGTATTGAGGGCTATGTGTCAGCTTGTGAGACTTGTGCTCGTGTCAAGGTGACACATACTCGGCCTTCAGGATCTCTACTTCCCTTGTCTATTCTGTCTCGATGGTGGACTCATTTGTCCATGGACTTTATCACAGATTTGACTAATTCCTCAGGGAAAACTGCGATTCTGGTAATTGTTGATCGCTTCAGCAAGATGTCGCACTTTATACCATTATCAGGTTTACCTAATGCTAAAACTCTTGCACAAGTGTGTGTTGATAACATTGTGAAACTACACTGTATCCCCTCTGATGTGGTGTCTGATAGGGGGACTCAGGAGTGGTCTTCATTTTTGTCGTTGGCCGAGTTTGCCATAAATAATCGTAGGCAGGAGTCCACTGATAAGTCGCTGTTTTTTGGAGCATATGGGTTCCATCAGCAGTTTGGCACATTTTCTGGTGTAGAGACTTCTGGTATACCGGAAGAGGAAAGATTTTCCTCTTTGTTGTCATCTATTTGGCGTAAAATTCTAAAAAAAAATAAAAATTAGCAAAAAGTATAAACGTATGGCTGACAAGAGACATATGAGTGGTCCGGACCTGAGAGTGGATGATTCTGTGTGGCTGTTCATAAGAAACATTAAGTTGAAAGTACCTTCCTGGAAGTTGGGGCCAAGGTTTATTGGGACATATAAAATCTCTGCCATTATTAATCCGGTTGCTTTTTGTCTTGAACTTCCGCAGGCTTTAAAAGTTCATAATGTTTTACACAAATCATTGCTGAAAAGATATGTCGAACCCACTGAACCATCCTCCTTACCTCCTGCTCCTGTCTTGGTGGACGGTAATCTTGAATTTCAGATTGCCTGGATAGTGAACTCACAACTTCTCCGTAGATCTCTCCAGTATCTCGTGCACTGAAAGGTTACGGTCCAGAGGACAGAATGTGGGTTCCTGCGACTGACCTTAATGCCAGTCGCCTTGTGAAGACTTTTCACAGGGCGCATCCTGATAAAGTCGGCCCTGGGTGTCCGGAGGTCACCCATAGAGGAAGGGGGGGGGGGTACTGTCATGGTCCCTCCCATGACAGAGGGGAGAAGATCTGAGAGACTGGCGGCATGTGAGGGTATCTGACAGTCTCTCTGTTTTCATCTTGCAGTGTTGTTGTTTGGTAATGACCACACCTCTTGTCAGGTGCAGCTTGTGGTCATTACTGAGACTCTATTTAGTTCTGACTCACACTGCTTACCATGCGGTTGATATTTCCTGCTGGAGTTAGTTGATCTGGTGTGTTGTTCCTTTGGATCTCCTGCTCCTCTATTCTTCTTTAAGCTAAGAGCATTTTATTTTGCATTATGTTTCTCGCTTATGTATATTGTTGTCTTGGCCTCAGGGAGACAATGGTTCCTTCATTTGGGGAGGAACCAGTAGTCTCATTCCCTGCCACCACTCTTAAGGCCTTCCAGGGTCTCCAGGGCTAACGTTCTGGTGTATGAGTATTTCCAACCTTCAGGGTCTACTCAGACTGGCAGGAGTCAGGGAGAGTTCTAGGTATTCCTAGGAGGTCATCATCCCTCTCTCTTAGCTTTGAGGCTAGACTCCACTCTTTTCCTTCTGTGTGTTATCTAGTGTTATCCCCTCCCCATTACCTGTGACAGTGTCCCCACCAGCTGTACCAGTCTAGTGTCCCCATCAGCAATTCTAATCATTATGTCTTCAATAGCAGTACTAGTTGCAGTGTTCCCACATTTGCTTTCTTATCTACCACTTTTATGCTCATTTTCTGGAAGAGTACCTTAACCTTAGTTTAGATACTCTAAGGACCCATCAAAACACCTGAAGTTAATGGGTATAAGTTGACGTGGCAAAGTCTGTACAACAAGATTATAAAACCAGGTATGGATTCACATCCCTAACTTGCCTTCTGTCTACCTATGATAGAGATTGCCCACTGAGTCTTGAGTTGCTTCCTCCATTCCATGTTTCCCAACTTCTGAGTAGGTTAGGCTTCCTAACCATGGATGAAGTTTGGCAGGGCCGATGTGATCTGGGTCTACCTTCCTCTATGTAGACCTGATTTCTATCTCTGGTATAAACACTCAAGATTTTGGGTCAAAAGATGTATTCCAAGACCTAAAGGACCATTGGTGCCTCAAAAAACATTATTCACTCTTGCAGCCTTATCTTGGCCTCTCGCCAGCGTCCGCCATTACAGTGTACATGGTTGCTTGCTGTAAATAAGCTGATAATATGATGCACTAGGGTGTGAAGTAGTTCCATACTCAGCTGAGAATCTAGCACCAGAGAGAACAGGCTTTAGTTGAGGCAGGTACGTAAACTACCTGGACACAGGACCAAAACATGAACCAGGATGGAGTCCGAATGAGTGCAAGACCATATTGAAGAATTAGCTTGGAGTTAACACACGGCAAATGTAGTTATCTAGGCCAAGGTTTGCCATCGATAAGCCCAGGACAATGACTGAAGGAGGGTCTGAGGGGGGTCAAGGAGTCATCCACATGTGGAGGCCATTTATGACTCCCTTTACTATAATGACCTGGCTAAATGGGGTCCAAGCAAATGGTTCCATGGATGACAAAAATTTCCTAGGCCATTGGAAATTTTTTTTTGGTATTTTAGACATCTATGTAAATTGTATTAGATCAGATCCTCCAGCCTTGTTACCCAGACTTAGAATAAAGATGACTCCCCCCCTCCCCCCACACGTGAAATGTTTGTGTTCTCTTTATTACGTTACAGTATATTACTTTCTATTAGGTTGTTGTACTTTGTGGAAAGGTTTGTAACTTGCCGACAACCAGTGACATCTCTGACAACACGGTCTTATGACTGGCCGCCCATCCAGGTGAAGATAGACCTATCGTACCGACCAAACTACAACCTAATTTTTCTCCCGAGCCTCCAAGTCGCATGTCCATTTAATGTGAAAGTGTCATGTGGAAAATGGGAGTTATTAGCTTCAGATGCATGCATTTTATTTCATCAGTGGAGCACTTTCCTCGGGCGTTTTGGGGTTTGTTGTGTCCTCGTCCGAAGAGAGATCTCATTAGCAGAGACGGTGAACAATCTGTCCTTTCTGCTGTCTTCCATGTCACTAAATAAATGTCCCTGCAATGCTGGCATCTGACATGGGGAGTGCGGATGCCCCGTCCCGCTTAATATGGTTTTCTTAAAGGTAAAATAAAACTGAAAATGAAAAATAAGGAAAAGTTACCAAAGTGAAAGATTGACTATTGGTTGCTGCACAAGAGCGTCCGCAGGTGCAAGAAAAAAAGGGACGTATAGAAACCCAGACATGAACAGGGTGCTTTCACTGTTCTGTTTCCTCTGTGTTTCAGCTGCTGTTTCTGAAATGGGCAGGGCTTCTATGGCACAGGGAGGAAGGGGTGGGGCTTATACAGCACAGGGAGGAAGGGGTGGGGCTTCTCTAACACAGGTAGGAAGGGGTGGAGCTTCTACAGCACAGGGGGTGGTGGCTTTCACAGCACAGGGGAAAGAAGGGGAAAGGCTTCCACAACACAGGGAGATGAAAGGGGTGGGGCTTCTACAGCACAGGGAGAAGGAAGGGGTTGGGCTTCTACAGCACAGGGAGAAGGAAGAGGCGGGGCTTAGGGGTCTGGACAGCACAGGGGGAGCAAAGACCACACAAGATGAAGACCTCCATGAATGACCAGTGTTAGCATATTTAGTACTCCTTGATCTCCTCACCATCCAGGCGAATAAAGTAGGGGTGAAAAAAAAGGCAATTGCCTCACAGCCTCTGAAGGGTTAAATCAAGCAAGCCATATGCTATGTAGTGAGGAGTTTTATAAAGAAATGCTATTTGATCAGTACCAAGGACATCAGTCAAGTATGTTTGCATTAGCCTATATAGGGAATTGTTTGTACTCAGCAACCTTGTATATGTAAACCACACCTGTTAATGTTTGTTAGAATTAATGTATATAAGACTGAGAGAACACAGATAAAATTAGAGTTATTTGTAGTGACACTAGAAGTGTGTATCTGTGTCTCTTTGAAATATACTCTCCGGATATCTGAAGGGAAAGCAGGGTGCAGAAGAAAGACCTTTCAGCTGGGGGCTCGAGTCCGGGATAGAACATACAGGAATTCGGTAAGTATGGATAATCCCTGCCTTTAGGATTGGGGAGATTCCGATGCTTTCCGAAAATTTACTGTTGTTTCTATCTTGAATCCACCTCAGATAGACTGAAAGGAATAGTATCTATCTTTAGGCAAGATAGAATAATGGCCAAGTCTAAAAGATAAATTCTTTTGGTAAGAATTTAATAGCGCAATCCTTTCGGTAAGGATTAATCTATCTTTCGGCAAGGTAGACTTTTATATAGACTAATGGCAAATAGAGCAATCATTTTGGGAAGGATTTAGAAAACAGGAATTCTTTTGGCAAGAATTCAAATAATGTCTGCACCCTGGTCTCTCTTGTCACCCCATGTCTACTGCTTCTTATCTGTCGCTTTCTTGTGCTCTCTGTTATGTTATGATGTTATGAAACATTAAGTAATTTTATTTTATGCTGAAGGTAAGCAGCCAATGATATTGTACTAACTTTATTGTGTGTGTCCTGGAGAACCGTAAGACGCCCCACCACTCTGGCGAGGGAAACCCACTAACCCAGAAACTGGTGAAAGCAAGTGACGATTTTAAGGGATAATACTAAAAGGCAGTTGAGAAGGAAGTTGAGCACAGACATAAGTCCTCTACCCAGTTGACAGGACTTGTCAAGAGCCTTCATAGTTCAATACAGCCAGTCCTGGAAAGAGTTCTGCACTGCTTCCCTCTCAATTAAATTATAAAAAATGGGTGCAAAGCAAGGAAAAGTCTCTCCACCCCCTCCGCATGTGGGAGAAACATGCAAGAATTATGTAGCCCGGGTATGTGGGACTAATCATTATTTAGTTACTCCCTGGGTGGATAATATGGCAGGATGGACAGAGGGGATGAAGAGTATAAAGCCATTCACTTGGGAAAGGGCTAATGACACCTTCCATATGGACATGGTAAAAGGATTATGTTTGGTTGACATTGAAGCTTACCCATATTATGGTCCAGACCCTCAGTGGGACATGCAGTATATGAAGTTGGGAGGGGAAAATTGGCTTACTTATACACCATATAAGGCAGTGCTTAAGCTCGGCGCTGCACCTGTTTATATTAAACAATACACCCTTTCCTCAGAAAAAGAAAAGGGGATTGAGCCTATGTTGATGGAATATCTAGAGGCAGGGGTAATTGAGGAAATTATTTCCCCCTATAATACACCTATCAACCTAGTGACAAAGGCTGACAATACCTTTAGGTTTGTCCAGGATCTTAGAGCCATAAATTCACATATCATACCCATAGCCCCTATGGTTCCAGACGTACCATCTCTTCTATCAGCTATTCCTGCCCATGCAGAGTTTTTCTCTGTTATTGATTTAAAGAATGCAGTTTTTTTCTGTCCCAGTTGACAAGGAGACACGGCCACTCTTTGCTTTCACATTTAAATTTCGCCAGTATACTTGGTGTAGAATGCCTCAGGGTTATGTAGACTCCCCAGTAGTCTACTCCATTGTCCTCCAAGCTACACTGCACCCTTGGACTGTCCCTCATGGTTCTTTCCTTCTACAATATGTGGACAATCTCCTCATATGTAGTTCTACTCGGGAGGCCTGCCAGGCAGACTGTGTTAGTTTATTACTTTGGTTATGTGAATGTGGTCACAAAGTTTCTAGGAAAAAATTGGTGTATGGACAGTGTTGAATACTTGGGCTTTGTTCTCAGTAAAGGTGAGAGGAGAATCAGCCATGCCAGAATTACTGCCGTACTGGGTCTGCCCCGCCCACAAACCAAGAAAGACATGTTGACCTTTCTTGGCATGATTGGTTACTGCCGCCAATGGATTGCTGATTGTTCCTACTATGATAATATTCGGAGACAAGCCACTAACACTGATATACCTGACTTCATTACATGGTTTGATGAAATGTAACAAGCTTTTAGTCATTTGAAATGTGCAATGGTTTCAAGTCCTGGTTTGGGCCTACCCGACTATGGCGTGATGTTTCACTTATTTCCCAGGGACAATTGTAAAACCATAGTGGGAGTCCTGGCGCAGGATCATGGAGGCAAATTCTGCCCTCTTGCCTTTTTCTCAAAGGTGGTTCCCGTACAGGTTCAGGGCATGCCTGCGTGTCTCAGGAGTTTGGCAGCTTGCGCTATGGTCGCTGAGATTGCTACGCCTGTCACCCTTGGTCATCCTACCCCTCTGCATACCTCACACAATGTTCAGGCCCTGTTGAAGAACATACATACTCAACATATGTCAGCACAAAGACTGAGTGGATATGAAGTTTTGTTGCTCTCTAATCCTCAAATTCATATCAAATACTCAGCCTCCACATTCGGTCCAATGGCTATACTGAATGCCTTACTAGGATAATAGGGAGAGCAGGATGATTTGCCTCCTCCCCATGTATGTACTGAGCTTATACATGAACATACCTCACTTAGGCCTGATTTACAGCCTCCAGCATCAAGAGGCCACGCCACCCACCCCAATATGCACAGTTCAGGTAACAGAGGGTCATCCAGACCTTTCTATATGCTCAGCTTTAGAGAACAAAGCCGTCCCTTTGAGTAGTCATGTCAGGAATGTGGTTTTGGCACAAGAGAACATGTCTGCACACAAGTGTACCTGATCTGGGGTCAGCGAGGAGTTCAGTGCATGATGTCATCAGACTGCATTATGTATACCAGGGCCCATTGCCCAAGGGCTTCTCTGCCCCATGGCACATGGTGCTTGGGGGCTCTATTACAGATTTTGGTGCTGTGGCCCAGGGGTTCATTGTAGTAGGTGCAGAGATGCAAGATGTTTTCACTGCCTGGCCCTGTCAATCAAAGTACAGGGGGCGTGTCAGTTGCAGAGAGAGCAGAGTCTCTAGGTGTAATGGCAATGCCCCCGTTGCTCCTAGAGGCTGATTTGGAAATATTAAATCATCGATTTTCTCAGCAATTCAGGCACATATGAAGATAGGACCAACACAGATGCCTTCAGCTGCCGAGCGGACTTGTAACCAGGGCCGTCTTTAATATTGATTGGACCGTGGGCGAGAATTTACTTGGGCCCCCTGGATCCCTCCTTCCCACGCCCTAGCATGCAATCACGCCTTCCACCACCATATATAATATAGCGCTTACAATGAATGACTGTAAATACTTACAGTTCTGATACTCCAGCAGGCTCAGGATCAGTGCTCTGGGCAGCTGGGCTCAGGGCTGGAGGTGGGCACCGCTCTGCAGTTCAGGAAGGAGACCGGGGCTCGGCTCAACCTAGCGTTACAGTGCACCCGAGCACCCCACAGTTCAGCACCCTCCAGTATATATTCTCACACACACAGCAGCCCCCCCGTATATAATCCCACAAAGCAGCCCTCCAGTATATCATCTCATACAGCAGCCCCTCCAGTATATAATCTCACAGTATACAATCCTCAGCCCCTCTCGAGTAGTCACATCCACGGTACCTCTCCAGTGCTGACATATTCTCTCCCCATTACAGACGCTGCTGAGCAGCCATCCCTGATCTTCCTCCTCTGCAGACAGTCGGCCAGTGCCTGTACCCACGTGATCTACCCTTCTCCTGCAGGCTGCAGCAACACAGAGTCCTGGAAGAAGAAAAGGACCTTTGATTTCCTCATAGCCATGTGACCAGTAATATTGCTATGTTTCTGGTCACATGGTGATGATGTCATGGAAGGTCCTTTCTCCCACAGCTCTTACTCTCACAGTTCGCACCCTCCCTCTGCTGACAGCCTGATATCTGGGGTGGATGGCCACTCAATATAATTGAACTTGTCTGCAGTGGTCAATGGAGATCAAGAGGCAGCTGCCTTGGGCCCCCCAGAAACAACCGGGCCCGGGGCAGCTGCCCCTTTTGCCCCGTGTTAAAGACGGCCCCTGCTTGTAACAGGTCAGCCGGTGTCATAGGTACAAAACTGCTGACAGATGCTCTTTAATGGCACATATAAGTGGGAGAGCAGGTGACCCCTGTGCACAGGTCGTCTCTTTTTGGTGGATTGCAGCATTTGTCTATCACTGGTGCATTTGCTAGGTCTGACCATAAGTCGCATCTTACACCCTGCACATGGAATCCTGGTTGTCAGGCAGACACTGGAGCTGGGAACAATCCAATAATCACAATAGATTTGTCTGCGGATCCTTCGCTGGTTATTGCAGGTCTCTCATCAGGCGAAACAAGAGAGGACGTCTAGAACCAGGCCGGGTAAATGTCACATTGGTAGCAGACGCACTCCTGACTGGCACCGCATGTGACTACGTGCTGTCTGGGGACCAACAGAACAAATCTAACAAGGCTCCGACCACCAATTCTGCCCCGGAATTTCTATTATGTAGTGGATCCGGTGATGGGGGGTAGTGGGGCGTCTGACATCAGAATGGCATTATATGGGCCGAGCGAGTCATAACCACCATAGTACCGCTATACGGTCCCCACACGTGGGTGGGCAGTGGGCCCTGCTGGACATAATGCACTGGAGCTCAGCTGTGCCCGGCTGATGCCATGCACCTAGCTCACTACATACTCGGCTCTGCAGGAATGAGGAGATAGACTGAACTCCTCGCTGTCCCCGGATCAGACATGTCCTCCAGTGCCAAATCCACATCCCTGAGTCCCTGACATGACTTCTTAAAGGGGCGGCTTGTGGGACTATAGGAAGGGTCTGGACAACTCTCTAATTCCTGTGTAAGAGGGAGGAGAAAAGGAAAAATACTAAACTATTATCTATCTCATATCTACCTACCTTTCTTTCTTTCTTTTTCTTTTACTTTCTTTTTTCTATTTCTTTTCTTTCTCTTTTTATTTCGTTCTCTCTTTTTTTACCCTTTCTTTTGTTTTCTACTTTCTCTCGTTCTTTCTGTCTATTTTACTTTCTCTATCTTTCACTTTTCTTTCTTTCTTTCTGTTTCTTTTACTTTCTCTCTTTCTCTCTATTTTTATCTTTCTTTCCCTTTTTCTCTTTTTCGTTCTTTCGTTCTTTCTCTCTTTTTGTTTTTCTTTCTTTTTGTACCTTTTTCTGTGTGTCTCTTTCTATTTGTCTTTTTTTTCCTTTCTTCCTTCCTTCCTTTTCGTTCTTTTTTTCTTTCTTTCTTTCTTTCACTCTCTCTCTCTCTCTCTTTCTTTCTTTCTTTCTTTCTTTCTTACTTTCTTTCACTCTCTCTTTCTTTCTTTGTTTTTCTTACTTTCTTTCACTCTCTCTTTCTCTCTATTTATCTTCCCTCTCCTTCCTTCCTTCCTTCTCTCAGGGTAAAGCTCTTACTCCAGGGCCCAGCGCCTCTGACAGGGCCACCCCTGTCAGACATATTGACTCCTTCCGCCTGTGTGATATGGTTTGTAGATGACTGCTCTGTATGAAGATGTCTCTGATCCTGACATCAAAGCTGCAGATCTTCGCAGGAGTACAGCACAGCCGTGACCTCCAACCTGCAGCTCTTCAGCTCTTGGAAAACTACAACTCCCAGCATCAGCATGCATGCATGGAGATGTAATACTGCAGCCGCTGAGAGGTAACGCTGTGGAGCCCCCTGCGGAGCGCTGGGAAACGGTTAATGAATCTGCATTGATTTATCAGGCCTGCTCCCTATCTGCTCCTGTTATCTCTCTCACACACAGAAACCAGAGGGAACCGGCTCACCCGAGCACAAATCACCCGTTATCTCCATGCAGCATTTATAGTGTATATGATATAGATCATTAATGAGAACAGCAGGGCAAGTGAGGACAGAGCAGGCGGCCACATTTACATCCGCTTACACTATGGCAAGTGCCCTGGTACAGGCTCCACGTGACTGCGAGCAAATAGGATTCCTGGCAGAACACTTGGTATTGTCACAGATGTATGTAGGGCCGGGGGTGACCTCCTCGTGTCCTGTGTCCCCTGCTAGATCCTAGCACGTGGTGCGCCGTATTATCTGCATTCTGGGTCAGTCTTCTCCGGGCAGATCCCTGGGCGCTCGCCGGGAATGAGCCGAGAACTTTGCACTTGTTGCTTCATCCCATATAATCAGCTCTGCCCCTTAGAAGTCATAAATTACGGAAAGTGGGTTCAGATTCTGTACATCCCGGCAACTGTAACCCCATTTACAGGGCAGCTCCCTCCAATAGGTGGCGCTAGAGATACTGTTTTTCTTCCTTATTAAAAGGGTTGTCCCATGAAAAATATTCTACATTTTTCAAACCAACGCCTTGATCTGAATGCATTATTAATCTAACCAATGAGTTATTCACTAGAATCTGTATAGCGCCACCTGCAGTTTGCTCTTTTTCTAAATTCTCTGTCCTGCTCACTGAGGTGGTCGCACATGTTCAGTTTCCTCCTTTAACTGCCACCAGCTGCAGCAGACAGGACATGCTCTGTGAGAAAGGACACGCTCTCTAAGCCAGTGTTTCCCAACCAGTGTGCCTCCAGATGTTGCAAAACTATAACTCCCAGAATACCCGGACAGCCTTTGGCTGTTTAGGCATGCTGGGAGTTGTAGTTTTGCAACAGGCACACTGGTTGGGAAACACTGCTCTAAGCAGCCATCTTGAAATAAATCTACAGAGCAGATGGAGCAATGAATGGGGAGATCTCTGGATCCATGTGAGGTGCAGGGCTGGTTCTAAGTTTATTAGAAAGGGGTTGTCATGTTCTATATGATTTTCATTTTTTACATTATCATGGGATAACCCCTTTAAGAAGAGCTGATTTGAATACCATTTTCCCAGGGAACATTATGCATATAAGGCTACTTTCACACTAGTGTTAATATTTTCCGGTATTGAGATCCGTCCTAGGGTCTCAATACCGGAAATAAAAGCTTCAGTTTTCTCCCCATTCATTGTCAATAGGGACAAAACGTAACTGAACAGAACGTAACGCTTCAAAATGCATTCCGTTCGGTTCTCATACAGGAGAGCAGCATGCTGCGGTTTTCTTTCCGTCCTGGGATGCGGAGAAAGACGGATCCGTCCCCATTGACTTGCATTGTGGGTCTCTGCCACAGTCTGCCACAATAGAAAACGGATCCGTCCCTCACTGACCTTTAGTGGAGTTCATGACGGATCCGTCTTGGCTGTGTTACAGATAATACAACCGGATCTGTTCATAACGGATGCAGACGGTTGTATTATCAGTAACGGAAGCATTTTTGCTGAACCCTGCCGGATCCAGCAAAAACGCTAGTAAAAGTAGCCTAAAACGTATCCCCCCACGCCTTTCCCCACACACCTGTCTCTAGTCCACCTGTTACCACCGACCCCCATATTCCTGCTGCATTAACCGAAGAGAAGGAATACATCTGAAGCCCCGATGAATCCCTGCCAATTAGTGAACGGCGGGGGGAGCGCAGCGCGCCCTGTGTCTTATAGCCTCAGCGGTGCCTCATGCTTTTTTTAGTTTTATAACTTGTTAATCTTCACTTAATGGCATATAAAAGCTGAAATAAAACAGAATGTTCTTGTGCTGTTTTACAGCTCCCTCGGAAAAACTTTCATAGTATATACATGATAAGCTGACAGATGTTGCAATTGTTTACAGTGCTCGGCTCTATCTAGAAGTATGCTGAGGCGTTCCAGAGGGGTTTGGATGCTCCAGCAGGGGGAACGAGGATGTTGGGCCAAGAATCAGCAATGTGCGGCTGCTGAGGAACCACAAATCCCAGCCAGGGTCAGATTAGGGGTATTTCTGGACTCTGAGCAAGGTTATGTGTGGAGGCCGCCATCACACTGCCAAGCTCTGTCCCAATTAGCCTGCAAAGGTCCACCCCATCAGCCTGCTAAGCTCCACCCCATCAACCCACTACGCTTCACCCCATCAGTCCGCTAAGCTCCACCCCATCAGCCCGCTAAGTTCTGCTCCATCATCTCACTAAGCTCCTCACCAATCAGCCCACTAAGCTCCACCCTGTCAGCCCACTAAGCTCCACCCTGTCAGCCCACTAAGCTCCACCCTGTCAGCCCACTAAGCTCCACCCTGTCAGCCCACTAACCTCCACCCTGTCAGCCCACTAACCTCCACCCTGTCAGCCCACTAAGCTCCACCCTGTCAGCCCACTAAGCTCCACCCCATCAGCCCTCTAAGCTCCACCCTGTTAGCTCTCTATGCTACACCCTATTAGCCCACTAAGCTGTCCCCCAATGAGCTTGGTAAACTCCACCCTGTCAGCCCTCTAAGCTCCACCCCGTCAGCCCACTAAGCTCCACCCTGTCAGCCCACTAAGCTCCACCCTGTCAGCCCACTAATCTCCACCCTGTCAGCCCACTAAGCTCCACCCTGTCAGCCCACTAAGCTCATATTTAGGTAGAGAGTTGAACGGCACTCCTCTTCAGTAAAATTGGTGCTTAGTGGTAAATTTGGTGATCATGAAATTGAAAAGACCACGGCACTCTGATTTCAAGTGTATAGATTGCTTATTTATTTTAATCCGTCCAAATAAAGTTATAGCCCCCACAACGTTTCGGTCTGTAGGCAGATCTTTGTTCACGGCCTTAGTCATAGTAGCACATGGGTCGAGCGGATGGCGTCTCTAACCATGTGCTACTATGACTAAGCGTACTTTCACACTTGCGGCAGGACGGATCTGACAGGTTATTCACCCCTTCGGATGCGTCCTGCCGCAAGTGTGAAAGTACGCTTAGGCCGTGAACAAGGTCTGCCTATAGACCGAAATGTTGGCCACTGGCTATAACTTTATTAAAATAAATAAGCAATCTATACACTTGAAATCCGAGTGCCGTGGTCTTTTCAATTTCAAGCCCACTAAGCTCCACCGAATCATCCCACTAAGCCCCACTCTCTGCGTAGCAGTACAGCCAGTGCTTCTGCTTCTGCTCTACACATAGGAAGGGTCCGTCCGGCTGCACAGGTGGTCAGTCCACACCTTTAATCGCTTGTAACCAGCAGGGGGCCCCCTTTTCTCTGGGTCCCCAGACATGTGCTTGGTTTACTACTTGCTAAAGTCCACCATTTCCAGTATAAGCAAAGAATGCTGCAAACACACACACACACAAAAAAAAAAATATATATATATATATATATACATATATACACCGGTATGTACTGCCAGTTGGTGTGTTCAGTCATTCCACCGTGCCCATTGCCATCAGGTGCGTCACACAGCTCGACAGCACTGTCCTATAGCCTTTGAAAGGAGCGCTAGTGAGCGTGCTCGACCACCGTCTCATATAAACTGCTCCTTCTCACACCCTTTTAATGATCCGTGCGGTTCCTAACTATGGGCCTCATACACCCATTCTGCATCCCTTTCATTCTCCAGGTCAGTTGGGGTCTAAGCTGATGGCACATTGGGGTCCCAAAGCCCAGCCCTCCGCCGATCATATGCTGATGTGCTCATACACCAATACTGCATCCCTTTCATTCTCCAGGTCAGTTGGGGTCCAAGGTGATGGCACATTGGGGTCCCAAAGCCCAGCCCCCCGCCGATCATATGCTGAGTCCTAGCCGTTATTGGATACCCTGTCATTGTTGCAGCTACAATGGTATTCCTGAGTTTTGCAGAATTGAGATTGACCCCAGAGGAACTTGTCTACCCAGGACCCTGACCTCAGCGCAACAGCAGATGATGAGCCTTATCCTCCGACATCTCTAATCATCTTCTGCTTGAATGGATTTGACTCTTGGCAGCCATATTGGCAAAATCCAATGAAAAACCAGCCCAGGAGAGCGGGGCGATTGCAGCTGCACGTTGACTGCTCGGGAGCCATCACACAGGGATGTGAGTGCAGGGGGTCACTTACTTTGGGTCATGTGATACAACTTATTTATAAGAAGCTCTGTGAGTGATGCCCCCCCCCCCCCCCCTTATGTTTGAATGTGGAGCTATTTCTTCTCACATTCCTTCCGTTCCTGATGTCATTCTGTGGAGGTGTCTTCCAGAAATCCAGGGCTCCGCATTAAGGCCCTCGGAGCACGAGGCGCGATAAATCATGGCTTTTGTCAGTAGCTTGATAGGAAACAGCGCCCTGAAATGTAAAGAATACGAAACAGGAAACATTGTAACACTCACAATCCATTGTCATCTCCGGCCTCCATATCCTATCCCATGCATCAGATCCTCCGAGCTATTTCCAGGCCTGGAGTCAGTGGGAAAAATTCCCCTGCAAGTTCAAACCAGGACAATCCAGGCCGCGGCCGCCGCACACCTCCTCCACGCTACACGTTAATCTCTCCAGAATCAATCATTAGAAACTGCAGAAAAAATGGATGCAAAGTGATTAGAATTAATCTGCTATGCGCATAACAATATCTTCCCAGTAAATGCCCTCGTATATTTAAATTGCCGAGCCATTAATTGCGCCGGTAATTGCGAGCTCCTCTAATCCCGTCCAACCCCCCCATGTTTATTCCACACAAAGCTTTGACGTGGCTGCGTTATCCCCAGGCGTGTGGCGTACGAGACGTCATGTATGATAATGCAGAGCTGGGGCCGACCATCAGAACGCAGTCCGTATTTACATGGAGCCGCAGCTTTAAAATGAGCGCAGTAGCTGACGTCTCATCTGGGGGGGGGGGGCGTCTTCGCGACGCTTTGTTCTTGTCGGGTGTTTCCTAACAGGTCGTGTATCTGTGTATGAATGGCGGCAAACCGGGCAGTCGGCGTAGTATCAGGCCAAACCCCTCAGCAGCGAACCCCTTTCTGAAAAGGATTTGTGGTTGTATCCTATAAATAAACTTGCAGATCATTTGACAAGATCTCTGCATGCTGTCGGTGAATGGAAACATTCTCGTTTAAGTCCAGGGACTGAAAGCCCATCCAGACCTGACAGTACTGGGGCTCCAAACAACCCCCTGTGCACTACACAAATAAGCGGCACAAATGTCTCCCCTGTCCTGATAGTTTGTTACAATGTATCAGTGCAGGTAAAACGTGACACTGTAAAGTGATATAATTGTAGCTGCACAAATTCGCTGCTGAAAAATGGGCGCAGATTTGAGCTCTTCGGGTTTTCGGGTCCTGATATGCATAGGTCGGACATTACTTTACCACAGCTTTACCGACTGCAAAGCAGGGGGTTAAAATGTGCGTCAAAGTCAACATGTGACACCTAGATTTTACATGCACCATGTGTGAACCGGGATGAAGGCTTCTCTGCCCCTTCAGTAGGTGTACATTGCAACGTTGCTACGACGGCTACATTGTTACTTTCTCACCCAGGAATGTTACAATATGTTGATAAACGTGATTTCAGGCTCCAGATTTCCGGAGCGATTTGCACCGTTTTCCCACCAAGTTGATCGAGTTCCCATACTAGAGGTATAGCCGGCCACGCGGAATCAGGGGGGACACTTAATTCCTGCCTCTCCTTACCAGATGACACTAGATTTATGCTTTTTCCTTCTTGCGTGTCCAGAGGTTGTGGTTTATGTTGCCTATATTGTGCTAAGAAGGCATCTGAAAGCCTATATGGCAAAGAACACGCTCTATCACCCCTTACAAGTAAATCTCCCAATTTACTGGGATGACAAGTGAAGCCGGGGGGGGGGGACCACAGAGGGATCGCTGGAATATTCTACACCTACTATAAATGATAGAAAAATACCACAATGTACAGAAACATAGAAGAATGACGGCAGAAACAGAGCACGTGCTCCATCCAGGACGGACATAGGCTCTAGCCCGATATAGATTTTCCAACCACATCGGCTGGAAGTCTGTTCAAAGCATCTACTACTCTTTTAGGGAAATAATATTCCCTGGCGTTGCTTCTGTTCCCCCCCCCCCCCAGCTGATTTCATATTGTGCCGCCTTGTTCTTCATTCTTCATATGGCTGAGCTTAAAGGGGTTTCCTGCTTGTTAAACGTTATCCTCTATCCACAAGATAGGGAATAACTATTAAATCGCTGGGGGTCCTACTGCTGGGACCCTCACTTATCTTGTGAACGGGTAGCCCGAACCCCTCTGAGCCCCCCAAAATGAACGGGCTGGTATGTGAACTGCCACCCCATTCATCTCTATGGGAGTTTTGGCAGTAGCAGAGCGCTGTACTCGGCTGTCCCTGGAACTGCAGATGCCCAACCTGCCGCTCCAACATTACTTACCTGCATCCCGTGACTGGCTCCCCGCTCCTCCTTCTGCCGGCGCCGTTGGACTCCTTCACTGTAAACATCCATTTTGACATCGCTGCAGCCAATCACTTGCTGAGGCGGTGACCGGATCCCCTTGTGTCATGTAACCATTCGTCATGATGTAAGAGGATCCGGTCACCTCTGCGCTCAGTGATTGGCTGCAGCGATGTCAAATTGAATGTTTAAGGTGGCTTTGCGGGACTGGTTGGGTCCTGGAAATCCCCTTTAATTAAAAGAAAGAAGTTTTCATTCCCTTTAAGGGGCTGCATCACTTTTGTGCATCCATAGGAATATTTTGACCTCCGCCAATTACACATGGATGGATCAATATCATCAGTGACTATAATACCGTAGATTTATCTGCAGAAATGAGGCACGGTGGGATGCTGAAATGAGCCGTGCCAGATGACTGACTCAGCTCTGCTACATCCATTAATGTGTAGATTGTCTCCTCCTTTACATGAACACTTTTCTTTTTCGTCTTCTTTCTGTTTGACTGTGGCTCAGACACATCCACTGAATTTAGGAATTTAGGTCAGTCAAAAATGTTTAAGCCATATCATTAGGCGGACGGCAAAGTGACTTCAAAGCAGTATAGATTTAGTATTCTCCTTGCAGCCAGTGTCCGGCCTCAGCGGCTCTGAGATCAATACGTTTGAAATGCTTCTTGTCACACGGAAGCTTATTGCTCAGAATGGACTACCAGTTATCGCCGCGGCCGCACGCGCTAGCGAATCAATATTTTGTCACGACGGATTATTTTCATTTCTTATCTTAAAGGTGGGGCTTTTCAGTATGTAAATTCACCTTAATATTTCCACCTGAGATAAAACGTCAGAGAGCGCAAGTGACGGAATCGCACATCGTAGCCATCGAGGGCTTTGTTCTGGCGATGCAACGTTTCATGGGTTAAACTAGGCAGATGTGCTATCAGGACATCCGCTTAATTCAGCATTTTACAGGGTTCTCGGTACATTTCGTCCTCGTATAAGAGCCAGGAAACGGCAAAGCAGGAAAATACAGCATGTAAATAATAAGGGCTCACGCTGGAAAATCCGTCAGGTCTGTGTAATGGGGCTGATGAGCCCGTTATGTGTCCATACCCGATGACCATAGGATGCCGCTGGGAATTCATGGAAAAAACATCTCTCATAATAAAGAGCAGGAGGTAAGAAGCTCCATCATTGGTGCAGTGAAAGCGCTTGATGCATATTTAGGGGTGGTGGTTGTCCCCATCACTGTTCCATTTAACCCCGCGCTATTACCCATGAATAAAGGCACTGATTAGTCCTCAAAATCTCTAATCCAAAGTGATGGGAAAGGATCGCTAGGAAAAATCTGCCTTCTCTTGTGTCACGGGCGCCTTATAATTTTGTACTTAATTTCATACATTTTAAGGAGCGGTCACCGTTCCCATCGTTGTTCCACACCATTTTAAAGGGGCTGTGAGGGGGTGCAACATTTATAACAAATGTTGCACTATGTAGAGTCGAACATGGCCGCTCAGGGGCCCTGAGGGGAGAGAGGGCCCTCCCTGTCACAATAGAGATCAAAGCAGGAGGGGTGTGACTTGCAATACCCAGCATAGATTACCGTTATCAGAACTTTCTTCCCATGAGAGATTATTCTCTCAGGCCTGCAGGGATTTGACTTGGGGCTACTCCTAAAATCTTTATCTAAGTGGGCCCCTGGTTTTCACCCTTTAAACCCTGTATGGGGATCTGGACTTTACCGCAGGGGAACCACCAGGCCACTACCTCTAAAAGTAGTCTCCTAGCTGACCCAGGCAGGTCAAGAGACACTGGTGCATTACACCAAAGGATCAGTCAGAACCATAGTCAGGGACAGGACCAGGTCAGGGCAGGCAAAATTCATTCAACCCAGGAAATAGGTCGGGGCAGATGGCACAGGGGGAGTACGATGAACAGGCAGAGGTCAGGATGAAGGAAACAGGATGAACACCGTAAAAAGACAGGCACACGAAGTCAGAAGACACAACAGCATTTTTGCAGTGACTAGACTAGCTAAAGCCCCTAGATAGATAGATAGATATGAGATAGATAGATATGATAGATAGATAGATAGATAGATAGAAAGAAATTAGATAGATAGATATGAGGTAGATAGATAGATAGATAGATAGATAGATAGATATGAGATAGATAGATATGGGATATGAGATAGATAGATATGGGATAGATAGATAGATAGATAGATAGATAGATAGATAGATATGAGATAGATAGAAAGAAATGAGATAGATAGATATGAGATAGATAGGTAGATAGATAGATAGATATGAGATATATATATATATATATATATTGTGGGGAGTCGCTCTGGTAGACAGCGGTGCGGGTGCAGTTTAGAGGCAAAACAAGGAGTCCAGATGGTGCATCAAACAGTGTTTTATTCACACTTGCACGCCATAAAAGAAAAGCAGTCTCTTGGTGACAGTTCACACACAACGGAAATACTGTGGCAAAACAAAAACAGGCCAACACAGGGTCCAGTCACCTTGGGTGGTTTAGGTGCGGGTTCACACCTAGCAGTCGGCTCAGCCGCAGGCGATTCCACCTTCAGGTCGCAGGGAAACACCACCTTGCTGGGCTCCTTCCTCCAGGACAGAGAATTCCTCAGCCCTGTTTGCAGGCTCCAGGATAATCACACCCCCCCAGCAGCTGGTGCTGGCTGAGCTTTTAAACCCAGCCCAAAACTCGGACTGGACCGTGGGGAGCAGCCACCCACCCTACTCTTTAGCTGCTCCCAGTAAGAGCCGGCCCGGATCGGCTTTGCAGCCATGCTATTTAAAAGAGTCAAAACAGCACTAGCTGCTGCAGACAAAAACCCGGCTCTCACCTCACCGAGGCCAGCAACCTCGGTGACACGTACCTGCCATCGCATATGACACCTTGCACCTTACCACAATATATATATATTAGATAGATAGATAGATAGATAGATAGGAGATAGATAGACAGATAGATACATAGATAGATATGAGATAGATAGATAGATAGGTAGATATGAGATAGATAGATAGATAGATAGATAGATAGATATGAGATAGATAGGTAGATAGATAGATAGATAGATAGATAGATATGAGATAGATAGATAGACAGATACATAGATAGATATGAGATAGATAGATAGATAGGTAGATAGATAGATATGAGATAGATAGATATGAGATAGATAGATAGATATATATTAGATAGATAGATAGATATATATTAGATAGATAGATAGATAGATAGATAGATAGAGAGATAGGTAGGAGATAGATGGATGGATATGAGATAGATAGATAGATACTTAGATAGATATGAGATAGATAGGTAGATATGAGATAGATAGACAGATATATACATAGATAGATAGATATGAGATATATACAGTGGCATGAAAAAATGTGGACATCCTTGGTCAAAATTATTGTAAACAGTTAAGCAAGTTGAAGATGAAATAATCTCCAAAAGGCATGAAGTTAAAGATGAAACACACTTTTCAACATTCTAAGCAATATCAGTGGATTATTTTGGTACAATGAAAAAAGGGAAGGAGTATCTTGCAGAAGTATGGGAACCCAAGATGATATGAGCGCTCAGATAACGGTGACCAAGGTCTCAGACCTTAAATAGCCTGTAAGGGTTAAGGCTTGATCACAATCATCGTTAGGAAAGGCCATGTGATTCAAATTTCAAAGCTTTATAAATATCCAAACTCATCTAACCTTGTCCCAAAAAACAGCAGTCATGGGTTCTTATAAGTTGCTGCCTAACACTCTGAAAATGAAAATGATTGAGGCCCGCAAAGCAGGAGAAGCCTATAAGAAGATAGCAAAGCGTTTTCAGGTTTTCATCTCCTCAGTTCGAAATGTAATTAAGAAATTACAGTTAACAGGAACAGTGGAGGTCAGGAGAAGGTCTGGAAGGCCAAAAGAAATTTTAGAGCCAGCTGCTCATAGGATTGTTAGAAAGGCAAATCGGCAACCTCGCTTGACTGAAAAAGACCTTCAGGAAGATTTGGCAGACTCTGGAGATGTGGTACATTGTCCTACTACTCAGCGACACGTGCAGAAATATGGCCTTCATGAGAGTCATCAGAATAAAACCTTTCCTTTGTCCTCACCACAAAATTCAGCAAAAGAACATCTAAACAAGCCTGATGTATTTTGGAAACATGTCCTGTGGACTGATGAGGTTAAAATAGAACTCTGTGACCACAATGATTAACAGTATGTTTAGAGAAAAAAGGGCCCAGAATTTCATGAAAAGAACACCTCTCCAACCATTTAGCATAGGGGTGGATCAATCATGCTTTGGGGTTGTGTTGCGGCCAATGGCACGGGGAACATTTCACGGGTAGAGGGAAGAATGGATTCAATGAAATTCCAACAAATTCTGAAAGTGAACATAGCACCAACTGTAAAAAAGCTGAAGTTGAAAGGATGATGGCTTCTACAAATGGATAATGATCCTAAACACACCTCAATAAGAGGCGCAAACTGAAGGTTTTACCATGGCCCTCACAGCCCCCTGATCTGAACATTATTAAAAATCTGTGGATAGACCTTTAAAAGAGCAGAGCATGCAAGACGGCCCAGGAATCTCACAGAACTGGAAGTCGTCTGCAAGGAAGAATGGAGAAAAATCCCTCAAACTAGAACTCAAAGACTCTTGGCTGCTACAAAAAGTGTTTACAAGCTGTGATACTTGCCAAAGGAGGTGTTACTAGGTACTAACCATGCAGGGTGCCCAAAGCTTTGCTTCAGGCACTTTTCATTTTTTATTATTTTGAAAATGTAAAAGATGAAAATAAAATAATTATTTTTGTTGAAAATACAAAGAGAATTTGTCATCTTTAACTTTATGCCTGTTTTGGAGATCATTTCATCATCAATCTCATGATTAATGTAAAAATGAAAATCAGACATTACATAGTATCATATAGGACATGACAATCTCTTTCTAAGAAGCTAGAACCAGCCCTGTACCTCTCTGCTAGATTTATATCAAGCTGACAGCTCGGGCACGTCTTTCCTGCTGGAGCTCAGGGGGCGTGTCTTTTCTGCTGCAGTCCATGGGGTGTGTCCATTCTGCTGAAGCTCTCTCCCTATCACAGCTCAGGAGGCATTTGAAGGATGAAACTGAGCGTGTGCGGCCATCTCAGTGAGCAGGTCAAAAAAATCAAAGAAAAATGAGCAGGTGGCGCCATACAGATACATTTCATTGAATAGCTCAGTGGCTATGCCAAAATTTTAAATACATAAAATTACAAAAATTTTAAAATCCAGGTGCTGGTTTGAAAACTATAGAATATTTTTTTGTGGAACAACTTTTGTATGCCACTGAGATAGATAGATAGATAGATAGATAGATAGATAGGAGATAGATAGATAGATAGATAGATAGATAGATAGATAGATAGATAGATAGATAGATAGATATTAGATAGATAGATAGATAAGATAGATAGATATGAGATAGATAGATAGATAGATAGATAGATATGAGATAGATAGATAGATAGATAGATATGAGATAGATAGATAGATAGATAGATAGATAGATAGATATGAGATAGATAGATAGATAGATATATATGAGATAGATAGATATGAGATAGATAGATAGATAGATAGATAGATAATGAGATAGATAGATAGATGATAGATATGAGATAGATAGATAGATATGAGATAGATAGATAGATAGATAGATATGAGATAGATAGATAGATAGATAGATATGAGATAGATAGATAGATAGATAGATAGATAGATATGAGATAGATAGATAGATAGATATATATGAGATAGATAGATAGATAGATAGATAGATAGATAGATAGATATGAGATAGATAGATAGATAGATAGATATGAGATAGATAGATAGATAGATAGATAGATAGATAGATAGATAGATGAGATAGATAGATATGAGATAGATAGATAGATAGATAGATATGAGATAGATAGATAGATAGATAGATAGATATGAGATAGATAGATAGATAGATAGATAGATAGATAGATAGATAGATATGAGATAGATAGATATGAGATAGATAGATAGATAGATAGATATGAGATAGATAGATAGATAGATAGATATGAGATAGATAGATATGAGATAGATAGATATGAGATAGATAGATATGAGATAGATAGATATGAGATAGATAGATAGATAGATAGATAGATAGATAGATATGAGATAGATAGATATGAGATAGATAGATAGATAGATAGATAGATATGAGATAGATAGATAGATAGATAGATATGAGATAGATAGATAGATAGATAGATATGAGATAGATAGATAGATAGATAGATATGAGATAGATAGATATGAGATAGATAGATATGAGATAGATAGATATGAGATAGATATTAGATAGATATGAGATAGATAGATATGAGATAGATAGATATGAGATAGATAGATAGATAGATAGATAGATATGAGATAGATATGAGATAGATATGAGATAGATAGATAGATAGATAGATAGATATTAGATACAGTAGATAGATTGTATCCTGGGTCAGTAAGTACATATTGGGGGTCTGGTGGGTGCTGATATTCCTTCTTGTAGATTCCTCTTGATAATTTCCGGAATTTGGGAGGAGCGGGATAGAGCCGGCAGAGAAGCAGACGTTCAGGCAATAAGCGCGTTCAGCCGCTGCTCAGCGAGGATATCAATTAAGGGATGAATCCAGGGCTACATTGTACCAAGAATTTATTTTCTATTACCTTTAAATATATTTTCCATTTTATTCCTTCTGGAGCTTATGTTGTAATCCTATTCACTCTCGAGTGCAGGGGACCATTTTAATCTTTTTAGAGCTAAAACAGAAGTGCTCCGCATATGGGATATTAAAAGAGAGAAACGCAAGCATTAGTGGAGGAGGAGAGCGCCCAGTAATGGAGGCAATGACTGCTCCGCAGCCCTTCATACATGTGGGAACAATGCCGGGCTCATCAGTACGGGGAGGGGGCTTCTGGAGGAGCAGTGTACCGCTGACAACTGCTTCACGTGTGCTCTTACTGGTTGTCACTCATCTTCCATACATGAGAGAAAACAACCTGCATGGAAGACAGAGCTGCAGATCTTCCGCTTTTCAGCATGACCATTGTGTGGATTTTGCAACACGTTGTGTGACAAATGCGCCGCAAGATCCATATGTAAGATGCAGATTTGGCAGCAGGTTTGCTCCATTCTACATCTCGACGTGAACTAATAGTAGAAAATGGCGGCGCTGGACCTGTGTACCGGCTGTGGGGGCCCATCTCTACTGTGGAAGGGACCTGAGAGGTGAAGGGAAGATGGCGGAAGAGATGCAAGGGATTGTGGGTGATGTATGCATGAAGAGCTGGTGGAGTCAAGACCTTAATACTCAGACTCTAGTGCAGGTCAGTCGCACAGGGGGAACCTGTGGACATTTGCTATGCCCACTCCATACAGGCCCCGCCATATGCGAGACGCCATGATAAAGATGGAGGAATAATCACGATCAGTGCATTAGACTCGAGGTTCCAGTCAGGACTGCTGAGAGGGACTCGAACCCATGATCGTATACAGTATATCATCACCCTTCAGCGGTGGAATAGGAGCGAAGTTCACCGTTGTGTGCACTCCCTTCCTGGGAACGCGGCCCAGGGGTCACATGTGGTTAATTGGGATGCATGCTATATACGCTGCTTGCATCGGAATGTGCATAATAAAAACCAAGAGTATCGAGAGCAGATTAGAAAAAAAAAAAAGTCCTGTTTAAAGCTGTAAATCTGGCAGCGTGCGTCATCATTGCCCCCCCCCCCCCTCCTAGAGGCGTAAGAGTGCGGACTGTAATTCATAACCTAGAACATAAACCCCTGATCTGTACAGAGAGGTAGGATATGAGAGCCGCTCTCCTGAAATCACTTGGGAAGGGGCTTCATGGTCCCTCCGGGCGCCACTGGCCGCTGCAGCATTTATCATGTGTCTTACTCCAGTCACATCCAAAGCTGCCTCGGATACTCATTTACAATGAGCACAATTTTGGAATGTGACTGGAGAAGAACGCATGACCTTCCCAAAGCTTAACAGGGTATTCGGGTATTCCCATCTAACGAAGTGATGGATGTGCCGTCAGTTCATGATGGGTGGGGGTCCTGCCTCTGGGATTCTGAGAATGAGTGGGCCACAGACCTGATTTTGTACTTTTTTCATTCTAAATTTTCCTCTGTGCAGAGAAAAGACCGAATGAGGCGTAGGTCCTAGACCAGCGCTGCCCCCTCCTCATTCTCCGCATTGACGGAGATCCCTGATGGCAGATCCCAATAGTCCTACAATAATGGCCTTTCCTGGCGATGTAACATTAGAATACCCCTTTAACCTTATGGTAGATCAGAAGGAACCCACAAGGACCTCCTCAATTTCTGAAAGGAAAGGGCGCAGTATTCTACCAAACTGTTTGCCCCTTTGACCCTCCATGGTTTTCTGTGGAGGCACCAGACTATAACGTTCATTTTAGAGACCCAGCAACCCTTACTCCATTTCAGCAATTTGTATTTTAGTCCAGGAACCTTGGTAAAAATGTATTTCTCTGATGTAACTAGTAATTCTGGGTCTTTCTGAAGAACAGTGTCTGCTTGGGGCCCACAGAGGTAATTGTTCTAGGGGCCCGCTCTTTCAGGAGACATATTGTAAGGCTGTGCTCACATGTATATGTTTGGTGTATGCTTAAGAAAAGCACCAGGCGCATACCCTAAACGTCTATAGGGACCACACTGTTTGGATGACTGAAAAAAAGTTGCACTTGCTAGTACAGTCTTCTCCATGGTGCTCCTAAACATGGCTGCTGATGGAGGTGCCCACCACATCCATGCGCTAGCACTCCCCCTCGGTATTTTTCTTTTTCTGTTTTTTAATAGGGATAGTAAGGGCTGCTGATGGACACAATGGCTCACATCACCTTCCATCAGTGGCCTAGTGTCGAACCAGAGCACGGGGTGGGGTTTGCGGGAAGGGGCCGTGGCACTCTACCAAGATAGAAATTGGAACTGAGCTTCTAATGAAAATATATTAGTTAGTGACTTTGGTGAAAAACAGCATAAAGTGTCCAACTCCTTAGATTTTTACTCTTTCCTTTGTAATGGTCAAGTTCTCAGGGTTACTGATTCTCCTTGTAGAGATCCAGCTGGTGTAGGGAGTTTGAGGCAATGCACCCTGGGAAGAAGCATGCATATTAGCTCTCCTCCAGAAGGAACTGTCTCTCTAGCGCCACCTAAAGGTAGCAGCCAAGTTATATTTCTTATTAAATCGTCAGGGTATAAGTAGGATGCCTGCAGGATACACCATGGATAGATCTGATAGATCTCGCCAAGCTCCCCGGATCCCCGCACAGAATTCCCACCATTGCCTTGTCACTATAATACTGTAGTTTCATTATCTCTGGCATCTGCGACCGACCCCTCCAGAGTCTTTTACCTGGGAACTAGATTAGACTTGCAGTCACAACTCTTCAGACCCTTGAATTTCATTACATGTAGACGCCGTAACTCGTACATTACACGACTGGAAACCTGTAACTATCTCAGCGGCTTTAAATAGTCCATAATTGTAGCTATTGAGATGGAAGTCAGGTCGAAAGAAACAACTTGATAATAACGATGCAGCCCGCACTATGTACTTACTTTAACACATCATGACGCGGCGCCATTAACCCTACGAGAGCCATCATCTGCCTTCTTTCTCTTCTACTCACGATCCTAATAAATGTATGAGAAGTGGGAACATCTCGAGTGGTGAACCATGGACATCTCAGGAGCTACGTTTTTGACCAAGTTCCATAGAAGATTTAGTTATGCTTGTAAGAAAAATCTGCAAGGGGTCAAGTCGTAAACCAGTATCGGCATGGGAGTAACCTCGGAATCGGCAGAAAATGTAGCAAGAAACATCTTAACCTTGACCAAGTCGAGAAGTGATCAGATTGGAGGTTACCCCTATTCCAGACGTAAGATGCTGAAGACGCTAATTCTGCTCTGAAAAGTGAGAGGAAGAAGAAGATGACAATCATTGAACTTCTTCATTGAGATGGCCAAGGATGATATCTCTAGTAGAAGAACAATTGACCAGACTGGAGGTTACCCTTTTCCTGGACATAAGACATTGAAGAAGATAATTCTGCTCTCAAGACTTGGTGGAAGAAGTTGACGACCATTAACCTTCTTCATTGATATTTCCAAACATGATACCTCTACTAGAAGCACAATTGACCAGACTGGAGATTACCCCTTGGGCTCACACACACGACTGTATTTTCAGTCCACATCCAATCCGCATTTTTTTGCGTATCAGATGCGGACCCATTCATTTCAGTAGGGCTGCAAAAGATACAGCAGCATATCGTGTTGTCCACATCCGCACGTCTGTCCCGCGGCCTTGCAATAAAATAGAACCTGTGTCCTATTCTTATCCACATTATGGACAAGTATAGGACAGTTCTATCATGGGCCGAACGTTCCATACCACATAAACAGCTACGGCCATGTGCATGAGCGCCTATCCTGGACATAAGATACTGAAGCAGATTATTCTGCTCCGAAGGTTTAGAGACATTTGAAGTAGTTTTTATGGACCTCTGTTTAGGGGGTTGTCTCATTTAAAGGGAATCTCACCTTGTTCAAGTGTATCTAACAAACGGCATTGCATTCTCGCGCATGTGCAGAGCAGGTTACAGGGCGCAGCGTATACTCAATTATGGCGTTGTAGGATACTTAATGCGCAAGTGCAGGCATTCTCCTGCTCTGCACATGCACAAGATTGTGCCAAGATGCACCAGGGCCAGGTGGCTGCTGTCCTATAGTACACACAAATCATGTCCTAATAACACAGCAGGACTGGTTACTTCACAACACTGAGCTAAAGAGCTGCCTCATCCTCCTTTCTGCTCTAATAGTCAGGGATTATGATCCTGAATACAGATGATAAGATTTTTAACTGAATCTTTGTGGGAATGGAGTCCATGAGCAGATGTGGTAATGAGCAGCAGCTCTTGTATGAAGTCTCCATTATCACAGTGTGTCCTGTCCTTCCTCTCTGTACTTCATGTCTCCTCATGGACTCCATTCCCCCAGAGATTCAGCTGAAGATCTTATCATCTGTATTCAGGATCATAATCCCTGACAAGTAGGAGAGGAGGATGAGTCGGCTCTTTATCTCAGTGTTGTGAAGTAACTTGTCCTGCTGTATGATTAGGACAGGTTCTGTGTGTACTAACAGGTCTGCGGCCATTTTATTTCCCATGATGATTGCTCCCCAGACAAAACGAGCCATTATAACTAATGAAAGGTATTTGGGGATGTATTTATAATAAAGTAATAGTTACGTATTTTCATTTTCTTAACCCTGTTAATAGGAACATAGGGGGTCATTTATTAAGACCTGCATTTTAGACGCCAGTCTTAATAACCCCTATAGCTGGCGGTGGATCCGCCGAAGTTAAGAGGCTCCGGCCTCTACATAACTTCCCTGTATCCTGCGCCAGTCTAGATGTAAGCCCGCTTCCTCACTGTCTTACATTTAGACAATTTTCTGCACCTAAAACACATGTAGAAAATGATGAATGAGATAGGCCTACCGGCCCATCCCCTTCTCCACCCATGCGACTCTCCTTTTTTAGACCTGGCGAGAGTGGGGAAATGTCGCAGATTGTGGAGCAAATGACCTTTGCGCCACTATCTGCACCAGAAATGCGTCTAATATAGAAGTATTTCTGGATAGTAAATGACCCCCATAGTGCTGTCGTAAAAGACTGCACTTGTAAACCGCTGCAGTCTGAGGTATAAGAAACGCAAGGACTGCATGTTCAAACCCCCTAGGGAGCTAAAAATAATGTTAAAAAAGTGAAAAATGCCTGAACTGCCATTTTTTTGCCATTTCACCTTCCAAAGAGAATTGAATAAAGGGCATTCATATCCTCAAATTGTATCAATAAGAACTGTAGCTGGCTCTGCAAAGAAAGAGCCCTGACATACGTAGCTATGGGTGTTGGAGGGTGAGGAGGCAAAATAAAAAGATAAAAACTGTTTATGGTGCCAAGGGCTTAAAAAATTCGATCATTGTATCCTTTCAGATTGTGGATTATTAGTCGGAGGTGCCATGTGGAGGACCCAAGTCTATTAACCAGAGCTGAAAGTGGATACAAAAGTGTCTCTCAATTGCACAGAAAACCCATTTGTTTGAATGAGTATGGTGTAATGCTTCATTTCCTCTCTCGTGGCGCTGTAAGGAAATCAAACACTTGCTGACGGGTTCCTTGACAGCTTACTGACAGAGGAACGTTCTAACAAAAACGGGCTGGACAGTCTTCGAAACAGCCACAGCTAGTCTGTAGCCCTCTCAAGGAAACTTAATGGGTCTGATTGTGGATATCATAGTAACCAGATCAGATGAAACAGATTGGTGTTTGCACTGGCAGATATAGTGATATAGTCAAATTAGGCGCTGAGATTGGAGAAAGTCATGTAGGGTGGGCTGATGGAGGGAGTAAACAAGTTAAATGGAAAAAATATGTTCAACAATAAAAAAGAGGAAAGATAAGAAAAACAAAAAACAGAGCAAATCGTCTTAATGGTGGAAATGAAGTCTGAACATTAGACTTCATATGGTCCCAAAATCAAGTTGACTTTTGAACAGATTTGGCTTGGGGTTATTCCCAAGAGTGTTATCTAAGTGGCCCTCCTGGTATTCAAACTTTAGTGCCTGTACAAGGATCTGGACTTCGCTGCAGGAGATCCACCGGGCCACTACCTCTTGGTGTGGTCTCCGTTCAGTGACCGCTGATGCACAGGGTCAAGGGAGACAGTTCTGGACATGCAGAATACGTGCAATCTGATAAACATTGGGAGGTCAGGGTGGCAGCTTAGCGTAAGTATGGAAATCAGACAGCGAAGGG
Organism: Bufotes viridis; assembly: GCA_033119425.1. NCBI lineage: Eukaryota > Metazoa > Chordata > Amphibia > Anura > Bufonidae > Bufotes > Bufotes viridis. The sequence goes on along the minus strand of CM065591.1, from coordinate 9,312,834 downwards.
TCAAATCCAGGCAAAAAAAATACAGGCTGAATTAAGTGCACAAGCAGGCAAAGGTAGAACAGCACACCTTCTCTGGCGACCCAGCTGGCTAGAAGGAGAAGTGGAAGGCTGGTTGGTCCAGGCCGCCGGAGAATGGGAACGGAGGGACCAGTCAGTAAAGCCGTGTCCATGCTGCCAAAGAGATTGGAGCGACGGAGGGCATGAGCCTCCATCATAACATTGACAGGTCAAAGCTAAAATAATGAATTGTACTTTGTAGTTCCAGTCAGGATATGTCATCAGTATCTGATTGATAGTGGTCTGAATCCTGGAACTGTGCTGATCAACCGATGGAAAGGTCTGCAGTCGCCGGCACAGCCACCGCCAAATGTACGGAGCTCTGCCTGGTAAACATTGAAGGATGACTCTCGGCTAGCCGGAGCACAATGGACTCTTTAATCATCTGGGTGCTGGGACCCACAGCAGACTTTTAGTGATTACCTGTCCTAAGAAATAGGTCATCAATATCTGACCCAGAGGTCATCATTATCGGACTCAGGGGTCATCAATATCAGACCCAGAGGTCATCAATATCAGATCCAGAGGTCATCAATATCAGACCCAGAGGTCATCAATATCAGACCCAGGGGTCATCATTATCAGAACCAGGGGTCATCATATCAGACCCAGGGGTCATCATTATCAGATCCAGAGGTCATCATTATCAGACCCAGAGGTCATCATTATCAGACCCGGAGGTCATCAATATCAGACCCAGAGGTCATCATTATCAGACCCAGGGGTCATCATTATCAGATCCAGGGGGTCATCATTATCAGACCCAGAGGTTATCAATATCGGACCCAGAGGTCATCAATATCAGACCCAGAGGTCATCATTATTAGATCCAGAGGTCATCAATATCCGACCCAGGGGTCATCAATATCCGACCCAGAGGTCGTCAATATCAGACCCAGAAAACTTTCTGTTGCCAAAGAGTCAAGGGGAGGGAGATCTCAAGTTATTATATGGTCTTCTTATCGCCATGGAAACTGTCATAATGCAGGATGTCATTAAGGTCTCATGCACATGTCCGTAGTTTTTGTCCTAGTCTAATCTGCGTTTTTTGCGGATCGCACGCGGACCCACTTATTTCTGTAATAAAAATGCAGCCAGCGCATGGATGTGAGCCCTGTGCTGCCCGCAACCATGTGGCCTTGTGCATTTTGCAGACAATAGGCAATTCTAGGGGTGGGAGTGATAGAATTGCAGAATACAGACGGCTGGAATCCATATTTTGTGGATCTGTCATTTGTGGATCACATTCGGTTGTGTGAGGCCATAGATTTCGGTCTTCATTTGCACCAGTAAACTAAAATGAAGATACATTGGTTGTCGCTGCTGGTAATGCCCCTTTCTCGCCCTTTCAGGAAAAGTGCTGAGGATGGGGTAAAAACACAAGTTTTATGACTTTTTTATGCCAGAAGAGAGGCACAGGGAGATGATGATGAAAAGCTGGAGCTTTACTTTAAAAACTGGAGCAGTCATATCATGTAAGGTGACAGTAAGGCTTTGGAATAAAGTTGTCTGTCAGAGTGCTCGGCCCACCGTGATTGTAGAGGTTTATACTGGGACCTCACAGCGGAAGGGCGTCACGCGGGATGAACGCCTTACACTGGATGATGCTGTTGGATTTCAGAGAAGTTTTTGTGCTGTGTTTTTGTTTCCTGACTGGAGAGATAAGACCTGGGTATTGTTATGCAAGCGGGTGTGGACCTACTGCGCCACTGACTGGCTATACTCTGGAGGGGCGTGACTAAGCAACTACCTGGTCTTCACTAGAGCCTCTGATGGGGAGGATAGGCTAGGATAGTTATCAGGTGCCACTCTGGAGCAGTTTTTATAGTCAGTGGCAGCAGACCAGGGGGTCAGAGATACCGGTGCAAGCACCGAGGGGAAGGACGTGGTCAGGAAGTCCGAAGTCAGGGCAGGCAGCGATCAAGCAAGGTCTGTGAACGAAGTCCAAGATCAGAGGCAGGCGGCAAACAAGCAAAATCCGTTAAATCCAAAAGCAGGGTCTGGTACACAGAAAAGCAAAAACTCCAAAAACACCTTCACACTAGGAACTAGACAAGCTAGTGACCAAGAGTTGCTCAGGCGCCTTCGTGGGGCAGGAAGTGCCCTTAAATACTACCTGCAACTCAGCCATAGGCTGGGGAGATAGAGGGCGTGTACCTGCTGCCTGACACGGGAGGAGAGACACACCCACGCATGCCCTGACAACAGTACAGGACTCGAGCAGGAAGTAAGCTCTGGCATGGAGCGCAGTTGAGCAACAGTTGAGCTACCCGCTGCCCGCGCTTGTCAGCATGGCAGCAGGAGGGAAAGAGGGAGCCTGGCGCCTGTGCCTGTGGGTAGGGCGGCAGCGCCGGCATGGACTGCTGGGCTAACAGGTATAATAACAAGGTACAAGCCACTGAATGGAGTCAGCGGTATTTTTGGATGGGTCAACAAATCGGGCGACGTAATGCTCTTGACTGGGGTCAGAAGTGGAATGTGTGGTCCTGTCAGCCTGCTGCTGTTTCGTCACTGCGGAGACATTTTATAAGGATTTTTACTCTCCCTTATGCATTGACTTATTTCACCCCTCCGGTACTTGCACGCAGTTTGGTATTTTTGGTGGCGCGCGCGGTTAACAGTTGCCGAGCACAGCCGATCCGAGCACTCTGCGTTCCCCTGCGCTCCATGAGAGATTAGATGTAGACCATAGTACAGTGTGGAAATTGATTCGGAAAGCTCACAGGAGGCAGGACAGGGCTCCTGACATAAGACGGCAGGCGAAGAATAGGACGCATTGTCAGGGTGAAGTGCCTTGGGTTTCCATAGGCCATTCTGATGACATCTGAAAAACATGCCTGTTTAGCGAGAGAATCGGGCTCTTTCTGTGCCGCGCTCTCACTTTGCCAATTTAGTTCAGACCAGTTTTTTTCTATTCTCTTTAATGCTGAAGTATCCTCATACGGCCTCAGCTGATGTCATCGGACCGAGGGGCTAATGAAGGTTCGGGGCTCGTCCCATGTGCTGGTTACTCGTCTAGAGCTGCGTTTCCGTTCCAGTCCCGGTGCCGATACTACGTCTACCCTTGATTGGTCTATTATTGTCTCTTAAAGGTGAATTCCATTTTTAGCTATATTTTAAAAAGGAACTCTGCCCTGTGTTGGAAAGTTTTGAAATCTCCATCCAATGCCATGGGTTTTGAGAATGGCACAAGGAGTCCTGGCCCTCTTTTCTTGGATTTAGTATCAGTCCCACATCATGGGCCCTGATCAATATGATCTTCTAGCATTCACATTGAGAATTAAAAGCGCATTTTGCCTTTAAAGAGCAACTGTCCTCAGGATCAACCCTATTACTCCAGACATGCTGCCTGGTGGGGCCGATTCTGATGGTTAAAATGATACCCATCTTGTGAAAATCGGTTGCAGCATTCCTGAGAAAAAAGACTTTTACTCCCTGTGCAGTTGAGGGCTTCAGTGCACTGAGAGGCGGGGCCAGCACTGGAAGGCTGAGGTGCACAGAGTGGCTAGGCTCCGCCCTTCTGTGCCCTGAAGCCTCCATTTGCATCAAGATTAAAAGTCTGTTTACTCGGGAACGGCTCAATTGAATTTCACAAGACTAGTATCATTTTAATCAGCAGGGTTAACCCTACCAGGCAGTATGTCTGATTTAACATGGTTGATCCTGGTGACCGGCACACTTTAAGTACCTTTATATGATCACTGGACTCACTTGTAATATCCTTATATTATTTGAATACCCTCACAGAATGTTAATGGGTGGGGAGGGTCTCATATTTATTCCTTGGAGGACCCAAACCATCCATGCATTACACAAACACCCCATCTATTTCACTGGACGCTGTGTAATGCTCCAGTTCACCTGTGGGGGCCCTGTAGGAGAACTGGAAGCTTGCTGCCAGGTTCCTCTGTTGTGATCCCTTTGAATTGTTCAAAATGGATGACCCCTTTAAGCCCCAGATTTGGACCGGTCTCCGTGTATTGGACCGATGCCTTCATGGATCTACCCTTCTATGTAGACATCGCCAGCGATGCCTGGCGACATTCAATAAATCTACGGAAGGAATCATCCATAAAACGGAAGGCAGGCTTCTAACGCTGCGGGTAATATCCCGTTAATGATCGTAGCCACGGCCATTGTAGTCATCTTCGTACATTGATTTCAGATGGAAACAAGCAAATTGGGGGCAGAGTTCAGCATTTGTGTATCTTGGCAGCTCCGGCGCTGTGAGAAAGATGTCAAATGCCAGCTGGCTTTGGCAAGACGTACGATTTGCTGTCTCAGCAGAAATAAAGAAAGAGCAGAGTGACGGGAGCCCACAGGATTCATCATCCGGCACCAGGCGGGTCCGCGCCATCCTATGCAGCCCTCATAGACTGGACAGCAGTGGGGGTGACGACTGAGAACTGTCCTATGGTAACGCCCCGGAACATGCATGAAATAATAACGCTATCTGTGTTTTTCCTTCTGGGAGGCGGGTGACCATGAATTCATGCTCAAGATCTCTGCAGGCTGTCAGTGAATGGAGTTATTCAATATCCAAGACTGATGACGTAGCCTGATGAAATCCTGGTCACATTGCATCAGATCATTTGTATCCGGCTGGTACCTGGAGCAGGCGGCGTGCTTGTGCTGGCGTTGGGATTAACCCCTTCCCGACAGTTTATTTTAATGGTGTACTTGGTTTTTTAATCCCCGCCTTCCAAGGGCCATGGCGGTTTTATTTTTCCGCAAGTATAGCTCCATGAAGATTTGTGATTAGTGGCTAATTTTGATATACTAAATAACTATTGTTTGGGTAGAATTGGGGGGAAAAAATAAACTTCAGTTTTTTTGGGGGGATCCATTTTTACAGCGTTCACCGTGCACAAAGAATGGCATAATCACTTTATCGCGGGTGTAAATTGTGGGGATAGCAGATTTGTGTGGCTTTTGTTTAGTTTAGTTTTTTTTTTTTATATTTTGCTACTTAAAAAAATGTATTTTTTTTTAAAAAGAAGTTTGCTTTGTGTCGCCATATTCTGACACGAGGCTGGTGCTGTGCGCAGGCGCTTTCACTGCGGGGTGAGCTGTAGTTGTACCATTGGACTTTTTGATCACTTTTTATTCCATTAGGCTTTCTTTAAGGCATTCATCGTGCGGGGCATAACATGATATTTCTGAAGAAATGGCACCAACATTTTGTTCATTGTTCATATTTTTATATGATAAATTAGACTTTCTTTTTTTTATTGTCTTTTTTTTATATAATTTATATACATACACACAATTTGTTTATATAAAGATTTTTATGAATTTTCTTTTACATTTTTATTAATCCCTGTAGAGGACTTGAACCGTCTATTGTCCTCTGTCTTGGGCAGGTTGTAATAGGAATTTTTTGATGCCACCTGATACCATGACTACTACGTAGTACAATTCTGTTGTGGGGGGCAGAGGGAGCCCGCTCCCTCTATCTAACTGCTTAGATACGACGCCATAGTTGCCAACAGACACAGATTGCATGTACTGTTCAGAGACAGTCCCTTAAAATTCGAACTGTCCCAGCCCAAAATAGGTGGGGCTTATGTAAGCCACACCCATAAGTGACAGTCTCGGTGGGTTTGGGGGCGTTCCCAGGGACAGCGCTTTCACAGTGTTGGTAAGTATGTTGCCAATGAGGAACTGGAATCAGAGTTATCTCCGATTCTTGACGCTGCAGGCGAGCGTCAGTTATGTAATGGAGCTGGTACCTGCCACGTATGGAGCGCGCTGGTACATTGTAATAAACTCATCAGCTGTGTGAGCAGTCTCACCCCTGCGCTTGTCCTGCGGCTGATCGCTCTTATGGATGTGCCATCAGTTTGTAGTCATGGGGATCACACTAGTAGGAACCCCCCTAATCCTCAGAGTGATGGGCTCCGTTTCAGCCATGTGCATGGTAGAAACCAATGGTATCTTGACCTCCATGTTATGGGGGTTGGCAGGTACCAGAGGTCAGACCCCCACAATTATAATGTCATGGGACATCCCCTTCATCCAGACCTCCATCATGTGTAATTACTTCCAGCATTGGCATATCCGCTAAAGGGTCTAGTGCCTCGCCACACACTGCTGCGTTGCACTGCGGAGTCCCTCCGTTGCACGGTACATAGTTATGGTTGTAGTTCCCGGAGTGTGACTTTCCATTCAAAAAATCAAAAATGATTTAAAGAAAAAGATCATCAAACCTCGCTGATGCCTCGCGCCTCTTTGGAAGTGATTCAAAGGCTGCAGACCTCAGAGCGTCCGCACCGAGCGAGGCTTTCTTGTGTAGGATTGTCAGACATTAATGGCACTTACAAAACAGCTTTGAAAATGTTCTACCTGGAAGGCGCGAATCTCCAGTGTCCTGAGCATCAAAACCTCCGCACAGGATCTCGGCGCTCAGATCTGGCAGTCAGGAGCTGTTTTATTCTCTCCTCTATGAACGCCTGAGCTCTGCCGCTCTCATGATATTCCCATCCATTCCTTATGAGGTTGTTGGGTCGTATTCTCATGTGTCCTTGTACTGAGGCAGAAACGTGTCCGCCACGGCCCCTTCAATGTAATCGTGGCACCTATGCATGTGCACTGTGCCCAGCACTGTAGGTCAGTCCCAATCACTGCAGCACTCACTGGTCCCTTCGCTCTAGTCGGAATCGCCCACCGATCACACAGCAGATGTGACGTTATTTTTAGTTTTCCATTTTAAGTGTAAGAACTATTGAGAGGAGAGCATGGACTGTGCATGGCTATGAAGCGGGGGTGACTGTGTGACTTGGTGGCCACCATATTCGCTGAGAATGGCTACTGTAAGTTTACTACTTTTTGTACCCGGGACCAAGACAAGGCGTTGGGAATTCTACTGCAGGATCGGGAGCAGTAATTGATAGAAGAGTCCTCCTCCTGGGGATCTGCAGAATTTCTCCCCTGTAGCAGAAGCTTTCCTAAAATAAGCCTATTTAAAGAAGTCATCCAACAAAAAATATTTATCATCCAACCATAGGAGAGGTCCGAACACTGGGACCCGAGAACGAGCGGTTCCCGAGTTCCCTCCATGAAACAATCCACTGGTTCTTTCACTTCTATGGGGCTGACTGGGACTCGGGACCCCTCATTCCTGTGATCGCTGGAGGTCAGTGATCCAATATTTATAGTCTATGGATAGGTGATACTTTTAATGACATAAGCCCTTTAAGGTTGTGTTCACTTCACGCTATGTGCATGTCCCAGAAAAGCTCCTGGTGCATACTCAGGACACAGCCGTAGACCCCGACTGACCTGATTAACACAGCCGAAGCTGCAAGGATATTGAGGATTATTTCCAGGAAGTGGTCTACTCTAATAATTCATGCAGCTTCCCTACTTCTTAAATTCCTGCAAGCCCCCTTCCCCTGACTCCCAGTCTACAGTTTAGCATGACTGGTGGTGACCACCATCAAGAGTAGACCAAGTCAAACTGTGGCGACCACGGAAGATACAGAGTGAGGGTAAAGGCTTTATAGTGGGGGTTCTCTTGACGGACCACCCCTTTAATCTGAGCCCCCTGGTAAACAGGTGTCTTTGCCTTTGCTCCTGCTGGATATGTAGTATTGCATAGTAGCCCTTCAGATTTATGGCTGTCCTTGCAAGACATATGGACACGGCCTGTCGCTGTGGTTGAAGAGATGAGAGTAGAAGTCATCTGGTGACCAAGTTACAGAGAGATCTAACAGGATAATGGTAGATCCAGAAGCTGAAGACAGGAGACGTCTGGAGGAACTGACTGCACTTGAGGAGTCCCGAGCACACGCAAGTCTTCATATCTGGCTGGAGGTGTGCAGCCCAATGGAAAAGTGTGGCTGTTCGGTCTCATCTGCCGAAGGTTGCTTTTAGGTAGACAAAGCTGGCGGCAGTGTCGGGTGTAATGCTGGACAGATGTGCTCCTCCTGTTCGCTTCTCCTCCCCCCATTGAACCCCACGGCCAAGGAACAGCAAATTCCGCGCTAATCTCAGTGATGAAAAACAGCTCTGCACCAAGTCATTAATCCAGCGCCGGACTTTAGAGAGAGAAGGAGCCGCAGTTTAATTACTGAAAACAAATCCACTTTGGCTGATCTGTCGGCCTACACATTTTAATCATGGTCCGATTCTGCCCGACGCGGCAGCCGAGTCTCATTTTTGGGAGAATTATCTCATCCCCACATCCCTCTTTATTGTGCTGATGGCCGAGCGGGCAATGAAAGACTAACTATAGATGGAGCAGCCCAGTCTGGTACCCCCGTGCTCGCCGCCGGCACAGGACACTGGGGCCAATGTTAGAGGTATTTATTTTTAGGCGGTGTAATGTACAAGAACAAAAAAAGCTTCTCTCCGGCAGCTTCCAAGTCTCCCGGTGGACTATGAATTTATACTCTATAAGATCAGCCGAGATCTCACATATTTATAGCTTGTTAGGATTTTCTGCTATTACTAATAGTAACAAAGCCAAGAAACGAAAAATGCACAAACTAAACAAGTGACTGACAAATGTTACAGGGCTGAAGGCAGCCAGCGCTGATGTCACTGGGCAGGAGCTCAGCCGAGGCATCAACCGTAGCACCAGAGTCGGGTACCTTCCTAAAAAGTGGCTTTAAGGGCTTGTCCACCGATGAAAGGTTGTTCTGCTATTGGGGCCACCAAAAATCAGCTCAACCCTGGAGAGCCACCTCAAGAGAACGTAAGCATTAATGCCAGGCCCTCCAGAGAGGACTTTCAGAATCGATGACGGTCCAGGTTTTAAGATATGACATGTGGTTTTAAAGTGGATTTGCTTTAATGGGCGTTCAGCCAAAAGCTAGTTTAAAGGAAATCTGTCAGCAGTTTTAACCATTCTAAACTGCTGACAGCTCTAAGTAGGGGCTGATGACAGCAGGACAAGCATACCTTTTGTGAAGTTTTTAATCAAGTGTAGTGTGAATATGAGGTTTTCTTCCGTCAGGTTTTTCTCCTACATGTATACTGAAGGCGGAGCTTCGTTATGTAGTGCTGTCACAGCCCCGCCCCTTTGCTCTGAGTGACAGCTGTAGTGGTTTCCTGAAGCAGAGGGGACTGGTTCAATGCATTGAGCGGTCCCCAGTGAAGCTCCACCTCAGGGGCGCTTGAAGAATAACATTTCATAGAAAAGCTCCAGAGAAGGCATGCTTGTCCTGCTGTTCCTCAGCCTCTGCCTACTTCTTTCAGCAGGTTAGCATGGTCAAAACTGCTGATAGATTCCCTTTTAAGAAAAAAAACACCAAGTGATATTGGCCAAAAATGTGTCAGGAGGTGGTGATGGTCCTAGACTAGTGAAATAACTGGAAGCACGCGGACATCATACAGGGAGGTACTCCGTTCTGGAACATCTCTGAGACAGAGTAGACGGTCCGTACAGTCAATACATGGTCCTTCATTTAATGATGGATGTACTACATTTCTCCGAAGTGATTTTATGGCCAAAAGAAGCCCCCTGGAACTAGACCCAATCGCTTACTCCACTTCTCCATAGTTACGTTCTCTTGAGCTATGATCAAAGCTGTGGAATGGTCTAGTGTTGACGACCACGCATATCTTCATTAGGGTCTCACTTAGAGAGGACATTCCCCCAAAGAGCCCAGGTCATCTTAAAATATACCATCATGAATGCAGAAATTCAAGTGGTTAGCCTGGTAGATCAGAGGCTTAGGTAGACATCTTTGATAAAGGGTACACCAATCCATACCCATCAATGAGTCCGAAGCAGCAACCCTCACCCGACAGCGCTCTGTGCCTTTTTACCCTCCATCGAAATTGTCTGGACTGCTAGACTCCTTTCCTAAGCCGCTCTGTGCCTTTAAGAAGAACATTTTGCAGACTTCTCCTCGTGACTTTGCTCTCTGTTCTATTGTTTAAGTTTAGCTTCATCACTGGTGGGGATCTTAGCAGCTCCGTTCCAGAATCGAGTCCTGTGAACTTCAGCAGATGTTCCTTCTGTTTTTACGCCAATAGCAACGAGATGCATAATATTTTCCATTCACGCAAGCGATGTGGCTCCAAGTTCTATGGAAGTGAAGCAGGATATTTTAAAGTAAGATGCAAGTTATTTTCTAAGCCTGCGGATTCATTCATCTCCCGAACATTCAAACGGATTTGTCTGTACCCTGCAGAGATTTGGAGACATTGTGTCCTCTGTACATAACGTAATGGATGGAATCATGACTACATAGACCCATCTTATATAAGAATATCTCTACACAGCCCAAATAGTGGCTCATGGACCAGGTATGGCCTCCGTGGTCTCCTTGTATCTCGTTATCCTTCTTGAGAGCCGACAAAAGCTCCCCTGTTCATGTCCTAGCTGCTCCTTCATCCACTCGTTGCTGGTTTATCATGAGAGCCTGACTCGTTTCATGTCTCCTTGGTTCTCACTTGCTGCTTTTGGACTTGCAGATATTGACAGAAGGAAGTATTCGACATATTGGATTTTAACATGTCCTATTCTCTGTTCTCACTGGAGATAGGCCACCTGAAGAGGACTCTGAATGGTCAAGAGGTGTCTGGCAGCATCTTATTACCCTCTCCCCATTGAAAACACACGCATTCTTGGCCAAGTTTTCGGTATATGAGGAAGTAGGGAAGAATAGCCGAAGAAACATTTGTCTGAAAGCTAGTAAAGGTGTATGGACGGGTTTAGATCAGGTGGCATGTTTATGCTGCACCAAGTCTCGTCAGTAATGGGTGCCCCTGTGGTATTAATTCCGACAAGCTCTTATCTAAATGCTGGGTTGATAAAACAAGTCCAAATCCTCCTCCATTAGGAAGAATATGGACCTTTGAGTAACAGAGAATACATCCTTCCTGAATTGAAATCTAGCATGTATTACTGGGGGACACACAGACAGATCCAGCGTGTATTACTGGGGGACACACAGACAGATCCAGCATGTATTACTGGGGGACACACAGACAGATCCAGCATGTATTACTGGGAGGGACACCCAGATCCAGCATGTATTACTGGGGGACACACAGACAGATCCAGCATGTATTACTGGGAGGGACACACAGATCCAGCATGTATTACTGGGGGGGACACACACAGATCCAGCATGTATTACTGGGAGGGACACACAGATCCAGCCTGTATTACTGGGAGGGACACACAGATCCATCATGTATTACTGGGAGGACACACAGATCCAGCATGTATTACTGGGAGGACACACAGATCCAGCATGTATTACTGGGAGGGACACACAGATCCAGCATGTATTACTGGGAGGACACACAGATCCAGCATGTATTACTGGGGGACACAAACAGATCCAGCATGTAGTACTGGGGGGGACACACAGATCCAGCATGTATTACTGGGGGGACACACAGATCCAGCCAGTATTACTGGGAGGGACACACACAGATCCAGCATGTATTACTGGGAGGGACACACACAGATCCAGCATGTATTACTGGGAGGACACACAGATCCAGCATGTATTACTGGAAGGGACACCCAGATCCAGCATGTATTACTGGGAGGGACACACAGATCCAGCATGTATTACTGGGAGGGACACCCAGATCCAGCATGTATTACTGGGAGGGATACACAGATCCAGCATGTATTACTGGGGGACACACACAGATCCAGCATGTATTACTGGGAGGACACACAGATCCAGCATGTATTACTGGGAGGACACACAGATCCAGCATGTATTACTGGGAGGGACACACAGATCCAGCATGTATTACTGGGAGGGACACACAGATCCAGCATGTATTACTGGGGGGGGACACAGATCCAGCATGTATTACTGGGGGGGGCACACAGATCCAGCATGTATTACTGGGGAGACACACAGATCCAGCATGTATTACTGGGAGGTACACACAGATCCAGCATGTATTACTGGGAGGGACACACAGATCCAGCATGTAGTACTGGGGGGGACACACAGATCCAGCATGTATTACTGGGGGGACACACAGATCCAGCCAGTATTACTGGAAGGGACACCCAGATCCAGCATGTATTACTGGGAGGGACACACAGATCCAGCATGTATTACTGGGAGGGACACCCAGATCCAGCATGTATTACTGGGAGGGACACACAGATCCAGCATGTATTACTGGGAGGGACACACAGATCCAGCATGTATTACTGGGAAGACACACAGATCCAGCATGTATTACTGGGAGGACACACAGATCCAGCATGTATTACTGGGAGGGACACACAGATCCAGCATGTATTACTGGGAGGGACACACAGATCCAGCATGTATTACTGGGGGGGGGGACACAGATCCAGCATGTATTACTGGGGGGCACAGATCCAGCATGTATTACTGGGAGGGACACACAGATCCAGCATGTATTACTGGGAGGGACACACAGATCCAGCATGTATTACTGGGGGGGACACACAGATCCAGCATGTATTACTGGGAGGACACACACAGATCCAGCATGTATTACTGGGAGGGACACACAGATCCAGCATGTATTACTGGGGGGACACTCTATGGGAGACGTTTTGAAAGTAGAAGCATGCTTTAGAGGGGTCTGAAAATAAATGAAGTAAAGAAAATTGGAGCCTAAAACTTAGAACAACATTTCTTTCTCTAAGGAAACCCATAAATTCTGATGTTTCGATGTCACAGGTGTCCACAGCCTTTAAGAAATCCTGGAATACTTCAGAAGCCGGGCTGCGTGGTGTGTGTCCGTCTCCCCCATCTCCCCCGCAGCTCTGGCTGTGTAAACCTGGCCTTAGACATTAGATTTTTTATTTTTAGCATAACGAGGCCTGACGAACATGGAAACGGCCAGGATGGATTTTCTTCAGCATGATGCTTTACCAGGAAACAAGCGTTACCGGAGCCACCCGGCATCCGCTTATCTCCCATTTTGAACTTGCAGTGGGGGGAATGGGGGCCGAGCACTGTCAGCTGTGGACGCAGTAGTTTTGTCATCATGAACCAGGAGGTTCAGGATGAGCAGCACATGGTTGTTACACACTTGACGGTTCGATACATTTGAATCTACGTATTTGATACAATGTGATCCCTGTCGGGGAGCAGACCCCGGTCATGAATCCGTCCTCGCCCTTAACCTTCCCTTTGATCAAACACAAGAGAGACGACATTGTTTTGTCTGGGCGAGGTGAACTGAAGAATCACTTGAAAGGATTTAAGATGAATATATTAGGAAACACCTGACGTTGCCATGGTGACGGTGCAGAATTTGGAGGGATTATTCCAAACATTTGCGAAGACTGTAAGACAATGAGCGCGGATGGCGAGGTTGTCTGGGCGTTTAGCTGACGATGTTAGCATCTGTTTGTTGGGGGGACGCGTCTGCCCAGCCTTTGTTCTGGACCTGCGGTGCGCTAGCGTTTTGGGCCGGGGGGGATAGAGGACACAAGTGCTGCTTAGTCGGGGCCTTTGGAGACGGCCTACGATTGTGTTTCTGGCGCTATTGATTTTTGCAGCAGCTGATATTTCAATCTGGGTGCAGTATGACTGAGAGTCTCCTCGCACTGTCAAGAAGAAATATGATCGTGTCTTAAAAGATTAATAATGCTGCCGGTCCTCGGAGGCTTATCTTAATTCACTGGCCTGTTCCCGGGCATGTTCTGTAATTTATCTCCTCTGATTTGAATAGCAAATGGCAATCGGCTGCCATTAGGGAAATGGGCATCATTTTTATTGATCCAGCACGAGCTGGATATTATTTAAGGAGAGCAGCACAACGCTATTAACAGCCGGTGGCCGAGGAGCAGGAGACCAGGGGGCGCTTCTTCCAAGACAACACCTTTTTGGAAGATTTAGGTTTTTTTTTTCCTCCCGTGATGGGTTATTCCAAGTGATTGTCACTGCCGCGACGACGCGTTTCATAGGATGAGCTGTGACAATGTTAACCGGTCCATAGACTTCTCTGCAGAGGCCACTGATGCATCGTCTTGGGTCTGAACTGAGCAGCTTTGTGTATTAGACTCCTGAAATACTCTGTGCTGCTGGGGTGCTTCCACTCTGTGAATGCCCACTCCATTCCCCTCCTCATATATCAGTCAGGGGCAGCCCCCTCCTCATTCACATCATCACATGAGCGGTCAGGTTATAGCCCCCCTCAGGATCAACAGGCGGCTCTTCTGAAATGCTCTGCGCTGCTGTACCTAGATGTGTGGTGTGATAGATAGATAGATAGATAGATAAGAGATAGATAGATAGATAGATAGATATTAGATAGATAGATAGATTGATATTAGATATGAGATAGATAGATAGATAGATAGATATGAGATAGATAGATAGATAGATAGATATGAGATAGATAGATAGATAGATAATTGATATTAGATAGATAGATAGATAGATAAATAGATGATTGATAGATAGATAGATAGATAGATAGATAGATAGATAGATATGAGATAGATAGATAGATAGATAGATATGAGATAGATAGATAGATAGATATGAGATAGATAGATAGATAGATAGATAGATAGATAGATAGATATGAGATAGATAGATAGATAGATAGATAATTGATATTAGATAGATAGATAGATAGATAGATAGATATGAGATAGATAGATAGATAGATAGATAGATAGATAGATAGATAGATAGATATGAGATAGATAGATAGATAGATAGATAGATAATTGATATTAGATAGGTAGATAGATAAATAGATGATTGATAGATAGATAGATAGATAGATAGATAGATAGATAGATAGATAGATATGAGATAGATAGATAGATAGATAGATAGATAGATATGAGATAGATAGATAGATAATTGATATTAGATAGATAGATAAATAGATGATTGATAGATAGATAGATAGATAGATATGTGATTGATAGATAGATAGATAGATAGATAGATATGAGATAGATAGATAGATAGATAGATAGATATGAGATAGATAGATAGATAGATAGATATGTGATTGATAGATAGATAGATATGAGATAGATAGATAGATAGATAGATAGATATTAGATAGATAGATATTAGATAGATAGATAGATAGATAGATAGATAGATAGGAGATAGATAGATAGATATTAGATAGATAGATAGATAGATAGATAGATAGATAGGAGATAGATAGATATTAGATAGATAGATTGATATTAGATAGATAGATAGATAGATAGATATGTAGATAGATAGATATGAGATAGATAGATAGATAGATAGATAATTGATATTAGATAGATAGATAAATAGATGATTGATTGATAGATAGATAGATAGATAGATATTAGATAGATAGATAGATAGATAGATAGGAGATAGATAGATATTAGATAGATAGATAGATAGATAGATAATTGATATTAGATAGATAGATATGAGATAGATAGATATTAGATAGATAGATAGATAGATAGATAATTAATATTAGATAGATAGATAGATAGATAGATAGATAGATAGATAGATAGATATGTGATAGATAGATATGTGATAGATAGATATGAGATAGTAGATAGATAGATATACAGATATTAGATAGATAGATATTAGATAGATAGATATGAGATAGATATTAGATAGATAGATAGATAGATATTAGATAGATAGATAGATTGATATTAGATAGATAGATAGATAGATAATTGATATTAGATAGACAGATAAATAGATAGACAGGAGATGGATCTGGAGATGGAAGTGCCGTGTGAACTGCTCCCAGCGGTGGGAGGACTTCTTCGGCTGACGGGGAGGACCATCAATGATGTGGTGTCTTCTCCTGAGCGGGCTGCCGGGCTGATAATTCTGCTACGACCTCTTCTTCTCCATCTTCTCCTGAAGATGTCATTTCCGCCCCGTTTCGCCCGGCTGTGGGAGCTGAAAAGACTTTGTCAATACTGAAGATGAAGAAGATCTAGGCCTCTCCTAGACAGGATCGGCAGGCAGTGCGCCTCATAGGGCGGTACAGTGTGCAGTTCAGGGAGAAGACGTGTAATGGACAGCGGAGCTTACAATATGGTAACTCAGGCTGCAGACATAAAACCGCATCTCCGCTGCTCGTTCTTACAACCAAATCTGTCTCTTCAGTGGAAAATCCGCGTCAAAAGGGACCCAGGACGCGAAGTACCAGCAGCTATAGTCCGAGCAGGCGCTTCCTTGTGGAGCAATTTCATAAGACGTCGTCCAACTTGACTCAGACGCACATAAACATGTGTGATATGTCAGTCCTCCTGATCAAGAGGTCTGCGTCTTGAAATGCGTTGGTTACTTCTGATGAACTTCCTCAGGAGGGTAGTGTCAGTCCTGTAACTACCTTTGTGACAAGTATTTGCCAGGAGCCACTAAAAAGCATTAAGAAGAACAATTTAAGCAAGTTTCCCTGGGATTTTGCCACATACACATTGATTTCTATGACCAAACTGTGAAATTCAAGTCCCTCGATGTCACTTAGTCAAGTCGTCACCAGTAGTCAGAGCGGACCTGGCCCAGTACGGGGGCTGTGAAGAAGGGGACCTCGTCGTCACCAGTAGTCAGAGCGGACCTGGCCCAGTACGGGGGCTGTGAAGAAGGGGACCTCGTCGCACCAGTAGTCAGAGCGGACCTGGCCCAGTACGGGGGCTGTGAAGAAGGGGACCTCGTCGTCACCAGTAGTCAGAGCGGACCTGGCCCAGTACGGGGGCTGTGAAGAAGGGGACCTCGTCGTCACCAGTAGTCAGAGCGGACCTGGCCCAGTACGGGGGCTGTGAAGAAGGGGACCTCGTCGTCACCAGTAGTCAGAGCGGATCTGGCCCAGTACGGGGGCTGTGAAGAAGGGGACCTCGTCGTCACCAGTAGTCAGAGCGGATCTGGCCCAGTACGGGGGCTGTGAAGAAGGGGACCTCTTTTGTCCTCTTCATCCTTCCCTTGGGTCTTGTAGGTGTCTCCCTTGAAGGCAAGAGCCGGCCCAAGGATCACCTAGCCGTCAGGGGATGTGGAGGGTGGGGGGGCTGCTAACAAGCACCAACCTTCCAGACGGCAGAGATGGGGAAGGGGGGGGTCCTATTTTTCTTTTTCTTTGTCCCCCTCAAGCCATTCATTCATTACTTATTTTACGGCTGATTTTTCTTTTTAGGCCCATTAGTTAGAAAATGAGCGCTTGTGCCTGTAACGTGTCCGCCTCTATAGACCGCGCATTGTAGCGGACGCATTGTCCTGCGGTCCGCGGTATATATTATCCCTCCTCCTTGCCGTCCTTCTCATGGTGCTGGTATTATCTTGCGCTGCCATAGAGATGTCATTACACGGCTCAGTCAGGACAGCTGTAAAAACTTTACGTCCAGTCATCTGTTATACAGAAATTACAGGTATAAATGAAATTGTCCTCCCCCTCCCTCCCCCCGAGCCTCCGCCAGACCCGCTTTCTTTCACCCAGATAATGGGAATGTGGGATTTCTCCTATTCCCAGCCATGCCGGAGGGCGCGTTGTGTGGGTCTGAAGCAGTTAACAAGTACATGCTTTAGTGGTTGTCTCTCACATCCAGTCCCGGCCTCAGCTGCTCCCAGTAGGGTCCCTGTGAATAATGGGACAGGAGCGCTGACTCTGTGGGAGGTAATGGCTAATTTGGCAGCAGCCTTTCTTAGCCCCATTTGTACATGAAATGTTAAGGAGGTCAGACCCATAGTGACTGCTGCACCAGACACAATCCTTCTTCATTATCGCTCAAGTCCTTTAAAAAAAAAAAAATATTAAAATAAAAAAAAATAATAAAATTACCGTGGGACATGGCTGGGAATAAAAGCAATAAAATCAATGGAGAACGGACTCCTTTTAAAGGTTCTAATTTCTGCACTGTAAATTGTGATATTTGCATAACTATTTGGCTAATGTGCATCAGAAAGGCGACGTGATAGCGGTTATTATTTCCAGTTTAATGTCGTCTCCTGTCCCGGCCGAGCCCGCCCGATTAAGATCCCCCCTCCTCCTCCTGCAGCGCCGCCTGCGAGGAGAATTGCTGCAGAGGTGAGCAAAGCTGAAAAGGCCAATTGTCCTGTCTCTTTAAATGACCTGTTTAACCCCCTGAGGAAGCCGCATTACCCAGATCGTGGCGACTGGTTTACCGCTCCGTCGGGACTGCTGGGACATGCAGTTCGCTTCTTCTAGAAGTGCATCGATGAGACTCTGCACAGGTTCGTGCACATCAGGCGCAAATGTTCTGCAACCTCCTAACGTTATGCTTCAATTTCTCACCATTTTCAAGATCTCTGCTTGCTGTGTCAATCGACTGAAGCCCCTCAACGGACCTAGTACTTTTCTGCTACAGTTGTATCCAATTGTAAAAACTTGGCAGCGCAAATCTCTCCCCTGCTACAGTGTATCTGTTTGAGTGGATACGATTGTAACAAACCTCCAGCTGTGAGAAGGATTTGGTCTGTATTGGTTTTCGGCCTCTGGATTTCGAGAATATTCCCATGGGCGTAGCTATAGGGGGTGCAGAGGTAGCAGTCGCTACCGGGCCCAGGAGCCTGAGGGGGCCCAAAGACCCTTGTGCCGCATAAGAATACACACAAAGCACTGAGGGAAGGGGGGCCCAAGCTGAACTCTTGCACCAGGGCCCATGAGCCGTTAGCTACGCCCCTTTAAAATCCTTTTTAATCCTTTTTAAAATCCCATTCAAGGGGAGATCTTGGAAATGACGAGAATTTATGAACTTTTCAGCACTCTAAAATAGTCAGTGAATGGAATCCTGTTTACAGTCAGCAGATGAAGACTTGTCCTGATCATATCCAACCAGCTGGTGTAAGGCCTTGTGTGGCACGCCATGGATCATCACCCCTAGCAGACTGTGGGCCCATACTGTCCTCATATTGTGCCATTCTCCATCAAATACCAGTAGTATTGATTCTAGGGGGGAATACTTCTGCAATATGTCACTGAATGGAGCACCATAGACTATCACACAGGGAGTCCAAGTGCCTGCGCACCATCTCTTCTGATGCACGAGCCCTCCTGCATCTGGCTTATGATCAGGATGGGTGTAGAAATAAAGTTTCCATTCACTGACTGCAAGAAGAGATGGTGTGGTGAGCTGCTTATTGGGAGGAGTTTTACAGATCACTGACATTTGGCGCTCATAGACTACCTACCCCATAGAGATCGTGGAGGAGAGCGCCAGCCCTGTGCCTGATCTACACGTCTTACAAGAAGGTAGTAGGGGGTCCCGGTATCCGGGGGTCTCAGACACTGGTGCTTTAGGCGGCATGATGCCATCCCTGCCTTTAGGCACCAATTCCGCTGATCTTAGGGAATTGCAAGTTATGTCGTCAGGGGCGGACTGGGAACTTAAATTGGCCCTGGAAAACATACTAAAAGTGGCCCCGTTTTGTAGTCCAAATGGATGGAAGGCGGGGCCAACACAAGTAGGCGGGGCTAGAAATACCATATTGTGGCACATTATACTGCCCCAACAGAGCCAAATGCCACAGTCCATCACAGAAATACATCCTCAAAAACTTCCACTGGCCGGCCGTGAGGAGGGCTTAGGCATCGGCCCACCGGCATCGGCCCACCGGGTCCATGGCCAATCTGCCCCAGTATGTCTTTCCCTCCGGAGGTTGACTTTAAGAAGCCAGTGGAGCGTCTCAGAGGTTCACTGACTCGACGCTTTATATATAGATATTATTTTTTCCGATTTTTATCACTTTTTGTATTTGTTCCCATCTCTGTAGACGGCTAGAAGCGCTGATGGCGGTGCTCCTCGGTTATTGCTTTCTGTAGCCGGGGGTAGCGTCATCAGGATGGTGTGTGACAGAGATGTAAATATGGATGTGACTCGCTTTCCACTGTTTCCACCTGCGTCGGCTGCCGAGGACTGAAATGCCACCGCCGAGCAGTAATCTTCATTATATCGACCATCTATTATTCATTTTATTAGAGGGCGCAGTGTGATGGTGATTACCGCTCCGGCTCCGCTCTCTCCATAATAATCCCGCCAAGCAGATTCAGCCACATATTCTTCTAAATGTATGCCCTATGGTATATCCGGGGCCAGATTAAAGGGGTCCTCTGCTGTGGACAGTAACTAGAAACTCTTATGCAGCCTCCTTGCAGCGCAGGCCCATTTGGTGGATGGGACGTAGCTACGCCGTGTGACCGATATAAGTGACGTCACTGCCCTGGGAAGAGACCTGAACATCAGGGGTGCCCGGAATCTGACCCCTACTGATGACCTCTCCTCAGATAACCCCTTTAAGGTGTGTGGAGGTCCCCATCTCAGACAATGGGGGCATATCGCTAGGATATGCCCCCATTGTCTGATAGGTGCGGATCCCACCGCTGGGACCCGCACCTATATCAAGAATGGAGCCCCGAAAGTGAAGGAGGGCGCACTGTGCATGCGCAGCCGCCCTCCATTCATTTTCTATGGGGCCGACGAATATAACCGAGTGCTGGTTCGGCTATTTCCGTCGGACCCATAGAAAAGAATGGGAGCGTGGGCCGCGCATGCGCAGTGCGCTCCCATTCACTTCTATAGGAGCAGAGCTTGGTGGTGGACGGACCCCAGGAAATCCGGGGTCCTCCAGTCATAGCTCTCCCCGCTCTGTTCTCAATATAGGTGCAGGTCCCAGCAGTGGGACCTGCACCTATCAGACAATGGGGGCATATCCTAGCAAGATGGGAGTACCCCTTTAAGCTTCTTTTACATGAGATTCGGCATGGGATCTCAAAACCACAGCAAAACGCTTCCGTTATTATGCTACAACCGGCTGCATCTGTTCTGAACGGATCTGATTGTATTATGTCAAAAACGAAGAAACCGGATCTGGCATTGTAAGTCAATGGGCGACGGATCCGGTGTTTTAACAACTCTGCATTCAGACTGTGAGGCCCCTCTCTCTGCCCCTAGCACAGCCAGAAGTCTCAGCACCAGCTGATGCTGAATAGTATCCAGCTGCATGTAACAATCCCTTCCATACTGCTGGTGACAGTATTACAATATATTATTAGGCCTGTGCTGTATAGGACGCGCATATTTAACCACCCTACACAGAAAGTGTGTCACATAAGAAGCCAGGTAAAGCGGTAAAGGCTACTTTCACACTCGCGTTTTGGCTTTCCGTTTCTGAGATCCGTTCAGGGCTCTCAGAAGCGCTCCAAAACGGATCAGTTTTGCCCTAATGCATTCTGAATGGAAAAGGATCCGCTCAGAATGCGTCATTTTGCCTCCGTTCAGTCTTCATTCGGCTCTGGAGGCCGCCTGCAGCGTTTTGCTGTCCGCCTGACGAAGCGGAGCCACGGATCCGTCCTGGCACACAATGCAAGTCAATGGGGACAGATCCGTTTTCTCTGACACAATAGAAAAAGGATCCATCCCCCATTGACTTTCAATGGTGTTCAAGACGGATCCGTCCTGGCACACAATGCAAGTCAATGGGGATGAATCCGTTTTCTCTGACACAATAGAAAACGGATTCGTCCCCCACTGACTTTCAATGGTGTTCAAGACGGATCCGTCATGGCTATAGAAGACATAATACAACCGGATCCGTTCATGATGGATGCATGCGGTTGTATTATTGTAACGGAAGTGTTTTTGCAGATCCATGACGGATCCGTAAAAAACGCTAGTGTGAAAGTAGCCTTACAATTGTTAAAGGGGTCCTTTCACTTCAGCAAGTTGCATTTATCTTGAAGAGAACGTTAATATAAGGCACTTACTAATGTATTGTGATTCTCCATGTTGCCTCCTTTGCTGTCTGGATTCATTTTTCCATCACATTATACACTGCTCGTTTCCATGGTTACGACCACCCTTCAATCCATCACCGGTGGTCGTGCTTACACACTATAGGAAAAATCACCAGCCTATGTGCGCTTCCACAGTTCTGGCCACCAGAGAGGCTGGTGTTTTTTCCTATAGTGTGCAAGCACGACCACCGCTGATGGATTGCAGGGTGGTCGTAACCATGGAAACAAGCAGTGTGTAACGTGATGGAAAAATGAATCCAGCCAGCAAAGGAGGCAATATGGAGAATCACAATACATTAGTAAGTGCCTTGTATAAACTTTCTCTACATGATAAATGCCACTTGCTGAAGTGAGAGGACCCCTTTAATGTCGAGGGTGTATGGATTAGATATACTATCAATGTATGATCGCTGGGTTCACAGCGGCCAGAACGAAGGGGCCAAGTCCGCTTTTTCCAGAATGGCACGTTTCAAAGTGCTGTGGCCCCTTCTCAGAAACGCCTCAATCATCCGATCGCCTCTGTTTAGACACGTCTAATGCTATCGGTGTTTACGGTGGGGGAACCCCTTTAAATTGCGTTCATATATTAAAGCTGAACACACATTGCCCTTTATGAAAATCACTAAAAGAAATCCTGCACCTTTAAGAGCCTCATTTGCATACCTGTCCACCACAGGGTTGAGGAGGTTGCAGGACGCGGGGCTCGCCCCCTGCCCGTGTACCCCCGTCTGCTGCGGCTTCTTTAAATCCCCAGAATGATCTCCTTAAATTCATTGTTTTGCATAACAACGGCGAAAATGAAGAAATGTCATTATTTTACAGGGCGGCGCGTTGTCATTTACATAATGCCTGCCATTAATTATCGCAGTCCTAATGCGATTGTTGATATTTTTAGGCCGGGCTAATACAGACTGTGCAGAATCTGGAGAACATGGAGAACAGCCGCACCTTATAGGTGGGGGTGGGGGGGTACTACAACTCCTAATGTGCCTGCCGGCTCCGGATCCGATAAGAACATTCACTTCTTATTGCAAAAGTTATGCCTCGTCACATGTGGGGTATTCAAGAAACAGTGTGAACAGCGGTTGATTGCACATATACAGACACTGTCCCTTGATGTAGTGGGCGTTCAAGTGGAATTTGGAGGGGCAAGGCCGCGTCGGGCAGTGTGTGAACAGTGGCGACTGACTGCACATTGAGGAGGTCCATCTCCACATGATTGCGGTATATGACAAACACCTACCTGCTATTCCCTGATGTATTGGTGAGCTGTGCGATTTTTATATTTTTATTTTATTTTTTAATCTACTACTATTCTTGGGCTTAGTTAGGGGATGGGGCACATCTTCTGCATTTCTGAGAGCGCTTTAAGGGTAGGACGACCATCATATTTTCTCCTCCTTCTTCACCAGCCAGTTCCCAATCCAAGAAGCACTTAAAAGAGCACCTGTCTGAAGGATCAACCCTATTAAACCAAGAGTACTGCTGATAGGGTTGATAGCGCTGGGTAAAATGATACCTGTCTTGTGAAAATCGGTTGCAGCATTCCCGAAAAAAAGTATTTTATTCTTCACACAGATGAGGACTTCGGTGCACTGAGGGGTGTGGCCTAGACCCTCAGCGTTCCAGTGCTGGCCCCGCCCACTCGGTGAACTCAATCCCTCATTTGCCTAAAGAATAAAAATCTTTTTACTCTAGAATGCTACAACCGATTTTGACAAGGCAGGTATCATTTCCTCGGCTGGATCACCCCTACCACCCAGTATGCCTGAGTAATTTGTGTTCCTCTTGCTGGCAGATGCCCTTTAAGGCTCTGTCCCTTCTTGGTTCTTTTTTTGAGAAATCCTTGACTAGAACTTTTTTTTTTTTTTACACACAACCTGTTGTTTTTCATCTGAGATATCAGAAGACTTTGCTCGGGTTGGAGATTTATTCCTCTTCTGCGATTGATACAAAGGGCTATAAACCTGTCTCATACCTGGAACGAGGAGCGTATTGCCTGAATGCTGAGCACCGAGCCATGAGGGGAATACTGAATGAGGCGCCGCTCATCATGCATCAGGTCCGGCACTTACATGGAGCAGGTTCATTCCACTACATTCCGTGTCCTGTCCCTTATTAAATATTATATATATATATATATCTACATCATACTCAGTGTGCCTTGTACATAGTGCCCCCTGTACATAGTGTTCCCCGTACATAGTGAGTCTTGTACATAGTGTGGTCCGTGCATAGTGTGCCCCGTACATAGTGAGTCTTGTACATAGTGTGGTCCGTGCATAGTGTGCCATTACATAGTGCGCACCGTACATAGTGCGCCCCATGCACAGTCCACCCTGTATATAGTGCGCCCCGTGCACAGTGCACCTTGTAGATAGTGCGCCCCGTACATAGTGTGCCCCGTACATAGTGCGCCCCCTTCATAGTGCGCCGTTCATAGTGTGCCATTACACAGTGCACCCTGTATATAGTGCGCCCCGTGCACAGTGCATCTTGTAGATAGTGCGCCCCGTGCACAGTGAACCCTGTACATAGTGCGCCCCGTTCATGGTGTCCAATAACATAGTGCACCCTGTACATAGTGCGCCCCGTTCATAGTGTGCCATTACATAGTGCACCCCGTACATAGTGCGCCCTGTGCACAGTGTACCCTGTACATAGTGCGCGCTGTACATAGTGCGCCCCGTACATAGTGTATCTTGTACACAGTGCACCCTGTACATAGTGTGCCATTATATAGTGCACCCCATACATAGTGCGCCCCATACATAGTGTGCCCTGTACATAGTGCGCCCCATACATAGTGTGCCCTGTCCATAGTGTGCCCCGTACATAGTGTTTCTTGTACACAGTGCACCCTGTACATAGTGCGCCCCATACATAGTGTGAACTGTACATAGTGTGCCCCATTTAAAGTGGGTCTTGTACAAAGTGTGGTCCGTGCATAGTGTGCCATTATATAGTGCACCTATTAGATAGTGCGCCCCATACATAGTGTGCCCTGTCCATAATGCACCCCATACACAGTGCACCCTGTATATAGTGCGCCCCGTGCATAGTGTGCCATTACACAGTGCACCCTGTAGATAGTGCGCCCCGTACATAGTGCGCCCCGTGCACAGTGCACCCCGTACATAGTGCGCTCCATACATAGTGTGCCCTGTGCCTTGTGTGTCAAGACTCGAATTCTCTTTGTGCAACCCTTTTGTCACCGAACGTATTGGCCACTGCTTGTTTCAATTTTGGATTCCAATTTAGGTAAGTATACACGTATGGACTCAGTTCAGTTATAATGGCCTTTATATGCCAATTCATAGGGAGTGACTTAAGGACAGTATCCCTTTAAGGCCCTGTTGACCAACACTGTATAGTCCAGGGTGAGACCATGAGCTCTTTCCAATGTTCCTGTTACGTGTCCGCAGGCCGGACTCATGGCCGTGTAGCGTGCACTTGCTTCCAGTAACCAGTCCTTCATACTTAGTGTGGAGTATTAGGGTTGTCAGCTCCTTGGGGACCTGTGAATTGTCCACATCCATTGTCAGCCTTGCACATAGTAGGTTATGAGGAGAGCGTTAGATGAGAGCGCCCATTTAAATGATTTCACATAAATAGATGCACGGACGATAGGAAGGTCTGGAGACGTCAGCAAGCCCCCCCTTAATACTTCTGAAGGTCAGACTCGCTCTTCAGAGCCAACCTCAGCTTTAGAAATATTCACAATGAGGATAAGACGATTGTGTTTCTCCTTTTATCTGCGTTTTATCATTTGTGACTATATTGTGGTGGAGCAGAATCCGCCGTCGTCTTTCCCCAGCCCCAGAGATCTTCTGAATGAAGAGGCGTCTACCTTCTGTTTATGACTCTTGTCTTACATTTCATCTCCAAGAAGGTTCTCATGTGAAGCTCACACCTGCTGACCGAACTCTGACTCCCCACATGTATGCTTGGCTCTGCAGAGTGTGTATGTGCTATCAATGGGAAAAAGTCCCTGCCAGACTCCTGCGTCCTCCCCAGACACCTCTGTCCTCCTCCAGATTCCCCTGTCCTCCCCAGACACCTCTGTCCTCCTCCAGATTCCCCTGTCCTCCCCAGACACCTCTGTCCTCCTCCAGATTCTTCTGTCCTCCCCAGACACCTCTGTCCTCCTCCAGATTCTTCTGTCCTCCTCCAGATTCCTCTGTCCTCTCCCCACACCTTTTTCCCCCTCCAGATTCTTCTGTCCTCCCCAGACACCTCTGTCCTCCTCAGACACCTCTGTCCTCCTCAGACACCTCTGTCCTCCTCAGACACCTCTGCCCCCCCGATTCTTCTGTCCTCTCCACACACCTCTGTCCTCCTTCAGATTCCTCTGTCCTCTCCACACACCTCTGCCCCCCCCCCCCACAGATTCTTCTGTCCTCCTCCAGACACCTCTGTCCTCCTCCAGATTCCTCTGTCCTGTCCCCACACCTCTGTCATCCTCCAGATTCTTCTGTGCTCCTCCAGATTCCTCTGTCCTCTCTCCACACCTGTGTCCCCCTCCAGACACCTCTGTCCTCCCCAGACACCTCTGTCCTCCCCAGACATCTCTGTCCTCCCCAGACACCTCTGTCCTCCCCAGACACCTCTGTCCTCCCCAGACACCTCTGTCATCCCCAGACACCTCTGTCCTCCCCAGACACCTCTGTCCTCCCCAGACACCTCTGTCCTCCCCAGACACCTCTGTCCTCCTTCAGATTCTTCTGTCCTCCCCAGACACCTCTGTCCTCCTCCAGATTCCTCTCTCCTCTGTCCCCCTCCAGATTCTTCTGTCCTCCTCCAGATTCTTCTGTCCTCTACCCGCACCTCTGTCCTTCTCCAGATTCCTTTGTCCTCCTCCAGATTCCTCTCTCCTCTTCCCACACCTCTGTCCTCCTCCAGATTCTTCTGTCCTCCTCCAGATTCCTCTGTCCTCTCCCCACACCTCTGCCCCCCAGATTATTCTGTCCTCCCCAGAAACCTCTGTCCTCCTCCAGATTCCTCTGTCTGTCCTCTCCCCACACCTCTGTCCTCCTCTAGATTCCTCTGTCCTCTTAAGACTCCTCTGACCTCTTCAGACATCTCTGCCCACACACACCACTGCTGTCTCCATACTCCTCTGACAGCGGTTAATTATCTTTTTTAATTATAATGTGTCTCGTTTTCACTAATATTTTGTTTCCCCATAATTTCTTTTCTTGTGTTTGTCTCTATGACATGTTACACGTTTCTGAGATTGTCTCTATCTTGTCCCCTCAACTTCATAAACATCTTCTCTTCGGGTGGAAAATTGACGTTTCGGAGGATCCAGCTGTGGGTTTTCCTTGGTCCTTCATTGTTTCATCAACATCAAGATTTTTGGTCTCCTAGATCAACACAGCATGGAAATAATACATTGAAAAATTAGTTGGATTGTGGCTCCTCGGGTCTATCGGAGGAGATGATTCTGAGGGCCCTATCTGTGTATAACATGCGCACCCCCACACAATCTTTGCTGTATTACATCGGTGTCTAGTGTCCATCGTTGTTCTGCTACTTCTAGTAGGAAAGTTATAATCGGCTGCTTCTAATTGTTAATCAGCTTCTGCTATAGCTTCTCGCCTGCCCTCTCACTTCTTGCCTGAGCAATTAGGTTCCTAGCTTACTCTGCTGTCTGCCCGTGCACAGATTTATGCCTGTTCACCATTGTGACCATCTGCTGCCAAGCATGACCTCGGACCTGCATCTCAGATTAACGAGAACCCTGCCTGCCCTGACCTCAAACCTGTATCGTGGATCAGCAACAACCATGCCTGGCCTGAGCTCGGATCTGTATCGTGGATTAGCAAGAACTCTGCCTGTCTTGACCTTGGCCTTTTTCCGACTTGGGTTGTTGCCTGATCCCATAGTGCCTCTGACCCACGTCTTCTCCATATCCTCTTGGTCAGTCATACCAATGACTGTTTTTTTGCAGACAGGTCGTATCCGCACAACCTTTATAGGAACAGCTCCAGTGTGAGGATTTACAGGTGTCGCTCCTTCGCTCCGCACCGCCTGACACATCCGAGGTGACGGTATTGTCGTCTGCGATGATCTGAGCTCACACCCTGGAGATCTATAGCTTTCTATGCATCAGTCCCATGCCAGGGAAAGCACATCAGCATGGATACGGGAGTTCTCCAGCGTGGGCGGGCGTATTTATATATAAACACTGTATGTGTGTGTGCATATAAGAGTAAATGTATATGACTGTGTTTGAGAAACAGAAGCAGACAGATACATGTAAACCAGGCTCAATACGGCGACGTAGACACCACAAACAGGGAGAGGAAGCGGCTGAGCGCCGTCTCGATGTGACTGGGAATTGTGCGTGTCAGAAAATAATTGAAAAACAGTAAGTGACATTGAAATTACTGGCTGAGTGACAGCGTCGGACTGCAGACGGCGCACGCAAGGCGGTAATATAACCTCGGCAGACAGCTCCGGCAGCAATTAGAGAGGGATCGCTAAACTACGTGTTCAATAATAACGTCCTGCAGCGACATGTGCCGATACTATTGGAAATATATCATTTGCCGTTCACCAGCGACACCGCCCATATTCGCGCCACGCAAGGTCCACGCATCAGGGAAACAGGCCAGCCAATGACCACAATGCATGGTAACTGCCAGCGGACAGGAACAAGAGTCACCGTAGTATTTGCTGTGCACTATTGTCACGGTATTAAGTACAATATGGCGGTGCATATAGAAAGGTAGACGGCCACTTACGTGACTACTACTCTCACAGGATTTGTCCCTCATGTTGGAGTAGTTGTAATATATCCATATGTGTCTGGGTGATAACCCGCCGCCCACCTCATTAATATGGAATACGGAAAGTGCAAGCAATGAATTAAAGAGCAGATAAACCCTATGATTACGGAGCGACACACATTCATATTGTGGGGGCGCCTCCCCCCTATAGACATGACCGCCAGATACTGTCATTATATTCTCCTGCCATCCATTGCATAAACATAAAGCAGAATGGAAATCTGAGGAAATGCATCCAGCGTCCGGGATGTAGGACAGTGAGAACGGGCAGGTCAGGGACGAATCTTCACAACACTACACCGTCTTAGGGGAATCATGGCAAGGAGCCAAGAATGCATTCATCAGGCAACCACATACACTGTGTATGAGCCATAAATCTCCTCCAATACATAACACACAGGCTAAAGAGCTCAACTACACCGAGAGCTCAGCTATACCGAGCGCTGAACTACACCGAGAGCTCAGCTATACCGAGCACTGAACTACACCGAGAGGTAAACTACACCGAGAGGTAAACTACACCGAGAGCTCAGCTATACCGAGCGCTGAACTACACTGAGAGCTCAGCTATACCGAGCGCTGAACTACACTGAGAGGTAAACTACACCGAGAGCTCAGCTATACCAAGCACTGAACTACACTGAGAGGTAAACTACACCGAGAGCTCAGCTATACCGAGCGCTGAACTACACTGAGAGGTAAACTACACCGAGAGCTCAGCTATACCGAGCGCTGAACTACACTGAGAGGTAAACTACACCGAGAGCTCAGCTATACCGAGCGCTGAACTACACTGAGAGGTAAACTACACCGAGAGCTCAGCTATACCGAGCGCTGAACTACACTGAGAGGTAAACTACACGAGAGCTCAGCTATACCGAGCGCTGAACTACACTGAGAGGTAAACTACACCGAGAGCTCAGCTATACCGAGCGCTGAACTACACTGAGAGGTAAACTACACCAAGAGCTCAGCTATACCGAGCACTGAACTACACTGAGAGGTAAACTACACCGAGAGCTCAGCTATACCGAGCACTGAACTACACTGAGAGGTAAACTACACCGAGAGCTCAGCTATACCGAGCGCTGAACTACACTGAGAGGTAAACTACACAGAGAGCTCAGCTATACCGAGCGCTGAACTACACTGAGAGGTAAACTACACCGAGAGCTCAGCTATACCGAGCGCTGAACTACACTGAGAGGTAAACTACACCAAGAGCTCAGCTATACCGAGCACTGAACTACACTGAGAGGTAAACTACACCGAGAGCTCAGCTATACCGAGCGCTAAACTACACTGAGAGGTAAACTACACCGAGAGCTCAGCTATACCGAGCGCTGAACTACACTGAGAGGTAAACTACACCAGAGCTCAGCTATACCGAGCGCTGAACTACACTGAGAGGTAAACTACACCGAGAGCTCAGCTATACCGAGCGCTGAACTACACTGAGAGGTAAACTATACCGAGAGCTCAGCTATACCGAGCGCTGAACTACACTGAGAGGTAAACTACACAGAGAGCTCAGCTATACCGAGCGCTGAACTACACTGAGAGGTAAACTACACAGAGAGCTCAGCTATACCGAGCGCTGAACTACACTGAGAGGTAAACTACACCGAGAGCTCAGCTATACCGAGCGCTGAACTACACTGAGAGAGTAAACTACACCGAGAGCTCAGCTATACCGAGCGCTGAACTACACTGAGAGGTAAACTGCTTCCCCATTAGTTCCCCTGAACTGGTTATGCCTAAGCCCCCATCAAGGAGGTGATGGCAGGAGGGCGAGCCCACATCATAGAAGTTTAGAAAGAAGCCGGTCCTTGTAGCAAAAATCTAATTTGGATCCATCCGTGTGTTGGTTGAGGGACTCCGACTGTAATCTCACCTTCACATAGAAACAGGAATCAAGGTTGGGCCTGTCCTGGTGTTGGTTCACGTCTTCACCCCCATCTGGGTAACAAACCAGGTCCATGGAGACTATGTGCCCCAGACCCTCCAATCTATGTGCCCCAGACCCTCCAATCTATGTGCCCCAGACCCTCCAATCTATGTGCCCCAGACCCTCCAATCTATGTGCCCCAGACCTTCCAATCTATGTGCCCCAGACCCTCCAATCTATGTGCCCCAGACCCTCCAATCTATGTGCCCCAGACCCTCCAATCTATGTGCCCCAGACCTTCCAATCTATGTGCCTCAGACCTTCCAATCTATGTGCCCCAGACCTTACAATCTATGTGCCCCAGACCCTCCAATCTATTTGCCCCAGACCCTCCAATCTATGTGCCCCAGACCCTCCAATCTATGTGCCCCAGACCCTCCAATCTATGTGCCCCAGACCCTCCAATCTATGTGCCCCAGACCTTACAATCTATGTGCCCCAGACCTTACAATCTATGTGCCCCAGACCCTCCAATCTATGTGCCCCAGACCCTCCAATCTATGTGCCCCAGACCCTCCAATCTATGTGCCCCAGACCCTCCAATCTATGTGCCCCAGACCTTCCAATCTATGTGCCCCAGACCTTCCAATCTATGTGCCCGACCTTCCAATCTATGTGCCCCAGACCTTCCAATCTATGTGCCCCAGACCCTCCAATCTATGTGCCCAGCCCAGACCTTCCAATCTATGTGCCCCAGACCTTCCAATCTATGTGCCCCAGACCTTCCAATCTATGTGCCCCAGACCCCCCAATCTACGTGCCTCAGACCCCCCAATCTATGTGCCTCAGACCCTCCAATCTATGTGCCCCGAACCCAGTTTCCCATTTTGCCTGTGCAGTGGGAGCAGATGAAGCAGGGGCCCCCCTCTCCACGGGTGCCTCTACAGTCTCCATGCCCCGGCACATATCGTTTAGTAGTTTGGCACTTGCTCTGCTTAGTTGCTCATTACTAACCTCAAAAACCTATTTCCTGAATTTCGAAGGCGTCCAGTAACCACGTGACAAAAAGCGAGCAAGATTTATATAAATGCAAATGACATCCAGTTAGAGGAGATGAAAGGTAATTAATGACATCACTGAACCGCCAGAGAGGAGCGGCGCACACAGCGATTATCTCTCCTGCCCGGCCGCAGCAGAGATATTGTGCCCGGGCCGATTGGTTCACATTAGAGCCAGATTCCCGGGAAATGGTGCTCTCACCGGCTTTGTTAGAAGCCCCAGACCAGCAGCGCTCAATCCTGCGGTTTATGATCTCACACAATCCATCAATTAATGATTCCAGTAATACGCAGCAGCCATAATGATGCTGGATAATCTAATTTAGGCCCATATTACCCGCTCCCCTGCTACATCTTAATAACGAGGCCAGGCGCTTCTCTGAAAGCCGGAGACAAGGCTGCACACAGAGGATTTGTCCATAATAGATCATGAACAAGTTGTGGGTGCAGACGCCGAGCGGCCGCCTCTTGGGAAGCCATTCTCCGCTCATCTGTTTTCTCCACCTTGTGATAAACTCATCCCATACGTACACCAGCGCTGCGCTGTAATGACCTGCATGCCATGAGCAGCCAGCACTGTGCAGAACACAGCAGAGTCCAGACACTGAACCAGCAGGGGGTGATGTCCTGTGCTGCAGCCTGAGATCAGCAGGATAGAGGAACTGGGACTCAGGATCAAGTCAAGATGACTCCATATTATATCTGGACTGAACCTTTGGGATGATGACTACTCCTATGGAAAATGATAACGGAGCCCTAAAGGCCAGAAATGCAATGGGCGGGCGTCAGATCCAGCAGCTTTCAGATATTCCAGTGTTTGTCTGTCTGCATTCTAAATTTTGATAATTTCTTTTTGCACCTCCATCCCCAGGGCATGGACTCTCACTGCAGCCCTCCTGCTCTGCTCCGGGGAATTATTGGAGATTTAGTGCTTGCCCCCCATATACTGTAGATTGTACAGTGACCACAATGCATTGCAACAGGGTAGGGTTTAAGCTTTGCTAAAGCTAAAAGGTTACAAGTGTGTATACAGCTCTGGTTGTGATTGGAGTAGAAACTGAGATGCTGAGTGGAAGTCACCAGACTGAGCTCTGTGCACTGAACAAGCAGGGAATGCTGGAACATTTAAGCTTGCAGAACTGTGAATGCACCTCTGAAGTATAACATGGACTGCACCTCATGATCAGTACAGGGATCTGTTTTACCTCCACAAACTGCTGACTTTCCCCCACAGTCAGCCCACAGAGGGTCCATTCTCTCAATCACTTAGGAGTCCTCTCTTCATTATATTTAGTGCTTAGGAGTCCTTTCCATGATATCTCAGGCGTTAGGAGGCCTATTCATCACATTTAGTGCTTAGGAGTCCTCTCCGTTATATCGCAGAGCTTAAGAGTCCTCTCCGTTATATTGCAGAGTTTAGGAGTCCTCTCCGTTATATTGCAGAGCTTAGGAGTCCTCTCCGTTATATCGCAGAGCTTAGGAGTCCTCTCCGTTATATCGCAGAGCTTAGGAGTCCTCTCCGTTATATCGTAGAGCTTAGAAGTCCTCTCTGTTATATTGTAGAGCTTAGGAGTCCTCTCCACTATATTGCAGAGCTTAGGAGTCCTCTGTTGTATTGCAGAGCTTAGGAGTCCTCTCCATTATATCACAGCGCTTAGGAGTCCTCTCCATTATATCTCAGAACTTAGGAGTCCTCTCCATTATATCTCTGAACTTGGGAGTCCTCTCCATCATATCTCAGAACTTGGGAGTCCTCTCCATTATATCTGAGAACTTAGGAGTCCTCTCTATTATATCTCAGAACTTAGGAGTCCTCTCTATTATATCTCAGAACTTAGGAGTCCTCTCCATTATATCTCAGAACTTAGGAGTCCTCTCCATTATATCTCAGAACTTAGGAATCCCCTCCATTATATCTCAGAACTTAGGAATCCCCTCCATTATATCTCAGAACTTGGGAGTCCTCTCCGTTATATCTCAGAATTTAGGAGTCCTCTCCATTATATCTCAGAACTTAGGAGTCCTCTCCATTATATCTCAGAACTTAGGAGTCCTCTCCATTATATCTCAGAACTTAGGAGTCCTCTCCATTATATCTCAGAACTTAGGAGTCCTCTCCATTATATCACTAAGTTTAGATCTCCTCTCCATAACTTTGCAGTGTTTAGGAGTCCCGAGTATGCAGTAATATCCAGGCCCCTTGCAAGGCTTATGGCCGGTGAGTATATTTAGCGTCTCTTCACCTATCCTACCAGTTTGGGGAGGGGTTCATGGTGACTCTTTACCGTACATCATTATTGGGTGTGATGCTCGATAACTTGCTGTCTCCCCCCCACCCAAGACTCTGCAGAAAGTTCGACATGAGCTGACGATTCCTCCTCTTGCTCCTCTATTCATCTCGGGGTAATTGGCCATTAAAGCTGCCGTTTTTGTAATCCGGCTCGTCCCTCCTCACTACTTAGGAGACAGGTTAGGCTAAGCTCATATTCCACCCCAGTGGCCCGCGCCTCGGCTCCTGGCAGTGCCATTGTGCCATGCAGTAGCCCCATTAGGAGCCGCGGAGATAAGAATTCTTATTATCATTTCTCATCTAAAGACACCCTGATGCACATGAATTGCCATTATAATTATCTTAAGCTGCATCATCAAGATGTAAATGATCTCTTGTACCACGAGGAGAGCCGCTCTATCGTCCAACGGGGATGCTCTCGAGATGTGTTCTTGCAGCCGCGGCTGCTTCAGCAAAATCCGTAATCAGGAGCGGGCGAGATCGACGGGTGAGCCGACCCTTACAGTACGGATAATGAATAGTTGTCTGTATGGAGGTCTCCTAACTTTACGTGACCTGGGACCCCCAGTGATCTTGAGGATAGTCCACTTCACTGTTTGACCCTGCACGTTGGCGCCCCCCGACCACTTGCAAAGTGCCGCACAGCTTTATTAAAGTCAGCAAAATCCGTAATCAGGAGCGGGCGAGATCGACGGGTGAGCCGACCCTTACAGTACGGATAATGAATAGTTGTCTGTATGGAGGTCTCCTAACTTTACGTGACCTGGGACCCCCAGTGATCTTGAGGATAGTCCACTTCACTGTTTGACCCTGCACGGTGGCGCCCCCCGACCACTGGCAAAGTGCTGCACAGCTCCATTAAAGTCAGTGGTGCCATGCTGCACTCCCCTGCATGGCTCCGAGTGCTGGTGTGTAGGGAATGGCATCAGTGCGGCCCGCTCATTCTCAGGATCAGCGGGGGTCCCAAACATTGGACCGCCACCAATCAGAAGGTAATGCCATATTTATGCCACCCCTTATTCCGCTTGCACTGATACATTGTAACAAACTGGACAGGAGAGAGATGTGTGCTGCTGATGTATTTACCGCACAAAGGATTGTCTGGATACAATTGTAGCAAACCCTCAACTGTGAGAAGAATTAGGTCGAGACTGAACATAAACAAGAATGTTCCCATTCACTGACAGCAAGCAGAAATCTTGAAACTCTTAAGAAAGCAAAGCATAAAATTGTGTCAGAAAACATTTAAAATTTCTTTCATTTTGGTGCAACCTCTGCAACTTTATGTATGAATTCCAAGATCTCTGTTTGCCGTCAGTGAATGGGAGCATTCTTGTTTACACCCAGAGGCTAAAACCCAATCTATTGGTGCAACCTCTGCAACTTTATGTATGAATTCCAAGATCTCTGTTTGCCGTCAGTGAATGGGAGCATTCTTGTTTACACCCAGAGGCTAAAACCCAATCTATTGGTGCAACCTCTGCAACTTTATGTATGAATTCCAAGATCTCTGTTTGCCGTCAGTGAATGGGAGCATTCTTGTTTACACCCAGAGGCTAAAACCCAATCTAGACCAAATACTTCTCACAGCTGAGGGTTAGTGACAATTGTATCCAGACAATACAGTCCTGGCCGAGACCCCAGACTGATACATTGTAACGCAGGAGAACAGGAGAGAGCTTTCTACTTCTGATGGAGCATTTTCGGCAGCGCGGTGGCTCAGCGGTTAGCCCTGGTAGACTTCGAATCTGACCAAGGACAACGTCTGCATGGGGTTTGTATGTTCTCCCCGCGTTTACGTGAATTTCCTCCGGGTTCTCCCGCGTACTCCATAGACCTACTGATCGGGACCTTAGATTGTGAGCTCTGCTGCAGACAGTGATTGGTGGTAATGTCTGTACAGCGCTATATGAGTGAGGAACATAAAATAATTATGCTGACAGCAAGCAGAGATCTTGGCTGAGATGCGGAGTGGGCTTGTAGCGGCGTATCCGT